>JACTOM010000024.1:256547-455287 GCA_015832385.1 Elymnias hypermnestra | reverse complement strand
CGCCTAGTACCCTGCCTCCTTCGGCGGTGAGCGGGAGCATCCGCTGCATCCTCCCTCTCTCGCTCATGGGCTTCCTTTAGCGAGACTACGGTCTCGCAGAAGGAGGATACTCCGGCCCACATCCTATCATTGGAGAGCATCGCACCTATAATGCTCCCCAGCGAGAGATCACCGCCAATCATTGCCACCAGGAGGTGACGTTGAGGTCCCCAGGCTGCACACTCTGCCACAGTGTGATGCGTTGAGTCGACTGCTGCACCACACTGTTGGCAAGCGGGTGACTCCTCCCGGCCAATTCGATGCAGGAACTTTCCGAAGCATCCATGCCCGGTCAGAACCTGCACCAATCTGTAGGAGAGCGATCCGTGCTCTCTGGAAAGCCATTGTTCCAGATGAGGTCGGAACGCTGCCACAATGTTCACGTCCGCTACTGGGGACCCGAGGCACTCCTTCCATTTTTGGACCAGGGCCTGGTTAGCCAGAGTTCTGATCCTCCGAACCTCTTCGGCATCAGCCCAAAGGCTCTGCGCTCTCGCCGCCACTCTATGTAGGTAGACGGCCGCTCCCACGGAGGATCGCCCGCCAAAAGCGTCGCCGCTGTCCAGGATACTGTACAGTACCCCCGTATTGCCCTGATCGCTATTATCTTCTGTGCCTTATGCAAGCAGAGGATATTTGGTGCGGTCAGGGCATCGACCCACACAGGTGCACCGTACAAAGCCATACTGGCGACGATCCCAGCGTATAGTCTCCGACAGGGTAATCCAGGTCCCCCCAGATTAGGCAGCAATCTGCCGAGCGCATCTGCGGTGTTGATAAGCCGCGGGGCTAGCTATGCAAAATGCGGCCGGAAACTCCAGCGGCCGTCCAATAAAAGGCCCAAATATTTCACCTGGGTCCCAACCCTCACTGTGGTCCCACATACCCTTATTGCCGCCCCTCGTGGGGTTCCTCTACGAGGCCCGTGAAATAGGAGCGCCTCTGTCTTGGTGATAGAAACCTCCAGGCCCAAAAACCGAATTCTTTCTACCACCATTTTCGTTCCGATTTCGATGAGCAGAGCCGCTTCGGCGTAGGTTTTCCCTCGAGCCGTGACAAGAGTGTCATCCGCGTAGCAGAAAACTGCCATCCCTGGCAGGAGTGGACATCGCAGGAGCCAATCGAAGCCGATGTTCCAAAGAATCGGCCCCAATACCGACCCCTGCGGCACGCCTCGGCTTACATGACGTCGGAACAGCCTTCCGCCACTCTCCCATAGAACCTCCCTGTCCTGGAGATATGCCTTCAACAGCCTCCCAAGATAATGTGGTACTCCTTGATATCGGAGCGTCTCCAAAACAGTTTTATGGGGGAGACTATTGAAGGCATTGGCTATGTCGAGCGATACCCCCAGAACAACCTCTCCATGGGGGATCACCTGCCAGGGTTCTTATTGCCGTCCATGACAATGTACGGTATCCCCGTATAGCTCTGATCGCTATAACCCTCTCGGGTATATGAGTATCTGAGTTTCCACGTGATATAGCACGTGGAAACTCAGATAATGCTACTGCGGTTTGAACAATCAAAATAGCTTTTTGCCTACATGTATCCTTTAACAAATTGATACCAATTTGGCAGCTTTCACAAGCGATAAAGTCAATCCCTATCACGCCTCAAATTTCATATAAATGAGGTAATTTGTCAGAGCAAACATTTTGCATATGAAATCCACATACACCCGAGGGCGAGTTATGACTGCTAAGCATACGCTTGTTACAAATTTCTTTTGTAATTTTATAATAAATGCATTAGTAGGTAATAGGCAAAATATTTTCCCAAAATTAAAGTAAAAATAGCAATTTTACACAGTATTTCGAACAAGAACAAATCCAAAAAACATAAGTAGTAAAGTAAGTAGGAGCCTTTTACCGTCCCATTGTTGGATACAGGCTTCCTCACTCATAGAAAAGACAGTTTTAAAAGCATATACCCACCATGCTGCTCCAATGCGAAATACAGGCAAACATTAGGTGAACACTTAAATAAAAAGCAATACGTGTTCTATTACTTCAAAAAAAACAATAATTCAAAGTTCTCTCAGAATATCTTCGGAATCCTCGTAATGTTCGCTATTTTTGCGCTCCTTATGTGTTAACTGACAAAAGTATGCTGCGTATCGAGCAAGCGTATTATATTGCCATCTCTTTCTTTATTCATGCCCTTTTTATATAAACCTTTTTCATTTTTCATATCATTATATATCTATATCTTTAATTAACCTAAAAATTATCAAGCTGTTACATAGTTAGTTATAAGTTAAAACTTACGAAATAAAAGAAATCGTAATTAAATAAACTAAATGCGAATAATCTTTTCCGATTTGTGTTTTACAAAAATCTTTAGTAGATTAATCATTAAGTCTATCTTACTTTAGATTTGCGAGACTTAGAGGGAGGGAATAAGGAAGATATGTCAGGAATTTAATAAATTTATTTATCATGAAAATATGAAAAGTGTCAAAAGTAATACAAATAATTTATTGAAATCTCAAATGACGAATTGTAAATAAAAATTCCACGTGTTTTTGTCAACATTAAAACTACCTAATCTTCAATCGAATTAGCATGAATAACGCTGCACATGTTCGTGACGCTAATCACGCGTTTCATCCGTAAAAAAATTACCCTAATGCGCCTAAAAAAGTTTCACTTGAAAAATATATGGTATATGAACATCGTGGTATCTGTAAATACAGTTTTACATTAAAATATATTTACAAATATGTGTAAAAATTTTAAATTGACTAAACATGTTGAGTTGTAGTATAAATTGTTTAGTAATATTGTAATTTCACTAATATTTGTGACAGTGTACGCTCGTCTAGCCTCTCACCGTGATAAACTAATGCACCCATGTAAAGCTATAAATGAAGCATTAAAATATATGATTTATAACATCTAAAAAGATTAATTGCTCTGTACGAGATATATGAAGCTAGTCATTAAATAATATGCAATAAATATATTAAAGTTAAAATACATATTGCACATAGAACAGACTTGTTGCAGGGACGTGTTAATATATACACAACATTAATGTATACGTAAATATTTGCAGGTTATAAAAAATTAACCATACATTTACACGGGATGTGCGAGAATCATTAATAATAAATAGAATTTCGTAATAATAAGTCGGCGTCACCCAAGGTAGGTGTGTCACGCGTGTCCACTTGGCAGCTTCTGCGTCTCCAGCTGTAGCTATGTATGCCTCGGCTGACACTGACTCCAAATATAAGAATACGAAGAACACTATAAAAGAATACGCAATTATTTCTTACTTTTTAGAGCATATTAATAATAATAATAATATATTTGCAAGTTTGTTTTGAAGGCGGTTCTTTTTTTGTTCAAATTTTTATTTATTTTTTGTAAATCTGAAGTAAACTAACAAATTTGTCTCAATATGTGTATACCTAAAAACGTGTTGCAATGCAGTAACAAACGTAAGCCCATTGCTATTTGATTACAGACACTTATATTTTCTGCCATAAACCGCACCCTTGCTGTAAGCCGTTGAGGAGATCCATTGATATTCATATTTAACTACGACTAGCACTTGACCATACCGAAGTTACGGTAAGTAACTCAATTATATGGATAGCCTATAGAAGATTCTGTCGAGTATCGTTCATTTGCTCCTAAGAATTGAAGAGTTCCTTTTGTCATGGATTCTATCATCAGAACCTAACCAAACTATCACAAAACAACCCTTGAAGTATATCCTTTCCAATAAAAAAGGAGTCATCGAAATCGGTTAGCGTGATCTTGTTATTAGTCCATTTGTCGCGCACTTGCTTAATGCAAATTTAACACTTATCCGGTTTTCTCGTGCATGCCATCATCAGAACTGGATAAAAAAAATGGGACCCTATGACGAGCACCAACTTTGAGGGAGATATGAGGTAACAAACATAAAAAACAATACAGACGAATTTATAACCGCCTCCTTTTTTTGAAGTCAGTTAATAAGCGAACTTCATTATCTCCCGATTCAGTATCGTGTTAATTATTTTTAAACAAAAAATTGTTAGCAAATTTTCAAAGTGTAATTATTTTGAATACTATATTTGCTACGATATCATAAGTGTTATTTAATTCTCTTTAAAATAAAAAAAAAAACTAAAATAATGGTTTTATTTTTGTAATTATATTTCATGGTTTGAATAAAATGTGTATACACTATTCAATTAATTTTTGAACATTGAACTTATTATCGGGAAGGGGGAATTAATCAAATAAATCAAACAACGCACAATTTTCAAGAGCTGGATTTTCTTTCAATATTCATCAAGGACTCTACCACCGGTTCGGAAATTATGTAGTATTGAGAAGAATCGGACAAGAAACTCAATAGTTAATCTTTTTTATTCAAGTTATTATTAATATAGAAATATAATTGGATCATCGATATCCATTAACATTTAATATAAAACACAATTCACATTAATAAGACAAGGTTTTTAATTTGGAGGATTATTCTTAGCTTTGTATCGCAGAGCAGCTCAATTCGCTAATACAATTTACTTATAGCACAATAACTGGTAGCTAACGTTGATTAAAACTGATAAATGGGAACTGAATCGAGACTGAGCTGACGTCTACGATACACAACCGTCTATAACTTTTCACAAGTTGGGTAATTAAGTATAAACACGAATAGGAGAGAAAGACTGCCTCATTGGTCTTGTGGTCAGCATGTTCGACTACAGGCATGAGGTCCTGGTGTCGGGCTTATTCAAAATTAATATTGTTTCTGGAGTTTTCTATTAAGATTTTCTCAATATTTGCTCGAAGTTGGGAAGTTGGTGGTGTGCTTCACCCTCGCGGCTCGGAGAGCACGTTAAGCCGTCGGACCTGCGCCTAATCTCTCTCCGAATGTGTCGTATTCCCGTCACATCGGGCCATGACAGTGAAGGAATAGAGAGTGCACTTGTGTCTATGCCTGCCAATCCGCAGTGGAGCAGCGTGGTGGGTCTATGCTCTAAAAACCTTCGCTCTTCGGGCTTTGGAGTCCTGTGCCCAGCTGTCAGACATTAATGGGCTGCTACTTACTTACTTTACCAATAACAGTATTTGTTGCCAAATATATTTGTTAAATATGTTATTTATTAAGAAACTATCAGTCCCTGTAAGTTTTTAATAGTTACAATTAATATTATTTAAGTAATTCTATTCTATAGCAAATTGCCATCAATTACAATGTCTATATATCCGCCAATAGAAAGGCCTTTGTTTTCTAAGAATACGATTTAGTCAAATGACGAACCGTATCCTTTATTTAATGTATTATTAAATATATTATACATTATTTTATTTTATAATATACTATCACGGCCATTGACGGGAATCTTATTAAACATTTGTTGATTGTCTCAAATAATTCAAGTTTCCAATAATATTATAAACCTAACATTATGAAACCCTGAATCGAATTATTCGCACATCCCTAGTGACTAAGTGTTATAAATACTATTCTTGTCTATGAAATATTACTACGACAAAGAAGAAAATAAAAAAAAGAAACTCAATACTCCTTATCCACAAACAAGGGATCCAAAATAGCATAACATATTAAATCGCGTGTAGCTAAAGTTAAACCTATATAGCAATGGAAAAAAATTAAAGGATTTTCAAATGGCTGTATCTTTTATAAAAATGGTCGCATTGGAATAATATAAAAGCAATTTGAAGCTTGAAGTTTCTTATTTTAGGATATTGCAAAAAAATTGTTTTCAGTATACCACGTATCGTAAGCATAGTACATCGACTGCGTTAATCAAGGTCACTGATGACATTCGATGGGGAATGGATAATAAACAACTCACAGTGCTAACGTTACTAGACTTTAGTAACGCATTTAGTAGTGTTGATTTTGATATCATAGTATCCTTGTTACGTTCTCTTAACATATCTCCATCGGTGTTAGGTTGGTTTCAGAGTTACCTTAGTGGAAGGCGGCAGCGGGTTCGCATGAATGACCAGTTTTCGTCATGGTGCGATGTCCGGGCTGGCCTGCCACAAGGAGGCGTGTTGTCACCAATTCTATTTGCTATATTTATCAATACTATAACTCACATACTTACTTCTTCCTATCATATGTATGCAGACGATATTCAAATATACAACCTTTCAACGCTTGAAAATCTTCATTCTGCGGTACATGCCACTAACAATGATCTACATAAGATATCTCAATGGAGTACATCATTCGGCTGTACTGTGAATCCTAATAAATCACAGGCTATCATCCTTGGTAGTCATAGTATGATTTCAAGGGTTGACTGGTCTCAATTACCTTGTGTTAAATATAACGGAGTCATAATACCGTACTGCTCACATGTCAGAAATCTTGGATTGCATTTGGATAATACCTTGTCATGGACGAATCAAATTAAAGAAATTAGTCGAAAAACATTTGCATCATTGAGCACTTTGCGCCGCCTGCGATCTTTTTTACCAATTCCTACCAAGATTATGTTAGCACAGTCTCTCCTTCTCTCGATTCTTGACTACGCTGACGCAAGTTTCACAGATTTAACTGAAGACCAGCTAAATAAACTTGAGCGAATTCAAAATCTCTCTATTCGGTTCATATTTAATCTACGTAAATATGATCACGTTTCAGAATTTCGCGCTAAGCTCAAGTGGCTTCCCATACGCTTTCGCCGGAAATTACACATACTTTCTCTTCTGTACTGTGTGTTATTTTATCCTAACGCACCTCCTTATCTCAAGGAAAAATTTCAATTTAAGACAGGTGAGAGAAGCTTACGAACCTCTCATCACCTCACATTAATGATAACTGCTCATAAAACGAAATTCTTTGCTAACTCTTTTTCGGTGGTAGCAGTTCAGCTGTGGAACGATCTTCCTCTCGTTGTGAGGGAAGCTCAATCGCTGGAGACATTTAAACGACTAGTAACGGATTATTATCTCTCACTTTGAACGACAAATAACATTCATTCTCCTATCTTTAAGTTTTAAATATATTTATGTAAGTATGCATGTATGTTTATATATATTATACTTATTTGTGTATGTGTATATGTATGTATGTTTGTATATATTATACTTATTTGTGTATGTGTATATGTATGTATGTCTATATATATTATTCTTATCTGTTGTATACCACCTACCATAATAGCACTTATATTATCTTTTCACCCAAAGGTTGCCTGGAAGAAATCGCTGCTGAGCGATAAGGCCACCTATTGTACCCCCTCATTGTGTAGCATAAGCATAAGTGATGTTGTAATTATTTGGTGTACAATAAAGAGTAATCTAATCTAATCTAATCTATCTCGCAAATTCTATTAATATGAAGAGAAAAAAATTATTCTTTTCTAAATAAACCATTATTTGTATTGGAATGGCTGTAGCTTCAATTTGATTTTTTTTGTCTCGATACGACCATTTCTCGCTGAGCTGAAAGGAAATGGATCATTTTCTCTTTGTTCAAGAATATCTCCGAAACTAATGGTTGTAAAGAAAATGGACGGAGGGTTTCTTAAACTTGAATAAATTCTTTACTAGGTCTTAGGCTGGATTTACTGAAAAAAATTAAAATGGCGTACATATAAACTATATATATCAGAAGTCAAACTTCTTTGGAAAAGTAAATTTATTTTAATTTTAAGTCTTGTTCATATTTATACAAATTATAATATAAGAGGGCGGAAAACGGAAAATATGTAAGGAATTTAACTGTCATTTAAATATTAATAGTGTGAAAAATTAATACAAATAATCTATTTATAGTAATTACATGAGTCTTAAAAAAACAAAATGCGTCTTTAGTTTTTCAGTTACATTATGAAACTACATCTAATAGTTTTAATTCTTTTAGTGACATCTAGCGTAATATTAATAAACTAATTCATATTCATTGCTTCATAGTTACAGAAAGAAAAAATAGATGGCGTTGATATAGTCTTTTAACTCCATCTATAAAGAATAGTGTAAACTACATGCATATAACTGTGTATTAGTTCATTAAAAACTGCATAGATGGCATTTATTGCAAAAATATTTTAGCATGTTTTAAGTCTGTACATGCGTCGTGGTCACTACATATAACAAAATACAATATTTTTTTATAACGGATTGCATTTGAACATAGGTTTTAAAAATGTTAAAGACCTGTCATAAATCAAAGAATTTCTCTGCTGATATGATGCTGTGTGGTAACCATAACCCGTATATTACATCTTACCAGGTTAGATGCGTTTTGCTTCGGCAAGGACTTGCACCAGGTCGTTGGCCGTGAGAAAACGCCCGCCTGTGATGAGTGTGGTGCTCCTGCAGATACGGCGCACCATATCTTGGCTGAGTGTCCAGTTGGGCACCCCAGCGGCATATCTTATCGCTGGTTAACGAAAATCATTTAGTGGAGAGCATAATTGGGGTAATGCTCGCCAGTGAAGTTTGGTGGAATGCGGTTGCCTTCTTTTACAAGACCGTCATCTCGATGAAGGAGGCAAATGAAAGGCTATGGGTGAGCAAGAGGCTAGAGCTCTCCCTCGCCGTCGGAGGAGGCTTGGTCGCGGAATTCGCACTTATGCACTTCATGCCTCACTTTATTGAGTGGTAGATGCTCATAGTCGGTACTATCCGGGTCAATAGAGTGGAATGCAGTTAGGTAACCTCTAGTGATCTCACTCATGGATGGGGAGGGATGCGTTGGGTTTTATTGGGTATTCTGTTATCAGTGAGTCCCACACTCCCGATAGAATTACTCTTTCATTGGGGTGCGTAAAGATCCCAGCGCAAAAAAAAGGTTAGATGCGTTTCCATACGATATCATATTATCAATATCATATCTCTGTTTGTGAAAATATGTACATTTACATAGTATATAAATTATATCTTTAACTCTCCTCTTGAAAACAAAATCAATACCAAATTATTTCTATATAACGCGACCGATGAATAAACTATAGATGGCAAGGTTTATAATTTGTTAGAAATGATCGTAAATTACACAGAATGCTGCCTCATTTGTCTAATGGTTATCAAGTTCTGATACAGCCTTGTAGTAACCATAAGAGGGAGATTACACCTTACCAGGTTAGTTGCGTTCGAATACGATGCCGTTTAGTAACTATAAGAAGTAGACTACATCTTATCAGGTTAATTGCGATTCGATACAATGGTGTGTAGTAACCATAAGAGGTAGATTACATCTTAACAGGTTAGTTACATTTCAATACGATGATGTATAGCAATCATAATAGGTATATTACATCTTATCAGGTTAGTTTCGTCCCCATACGAAGCCGTGTAGTAACTATAAGAGGTAGATTATATCTTACCACGTTAGTTGTGTTCGAACACAATGCCATGCAGTAAATATAAGAGGTAGATCACATTATATCAGGTTAGTTACGTTTCAATACGATGACATGTAGTANAGCGGCAGGACCGGGAGAGGGCGACCAAAAAAAGTGTGGATGAATTGTGTGAAAGAGGATATGTGTATTAAGGGTGTGAATGTAGAAATGACAGCGGATAGAGTAAAGTGGCGAAAGGAAACATGCTGTGCCGACCCCACCTAGTGGGATAAGGGCAAGAAAACAACAACAACATACTATCACGGCCATTGACGGGAATCTTATTAAACATTTGTTGATTGTCTCAAATAATTCAAGTTATAACATACTATTCTTGTTAATGAAATATTACTAAGAAGAAGAAGAAAATAAAAAAAAAACTCAATAGTCTTTATCCACAAACAAGGGATCCAAAAAAGCATAACATATTAAATCGTATGTAGCTAAAGTTAAACCTATATAGTAATGGAAAAAAATTAAAGGATTTTCAAATGGCCGTATCTTTTATAAAATTGGTCACAGCGAAATAAAATAATAGCAATTTGAAGCTTGAAGTTTCTTATTTTAGGATATTGCAAAAAAATTGTTTTCAGTATACCACGTATCTCGCAAATTCGATAAATATGAAGAGAAAAAAAAATGATTCTTTTCTAAATAAACCACTATTTGTATTGGAAAGGCTGTATATTTAGCTTCAATTTGATTTTTTTTTGTCTCGATACGACCATTTCTCGCTGAGCTGAATGGATCATTTTCTCTTTGTTCAAGAATATCTCCGAAACTAAAGGTTGCAAAGAAAATCGACGGAGGGGTTTCTTAAACTTGAATAAATTCTTTACTAGGTCTTAGGCTGGATTTTCAGAAAAAAAATTAAAAGGGCGTACATACAAACTATATATATATCAGAAATGAAACTTTTTTGGAAAACTAATTTATTTTTATTTTAAGTCTTGTTCATATTTATACAAATTATAATATTAGAGGGCGGAAAACGGAAAATATGTAAGGAATTTAATTGTCATTTAAATATTAAAAGTGTCAAAAATTAATACAAATAATTTATTTATAGTATATACATGAGTCTAAAAAAACAAAATGCGTCTTTAGTTTTTCAGTTACATCATGAAACTACATCTAATAGTTTTAACTCTTTTAGTGACATCTAGAGTAATATTTATAAACTTATTCATATTCGTTACTTCATAGTTATAGAAACATAAAATAGATGGCGTTGATACAATCTTTTACTTCCATCTATAGAGAATAGTGTAAACTACATGCATAATAACTGTGTATTAGTTCAATAAAAACTACATAGATGGCTTTAATAGCAAAAACATTTTAGCATGTTTTAAGTCTGTACATGCGTCGTGGTCACTACATATGACAAAATACAATATTTTTTTATTATGGATTGCATTTGAACATATATCATATTTTATTATATTATCAATATCATATCTCTGTTTGTGAAAATATGGACATTTACATTATATATAGATTATATCTTTAACGGTTTGTCCTCTTGAAAACAAAATCAATAATGATTTCTATATAACGCGACCGATGAATCAACTAAAGATAGCAAGGTTTATAATTTGTTAGAAATGATCGTAAATTACGTAGAATGCTGCCTCATTTGTCTAATGGTTATCAAGTTCTGATACAGCCTTGTAGTAACCATAAGAGGGAGATTACACCTTACCAGGTTAGTTGCGTTCGAATACGATGCCGTTTAGTAACTCTAAGAAGTAGATTACATCTTATCAGGTTAATTGCGATTCGATACAATGGTGTGTAGTAACCATAAGAGGTAGATTTCATCTTAACAGGTTAGTTACGTTTCAATACGATGACGTGTAGTAACCATAATAGGTATATTACATCTTATCAGTTTAGTTTCGTTCCCATACGAAGCCGTGTAGTAACTATAAGAGGTAGATTATATCTTACCACGTTAGTTGCGTTCGAACACAATGCCATGCAGTAACTATAAGAGGTAGATCACATTATATCACGTTAGGTACGGTTTTATACGATGCTGTGTAAATAACATCTTATCAGCGCATTTCTAGACTGTATAACTTACTATCCGATAAATTGATATTCAAGCGCTAACCTGTCATTTAAAATTATAAATTTCGTAGAAAGTCGATTTGGTAATTTATCTGGCCATAATCACGTGCGATTTCGTTTAAAATTTGCTACCAATAAAAGTTTTCCATCAAAACGCAAATCCAATCAGAATAATTAAGGATGTCCTGAATACGTAATGGGAACATAATGAGCCGAGTGCTTCTATTCAGTGGTCGCATAAATTAGCGGTGAAGTAATGCTCTGTAAATCCACAAAAAACTGGGATCATGAGGGAAAGTTTGCCGATTAAGCTTCGCCATTGTCTGTTTGTTACATTTAACGCTGCCACTTGTTGTAATATGCTAAACTTTAGACACTCACCACCGGAATTTAAAGTCGACTTTTTAAATTGAAACTTTTTCCATGGCCTCATATTTTATGGTAAATCTATCGTATGCTATATTACAGACAGAGGTGAATCGAAAGATGCTCAGTCATGACCAATAGCAGCACCCATGGGTCGCATCAGTTCACCGTGTAACATTTTCTGACGCAGTGGTGCGAGTACTTGCTTTGCTAGGAGAGATCCCGGGTTCGATCCCTGGTGGGGCACTTAGCCCGGGGTTAGTTACCACCCTACCAACAAAGACGTACGCCGAAGCAAACAGATTTGTGTTCCGATACAATGATGTGAAGAAATCATAAGAGGTAAGTTGCCTCTTACCAGATTAGGGCGCTTCCATTTTAGATTAGTGTCATTACTTGCCCTCAGGTTGGACAGTGAAGGGCTAAAGTTACGAGGGTTTATTTATTTAAATAGGACAAACAGGCTACATCAATAATACGCAAAATACAAAGAATGAACAAAAAGTCATTACTGCAAACCGACTTGCTACCACACTGGTTGCCACAGCATGCAAAAAATATATACGAACTATGAAGAACATACGTACATACATAGCATCACGCTTCGTTCCCTTCTAGGTAGGCAGAAACCACGTCCTTCCACTTGCCACGATCTTGGCATATCGCCTTCGCTTCTTTCATTCTCATTAAACCTTTCATACAAGTTCGTCGGCGTAGAGTACTCTTGATCTGGCCCTTATTTAAAATGTCCTGGATTTACTCCAGGAACGTTCGCCTTGGTCTTTCCCTTCCAACTTTCGCATTCACTCTTGACTCATAAATCCTTTTTGTCAGTCTCCTTTCATTCATTCTCTCTACGTGCCCAAACCATCTAAGCATACCTTTCTCAATTTTAGTCATTACATCTTCTTTTATACCACACCATTCTCTGATCACACTATATCTTACTCTGTCACTCAGTTTCAATCCACTCATACTTCTCAACGCTCTCATCTCTACCGCATTTATTTTACTTATGTGATTTTTCTACCATACCTAACTTTCAGTACCATACATAAGTGTTGGTACCAACGTTCCTGCATGCACAGCCAGTCTGGCACTTTGAGACAACTTCTGGCCATTCATAAAGGCGTGCAGAGCACCATTTACCATATAACCCTGCATTCACTTTCCTTTCAATATCACTTTCAGATGTTCCATCTTTTGTAAATTCAGATTCCAAGTAAACAAATTCTTTCACATCTTACACTTGTTTCCCATCTTTCAAAATATTGCCATTCATCATAAATTCATCTCTTTTAAAAAGCATAACTTTCGTTTTGTTGACATACATTTTGATCATTACATACATTTTTCAGAGACTTCAATGCTTGAATAACGTTGACCACAGCTCATTCCTCACCATTCGATCATAGGCCTTTTATACATCTTTAAAAGTGCAATAAACTTGTTGTGTATATATTTTTAAGTTATGCAGCGTAAAGAAAATACCTGATTCGTACATCCCATTCCTCTTCTAAAACTAAGAAGAATTACAAACTAAAAACAAATAATAAAGACGGAAAATATAAATAATAAAAGGAATAACCATTATTTCAAAATTAAAAATGATCAACTGGTTATGAATGTTATAAAAAGGATTCCAAGCCACCGAACTGTATTCGAGAATTCTTCTCCCTAAGGCATTAAATAATACAATTTTGGTATAAGAATTCGACTTTCGACGGCCTCGCTGGCGCANATCAAAATATTGCCATTCATCATAGATTCATCTCGTTCAAAAAGCATAACTTTCGTTTTGTTTACATTCACTTTCATTCCTTTCCCTTTTAAAGCTTTATTCATAATATTTACCATCTCCTGTAGCTCATAAGCAGATGATGAGAGTATTACTTAATCATCAGCGTAGAGTAAATATTTGATTTGTAATTCATTCATTCTTAACCCATACATACTTTCTTTTAAATCTGTCATAAAGTTATCCTTAAAAAGGTTGAACAGTCATGATGACGCAACAAATCCCTGTCGAACACCTCTTTCAACAGGAAACCACTCCGTGTACGCCCCGTTTATTCTGACACAAGCACTAGAACCCTCATAAAGAGACTTCAATGCTTGAATAACGTTGACCACAGCTCATTCCTCACCATTCGATCATAGGCCTTTTATACATCTTTAAAAGTGCAATAAACTTGTTGTGTATATATTTTTAAGTTATGCAGCGTAAAGAAAATACCTGATTCGTACATCCCATTCCTCTTCTAAAACTAAGAAGAATTACAAACTAAAAACAAACAATAAAGACGGAAAATATAAATAATAAAAGTAATAACCATTATTTCAAAATTAAAAATGATCAACTGGTTATGAATGTTATAAAAAGGATTCCAAGCTACCGAACTGTATTCGAGAATTCTTCTCCCTAAGGCATTAAATCATACAATTTTAGTATAAGAATTTCTAAGTCATAGAACTGCGCTTTATAAATCCAGTAATATAGTCAATATGGGGAAAAAAACTTAATTGATTGTGAATACTGATTTCTGAATTTCTAATACAACTTAAGTATAGAATCTCATAATTATTTACTTTAAATATAAAATGAATAGGGTGAACTTTGCTGAGAAGAGCCCCCAACAACCTCAGTCGCGTATCTTTTTTTATACCGTCATCATTGCAGTACAATTTTAATTTATTATATTTAGATTAGAGCAATTCATTCACTCCCACGCTCTTTCTAAGCAATCTTACAAATTATAGTAAGATTTTTCAATTAATTTTATTTTAATAAAATATTTAATTCTCTTCAACGCCTTTGTTGTAGAAACGTATACAGTTGCCATTAAATAAATTGTTAATTATATGTATACTACAAGATACATTTCTAACATATTTTGTCCCTTATCCCACCAGTCCAGACTCACACAATTCGTCCCCGGGACCTGTGATAGCAAAAGAAGTACTCGCAGAACTGTGCCAGCATGGCTGTGAAGCTTATTTACTTAACACCCGTTAAGCTTTTATTCGTATCGTTGTAATCAAACTTGATTTTCCCTTATAAATAGAGCTGCGGATAACTTTTCCCTGAAGCATCATACAAATAAATTGTTTCCGGTCTTTATTGCTTTTGCTCGAGCGTTTTTTCTGCCACGTTACTGTCGTTGGGAATTCTCGCACCTTTCTATCTAAATCTATAGTAATGTATGAGATTATTTCTTACCTGCTTACTCTAGCAATACAATCCTATCTCGTCCCAAATTAGGCGACGATACGATTCTTGAAAATTATTTTGGATACAAAAATGTACTTTTAATTACTAAGTCCAATGCAAGAAATAAGGTAAGTAGAAGCCCATAATGGTCCCACTGCTAGGCACAGGCTGCCTCATTCGTAGAAGAGAGGGTTTTTAAAGTATAGTCTCACCACACCGATCCACTGAAGATATGCAGGCATAGTACACAAGTGCACTCTTTATTCCAACACTTTCTTAGTCCGATGTGACGGAAACCCGAGAAGATCGGAGAGAGATCAGGGGCAGGGCCGACGGCTTAACGTGCTCTCCGAGACACAGAGAGGAGCCCACAGCCAACTTACCAACTTCGGGCAAATATTAAGAAAATCTTAATAGAAATCTCAATATTCATTTTTGAGTTCGCTCGACACGGGTCTCGAACTCAGAATATCATGTCTGTAGCCGAACATGCTGACAATAATCCAATAAGGCAGAGTTCTATGAAATTTACGATAATTTCTATCAAATTATAAACCTTGCCATCTTTATTTCATCCATCGGTCGCGTTAGATAGAAATCATTTGGTACTGATTTTATTTTCAAGATTTAAAAGGAAGCCTTTTGCATTAAGATGAAAGAAATGTTTAAGCCTTTTACGTGACCTTTCTGTGTCTTGGGTTTTATTACTAACTACATAATCGTGTCATTTAATTTAGAAATAAATAAAAGTGACTTTCAAATATTAAAGTCTTGCCTAGAGATGTATATTTATATATATTGACATGACCTAATACAACAGTAGAAATTGAATCATTAACTAATTCCTTTATCCAGTAAAGATAAACACACATTACATAATTTTAACATGACATAGTCACTCTCCGTCTTTGTCAAAGGAATATACATTAACGTAAGTAAAATAGCATCACTTGCTCAAAATTCGTTTAAGATTCAACGGCGTTACAGAATATTTAATTAACTTTAAAAATCTCCAACGTTGAATTTTAAATATTCGCCTCGCGGGAAAATAACACGTTAAAACCTTACGTGTAAGGTACAGGTACATTCTACTAATAAATTATACTTAATATATTGCTGTGTCTATTAAGAAGCCGGATCTATAATATCACAATGCGAGAAGTGGTTTGAAGGTTGTTACATAGACGCCTTAAATCCTTTCCTCATTTCTGAAGGTGGTTACAGCCACCTCTACTGATTATTATCTTTTCCTTAATAAAAGAACCCTATCTTTGTCCGTCTTTAGCGGCGTGTAAGGTATCGTACACGAAATTTTTGAAGACCAGCGCTTTGGGCTGAGACATCTTGTTCTTTATTCATTAATACTCCGGTTTCACGAGCTTTTCGTGATTCTTGCTGTTTTCTGGTAATGGGCCCAAAGTAGTAGTATTTTTTTTTTAGGCAGATGATGGAGAGCCTAGCTGTGATCTTGAGTTTCTTGATAATTAATGTGTTGTCGTTTTATATCGCTGGGAAATGCTATAACATTACTATTACGAACCCTGATCCGTAGGTCAGGAGTAAAATATCTTTATTTATACATTATGCCACACATCACAATAATATTTAAGTACATTTTACAATACCCTGCGATGTGTGGCATAACCTAGAAAATGGACCCAGCTCAGCATTTATGCTACACAGTCTCCAGACCATGCAGCGCTGACTTTCAGCTCGATCCCTAGTCCAGGTGCCACTCCCACCCGCAATCTCTCACTGAAGAGCATTTTACCTATAATGTTTCCCAGAGCGGAGTCATCGCCGATCAGCGCCGCGAAGTCCACAACCTCCGATGTGCAGTCCTAGGTAACCTAAGCTAGGACTGATTTCGGTCCAATATATCAACGTCCAACCTAAAGTTTATGAAAAGTGATTATTGCCAGTGACAACTGATAGTTTGAAGATATGGCCAGTGACTACACGCTTTATTAGAAAGCTCAGGGTCACACAGCGAGCAATGGAACGGACTATATATCTTCGGGATCAAATCCGAAACGAAGAGATCCACAAAAGAACTAGAATTACTGATATAGCTCGAAAGATCGCGGAGCTGAAATGGTTAAAATGGCAGGGCAAATAGCTAGGTGAAAAGGTGGATATTGGGGTACCAAGGTAGAAGCGTTGGTGGTGCCCCCATCAGGTGGACCGATGACGCCATAAGGATTATGGAAGCCGGAAGAAGGTTACAAATGGAAACCCTTGGAGGAGACCTATGTCCAGCTGTGGTCTCCACCGTTTTTAGATATTGATAATGATAAGATCAACGTCCACGTCTTAGCACCATAGAGAAATATTGAAAATACAAAGGTTTTTACTAGTCTTGTTTTATTTTTGAGAGATATCCACCTATCTTTCCAAGATCTACGGGGCTGAGACATTGTTGGGTATTTAGATACGCGTTCTTGCTCGATTTGGCACGAACTATTATTGTTAGTTTCTTGATCAAAATGCATGTTTCAAGATTGACGTCATTTAAATATCAGATTTTCAAGTTTTTGTCAAAGTAATTTCAAACCGCTGCTCTGTATAGTTATGTTTTCTTACATTCAACTTAATTAATAAGGATCAGCGAATTATATAATGGGTCAACCAACAGAAGCGGAGAAAAACGTTGCACCAACGGGAAAAATGTATATGTGAGCTTACGTTGCATGTGCTGCGTAAACGGTTAAAGTTATTTAAGAAACATGTATGACAGAATTGTTCCTCTTAAAAGGTTGTAATAAAAAGTCCATAATAGCATTTGTCTATATTTTAAGGTTTACCCCCTGTATGTTTTTATATTTATTCAATCTCCTTATGAAACGCAAATGAAGTTGCATGAGTGAATTAGAGAAATACACGTAATTGTCGCAATAGTAATAAAAGATATTTATTATATACGTCTGGTGTAATTTTATCAGATCGGATTTCCCATGTGGAAATATATCGTTATCATAGCGGAAACTTCATTAACTCCGCACGAAAAATAACTCTCTAATTACACGAGGAAAAGTATTAGTAAGTGTCAATATAATATATTGGCTTCGACGTAGAAGGAGTCAAAGAATAAGGAGATGCTTTATTTAGCGATTAAAAATGGAGTTAGTAAAAATTGTTACTAATTGTTAATCCAGAAATCCGCATTAATAAATCAAAATAAATATTTTCATCAGCGGAAATGCACAAATGCCATGAATAATTTAAGGGGTTCCAGTAAAAACTATCCTCGTTCAGTTGACAAGCAGGAATGGTATAATATTTCCGTTTTTCATTCCCCGACAACGTGGACGTAGCGCTGTTTTATTCTTACTGAATTGTACCTCAGGGCATGAATTTAATCTCAGATTTGAGATTGTCACTCATAAGAAACGTCACTTGGAGATATTTTTGTACTAGAGCTGAGATAAAGCTTTGTAATTGCATCTTTGTTCTATTTTTAATAGATATTTAACAACCTTGTTGCCACAATGGTTGGAAAACTCGATTCGCTAACAGAGCTCTTGGCTTGGATTCCTGCCAGGTTAAATTTATAAAATTGGATTTGGTCATTTGTCTGATTCTGGGCTGGTGGATGTCTTCGGTCGAAACTACCATCCTACCAGCAAAGAAACGCTAAGCAACAAAATTATCCTACCGTTATAATATTGTGGATGAACCAATAGACGTAAATTACCTTTTAGCAAGTTAGAGCGCTTTCGTCTTAGATTGTATCATCACTATTATGATTCTAGCAAGAAAACTTAGTTCAGCTGTATTTGCTGTTTGGAACATAAGGCAGTACACTGATGTTAAAACTGCTAAAATAGTGTATTTCGCAAATCTTCCTAGCATTATGTGCATATTGTTATAGGGTAAGGCGGCCAACATTGAAACTATCTTTATATTGCAAAAGAGAGCAATACGTTCAATATATCAATTAGGGCCTGTTCCGGCGCAAACGCCTTGTGTTATATCGTTCGTATACAGTTCGTAATTGGTCCTGTGATTTGGCAGAAGTTCGTCGCGTTTTTGATTATTGTACGTCACATACAAATTGTCACCAGTCGCTTGTAACGCGCCCTTGACGCAACATTATATTATTAATAATCAGATACAAGTGTCTTATTTCTGCCCCATTGTGTGCCTAAATTTTTAAAATTACAGTCAACCGCATTCTGTCAACATTAAAAAAAGTAGTTAATGGGTATAATTATTGTTTGTTTTTACAGTTATACATTTATAAATATGTAGTATATGTGTATTTGAATGTATATNACGTCACATACAAATTGTCACCAGTCGCTTGTAACGCGCCCTTGACGCAACATTATATCATTAATAATCAGATACAAGTGTCTCATTTCTGCCCCATTGTGTGCCTAAACATACAGGGTCTTTAAGAGAAAATTTCCCGTTGTCCCGTATTAGGATGACGCGGGCGCGCTGGGTTTTAGTCGGTCTTTTGCTTGACAGTGAGTCCCACACTGCGGTATAGTAGAAGTGCGTGCTTTCCACATTCCGATCGGGCGGGGTGCGTAAAAGTACTTTGCAGCAAGAAATAAAAGGTGAGATTACAGTCAACCGCAATCTATCAACATTAAAAAAAAATTGTTAATGGGTATAATTAATAGTTTAATGACTACTATAAGCGCACCCTGTCTATATATCGTTTAAATTGTCGCTAATAAAAAATGTTTTATTATTGGTACAATTTATTAAAAGCTCTAAAACTTTTGAAGGTTTCCTTCTATTTAAAAAATTAAAGAAGTTTGACGGTGAGTACTCACCAGCGAAAAAGAGTGCAATGACCTCTATCTGCGAAACAGTTATTTTCCTAAAGGAGGCACATGTGCGACAGAGGGAGGATGATGTAGACGCTTCTCTTCTTTGGCGCAGGAGGTTGTAAGACAGAAGGTGTAGGTTTCCGCTTCTCCTGCCCCGTCTCTAAGTTCTTGATTAGTCATCCGGAGTACCAATGTAGATTTCCGGCAATTATCTGGTGCTTCACTAAATGATCGGGAGGGAGTCGATCGGTTGTAGTGGATATTCAGGAGCCAGCTATCACACTCCTGATAAAATGTTTAGTCTGATTGAGGTGTGTAAAGGCATTCAAAAAAGTCTTCTACGTAATTTTTATATTACGTGTATGTTGCTATCATGAAACTATTTTAAGTGGTTTTATTATTTTTTTTAAGTTACAGCAAAACATTCACACCCAAACTTTTATATAGTCCAAGAAATCTTTCTAATCACTGTATGAGTTTTCAATAAGCTTTCTTTTAATAAAAGCTTATTAAGAGAATCCTCCAAAATGTATTTTAGAGGTTTATTATAGAAATGTATATTAAAATCATAGTTACAGCTTACTTAATTTATGACGATTTTGTTTATTCTGCTATATAATATGTCGTCGTTCATTTTTTTTTAATTTAGTAAATGATAATAAGTTATACGTAGAGAAATAGTGAAATTTAATATAAAACCATAACGTTTTAGTTGAAAAGCGGACGGCTACAATATTATTTTGTTGGAAAAATACAAAAGCGTAACACGGGACGTAATAGTTTGGCGGGGACCGTTCTTGCTTCTTAATTTCACGGAACGTTTGTTGGGCGTCGAAGATACCCGGAGGTGTCATTTCATGAAAGCGGAGACTGTACTTTATCCAATCTTTGACAAAGGGCAGGCTATTTCAAATACATGCCCTATTGGTCCACGTAATAGTTGTCGTTAAGATTTTGCTGAATATGTTTTTCTACATATACTACAAATAAAAATATTTATTGCTTTTTTATTTTACACTGGGAAATGCCTTTATGCACCCCGATCAGACTAAAACTTTATCAAGCCTGCTGTTAAGTCAGAATACCCACTAAAACCCAGTGATGCCCTCCGCATCCATTTGTAGAGAACCAAAGGATCGGTAGACGCACTCTACCCTGGTACTCCGAAAGATTCCTCTGTGAAACTTAATAAGTAGGAAGGTGAAACGCAAATCTACGCCACCTAACTCCCAATCTTCTGCACCGTAGTAAAGGAGCCAGTTTTTCCTGTGCCTCTCATGTGCCTTCTACAGCGAAATACTACTTTCACAGAAGAAGGCCACTGCTCTCCACTCCCTATCACCGGTGATCATTGTGCCAACTGTGCCCTCCAGTGAATGATTTCGTCCGACCAACGACGTCAATAGATGCCGCTCCCACGTCGGGCATTTTGCCAGATTAAATTGCACTGAATCTACAGGTGCATCACATTCATGGCAGGTAGGCGATTCCTCTCTGCAAACAATCTGAACTTGACGAAACAATCATGTCCAGTCAGCACTTGCACCAGGCTGTAAAAGAGAGACCCGTGCCCTCTAGATATTCAATATTCCAGGTAGGGACGGATCGCTCCCACCGTGATCAGACCCGATGTAGAAGATCCGAGATCCGCATGCCACCTTTAAATCAGTGCTCTGTCTGCTGAAGCCTTGATCCTCTGGACCTCGTTGGCATCAGTTGACACCCTTCTAGTTCTTGCAGGGTTCTTTTCTTCTATTTCGTATATAATTTAAAATATTTTATTAAGTAATTTGAATTTGAAAATTGAAATTTGAAAAAGCACCATCAAA
This sequence comes from Elymnias hypermnestra, assembly GCA_015832385.1. Lineage (NCBI taxonomy): Eukaryota > Metazoa > Arthropoda > Insecta > Lepidoptera > Nymphalidae > Elymnias > Elymnias hypermnestra. The sequence continues at coordinate 433,645 of JACTOM010000024.1, read as the reverse complement.
TGAAAGCTCGCCTGAAAATAAAAATTTGAGAGGTTCTTTATAAAGCATTTGAAGTGAAACTTCTTTAGGCGCATGAGGGTAAAATGTTTACGCATGAAATGCGTGATTAGCGTCACGAAGATCTGCAGCGTTTTTTATGCCAATTCGTGCGAAAGTTAGGTAGTTTTAATATTTAGAAATAACATGTGGCATTTTAATTTTAAACATTTAAATTACCCTTTTTCATAAAATATAATATGAAAATGTAACATAAATACTCTTTTCTAATCTTAAATCCAAAAACAAAATTTAATTTATAATTTCGAATATTGATAAAAAACACGTGAAATTTTTATTCACAATTCGTCATTTGAGATTTCGATAAATTATTAATTTTCGACACTTTTAATATCTTAATGACAATGAAATTCATTAAATTCCTAACATATCTTCCTTTTTCTCTCCCTCTAAGTCTCGGAAATCTAAAGTTTTAGATTTGTCTAAATATAAACAAGTCTTAAAAATTAGTTTGCCAAAGAAGTTTCCCTTTTTTATATGACTTCCTTCATGGAGTTATTTTCATTTTCTTAATTTCTATTCTATCAGATTCCCAGCAAAAAGAGATAAAACTCTTATACAAAAATAAACTGACACATTCATGGCTCAAATACGATACATAATGAAAGTTAAAATTAAATTCTAGTCGTGTAACTAAAACTAAACGAGACGAAATCGACCTCTGTATAAAAACTCCGTATAAAGTCTGACCGTGCTTCCTATAGAACCTTAATATTTCCGTTTTGGCGCGGTTACTTGCAATCAACCGCAATATCCTCTAAAGCCTTTCTCCTTGTGACTAAAGTTAAGAATTTATTGATAGAAGTATGTAGCAGCCTATTAATGACACATTTCTAGGTACAACCTTTTCACTTATGGAAGAACACAGGATGCTTTTATATAAGGCCCAAATCCGACCGCACCTAGAGTACTGCTCTCATCTATGGGCTGNTAGTCGTGTAACTAAAACTAAACGAGACGAAATCGACCTCTGTATAAAAACTCCGTATAAAGTCTGACCGTGCTTCCTATAGAACCTTAATATTTCCGTTTTGGCGCGGTTACTTGCAATCAACTGCAATATCCTCTAAAGCCTTTCTTCTTGTGACTAAAGTTAGGAATTTATTGATAGAAGTATGTAGCAGCAGCATTAATGACACATTTCTAGGTAAAACCTTTTCACTTATGGAAGAGAGGGGTTTTAAAATACAGACCTAGACGCTGTTCTAGTACAGGTTGGCAGACTACGTACCCAGAATTGCTTTCAGGATATTATAGTAAAGTAAATTGCTATTTAACATCCATCTATTGGGCACAGGCCTCCTGACTCATAGGAGAGAGGGTTTTTAGAACAAAAACCGCGCCACCCTCCTCAAATACGAATTAGTAGGCTACTCTTTCGTCAGTATTACTCCCGAGATTTATAGGTTTCCTTATGATATTTATCTTCAGCGAGAAACTTCATTTAAATGTTGGTGTTCTGTAAAGAAAAGCCTACCTATCACGCCTAAAAGCTTTCGTAACTTTATCGCTATTAGTGTATACAGAAAAACAATTGGATAAAGTACAGTCTCCGCTTTCCTAAAATGACACCTCCGCATACCTTCGACACCCAAAATGTAAGTAGCAGCCTTATTAGGTCTCAATACTCAGAATAAGTCTCTTCATTGATAGGGCTGGCAGGCTACACATGCCCCAGCATTCTTCACAATATTTTTCTACGCTAAAAAGAGCAACGATAGATTTTAAAAAACAATTAGGTATATAAGTTTTACAACAACAAGTTATTCATCCTTTTTCGTGCACCTTTTTTATCTATTGGGTCATTAAAGTTAGTTAGCAGCAGCCCATTAACGTCCCACTGCAGGGCACATGAGTGAGAGTTTTTAGAGCATAGACCCACCACGCTGCTCCACTACGGATTGGCTGGCATAGTACACAAGTGCACTCTCTATTCCTTCACTCTTATAGTCTGAAGTGACGGGAATCCGACACGACCGCTGAGAGATCAGGCGCAGGACCGACGGCTTACCGTGCTTTGCGAGGCACGGGGGTGGATCACACCGCCAACTTCCCAACCTCGGGCAAATATTGAGAAAATCTTAATAGAAAACTCAATATTGATTTTTGAATTGGCCCGACCTGGGACTCGAACCCAGGACCTCATGTCTGTAGTCGAACATGCTAACCACTAGACCAATGCGGCAGTGGGTCATCATAGTAAGAATTTATTAGCATTTAATAGGTTTTTAAACTAACTCACCGACTCTGAAATACATATCTATACCAAAGATAATGTAATACAAGCGCAAGTATACTTAAAATACAATTGTATATCTAAATTATAGAGAAAGTCGCGGGCGTCAACTAGTGATTATTTTCATCAAGATCGATCAAACTGTTCGAGTGTGTTTTATGTTACAACACAACACTTAAAAATACTAAAAACAATGCAATATTACGAAATGTTATGCAATACGAGGTAACTTTAACGAACGGAACAATTTTGATAAGACTTTCGAGCTGCCCTGAAGTGTAGTCGTTTTCAAGATAATCATTATTATATTGTATAAATTCAAATAATGTAGTAATTATTAGTACAGTGCAAGTTGTGTATATTTATATAGTGGAAAGAATATAAGTCGGTAGTTAATGTGAATTGGTGTTTTTATCATATTTAGACCATACGATTGAACTTAAACGTAATTCTCTTTCTAATTTCTGCACTAAATTTTCGTTCGTCTCGGCCAATCACACTTTCCGTAACGTTCTCGTCACGTATTGAGTCAAATGTGCGTAAAGAAGTTGAATTTTTTGAAAGTTGAAAATAGTTTCTTAAATAAACGAGCGGAGTTTTGCAATGTCCAAAACCGCAGTGGCTATGGTGCAGTTGTGCGAATACTCGCTGTGCTACTAGAGGTCTCGGATTCGATTTCTGGTAAGGGAAATCTAAAAAATAACATTTTCTACTTTGTCTGGACTGGTAGGAGGCTTCGGCCTTGGCTATTTACTACCGTACTAGCAAAGATGAACAATCAAAGTAATAGTTGTGTTCCGATACGATGCTGTGTAGAATAAAAGTTAATTTATCTCTTACCAGGTTAACATTTTATTAAAAGTTATATACTTCCGACATTACTTATACCCAACAAAACAGCTATACTCTGAATGCAATCTGCTGACAGTAAGGCAATTATATATACTTCATACCTTAATAAGACTACACAAAACTCTTCCTTACAAACCCTTCCTTCCGTTCAAAAGAAATCGCCACGCTGTGGCCCCTATAACAATAACTCGCACGCGTCTATATAATAAAATTAATAGAAAATTAAAAATATATAGTTTGAAATCTTACGATTGTAAAAAAAACCCTAATTGCTTGGCTTCAATCGCTGGGCTACCACGACACGGAATCTCTGCCACTGATCTAATGTAAATAACAAGTTAACACTATTAAATCCATGCACAACATCAGCTCATTCTCTCGTGGAATCGTACACACACGCACAGACACACAATCACTAACTAAAACACACACACACACACACCTGCTATGAGCACCAATACAAAAAGCAATATTTCTAAACCAAAGGTAGGAAGTAGCGAGGGTCGCCATTTTGTCCATTTATTTTTTCTTTTTCACTTTGTTCTTGTTCTATGTTTCTTGTGTGGTATGTAAATAAAGTATTTTCTATTTATTTGGGTATTTATATTTATTTAATTTTTTTAAAGTGTTTATTTCGTCGTATTCATGCGTTGGTCTGAAAAGGTTAATAATAACACATTATATATTCCCCTGTTTTGAAGCGAGCGGGTATTTAAAAATTCAACGTTGGAAATTCTTTAAGGTAATTAAATATCCTACACCTCTGCAAAATCTTAAACGAATTTCCATTTAGAGATGTTGCTTTATTTACCTTAATGTAGATTTCTTTGACAACGGTACCGAAGCGACGCTGCGCTCGTAATTATGTAAGCGCATACAACGTTCATCTTAATATAATTAATTTGCATCCCCTTTTGTGTTGAACCTCCTTAACAAGTTTGTATACTGATAATAAAAGAGGCTGTTAATTTTTTGTTGCAAATTATTTTAGTTCTTGTAAACCTTTTTTAATATCTACTTTTGTATTGTAATCATAATCGTTTTGATTTTGACCACGGAGGACAATATGCTGCAGAAATTAACTATTTACGTGGGAGACATTATAGTGCACTAGTGTATGATCTAACACAAGTTCAAACTGGATGGCAGATGGAACGGTAATCCAACACGACTAGAGAGAGATTAGACATAGGACCAATGGCTTAAAGTGTTTTCCGAGGCTTGTAGCTGTAGCAATTTCTTTTTCCTGCTGGGGAAATGCATTAAAGCACTCTTTCTCTTTCATCACCGTCTCCACAAGGGCCACGCCCGCTGCTGGGGTGTTAGATCCTCTCACCACCTTTCAATCAGAGCCAGGTCGGCTCAGGCCCTGATGCTTCGGACCTCTGCCTGCAGGCCGCGTGTCCTCGCAACCATCCTGAACTTATGGACAACCGCAAAAATTTTGCTCACGCAGCTCCCACGGAGGAAGAGAAGACATCTAAGAGAGTCGACCCTGTCCAGGATACCATACTTACCTTCGCTTTACCCACTCAGCCCTGTGCAAATATGCGATATTTGAAACAGTGAAGCATCAGCTCACACATAGGTGTAGTACTCCGCCAACTTACTACTGTCGGGCAACTGCTTAGAAGTTCTTAACAGAAAACTCAATATCAATAGTTAAATTTGCCCGAATCTGGACTCGAACCCAAGACCTCATGTCTGTAAGTGTTACAGACGTAGTTCTTAATTCCGTATACATATGGGAAAATCCGTTCTTAGAAAGGATTTACTTCTGCATTCTAGTCTGTTTTTTTAGACACCCAAAAAATTTTAACTATATCGGGCCAGCAGTTTAGGAGTAGCTCAGTGACATACACACGCAGATAAGAATTATATTTATAAAGATTAAGAACATCGGTCATTCATATAGTCACAAGTTATACAAAAAAACTTAGACATAAAAATACCAGGAGAACTTATACATTAGTTATACAAAGTAAACTTTGTGAGAAAAATACAAAGAGAACTTAATCATAATTTCTGCAGAGAGAACTTAGTCATAAGTTATACAAAGTGAACTTAATCATAACTTATACAACGAGAATTTACTCATTATTTATTAAAAGAGAACGTAGTTATAATTTCTACAGAGAGAACTTGGTCATAATTTGTATAAAATGAACTTAGTCACAAATTATACGTAGACAACTTTGTCATAAACTTATGACACTTAGTGATAAAAATACAAAGAGAACTTTATCATAATTTCTGCAGAGAGAACTTAGTCATAAGTTATACAAAGTGAACTTAATCATAACTTATACACAGAGAACTAAGTCATCAGTTATACAAAGAGAACGTAGTCACAATTTCTGCAGAGAGAACTTTGTCATAGGTTATACAGAGAGAACTTAATCATAAGTTATACAAAGAGAACGTAGTCATAAGTTATATAAAAGGAAATGAGTCTTAAGATAAACAAAGTGAATTTTGTCATAAGTGATACAAAGAGCACGTAGTCAATAAAGTTACAGAGAGAACTTGATCATAATTTCTACAGAGAGAACTTAATCATGCTTTATATAAGGAGAACTTAGTCTTAGTTATACAAAGATACCTGAATATTACCTATCAAATATTTGAATCCGTGACTTTGAACTGGAATCCACCTGTATATTCGTTGGGTTATCATGGCTTTTAGGCATGCAAATTTTCAACCAATTATTTTAGTTTATTCTCCATAATTAACTAACATTTTTATCTACTAATATTTGCATAATTGTTATATTAATACAAATTAATTAATGTGAAAAATAGCAGTAACTACAGCGCTTGTAAATGTATCAAAGGTTTATCTGAGCGGTGCCTGAAACGAGTTCTCCGAATTCTGTGTTGAATACCTCGTGTAAATACCGTAATCAAATACTTGGAAGTGTTCGAGATCAGAGTTTTGCAATATTAATTAACATTCACCGAGTTGACGGTGATAATTACAAAAAAAATATATTCCTAACGAAATTTTGATTGAAACACAGTTTTTAAGCAGTTTAAATACAATAAAAGTAGCGACAAAAAGAGATTATGTTTAAAAATAGCGGAAGAAAATTTTCCCACTTTTTTTATAATATCATGGCATTTTGCCATGATGACAGTTATAAATAAAATGAATTGAAAATAACAATTTCCATATTCGTAACAATATTGACTTATACAGCAAAAAAGCGAAACACACAATTTTGATACAATTAATAAAACAACTTTAAAATGTCATATTTTAGAGTGAAGAAGGTTCAGAAATCATCTGTCGAGTTATGCATATGCATTTTTAATAAGATACCCGAATCACTTTGCCTCCACATAGTTTTAAAAAATAAACGAAAAAACATCTTATTACAAAAGTCTTATTAAAATATATTTAAAAGAGTAACCGTTGAGTTCTTCCCAGTTTCTTCTCAGTCGAATCAATTTATCTAACAAGAGGTAGATTTGTTACCAACGTACAGACTACAGACCATTCAAAAGTGCACACTGCGCTTATTTGAATAAAGAATATTTTGATTTATAGTAAAGAATTTATAACATATATTTGCCAAGGATATTTCACTTCCTCCACATGTACAATGATTAAATTACAGAATTTTATTGCTGACTTGAAGATATGGAATCTTGTTGAATTTGTAGGTTTTACGAATTTTTAAAATCCCGTAGGACTGTCCTTTAAATCCAATGCAAAATATACCTCAAAAATATGGATACGGTAAGTAAAAATAAGTAGCAGCTCATTGACGTCCCGTTGCTGGGCACTCCTCACTCAGATGAGTGAGGAGATCGGTCCACTGCGGATTGGTAGGCATAGTACACACGTGTACGCTTTATTCCTTCACTCTCATAGTCCGATTGACAGGAATCCAACACGACCGGAGAGAGATCAGGCGCAGGACTGAAGGCTTAATGTATTCTATGAGGTACAGCGGTGGAGCACACTACCAAATTCCCAACTTCGGGCAAATATAGAGAAAATCTTAATAGAATACTCAATACCGATTTTTGAATTGGCCCGGCGCAAGACGAATCCAGGATCTCTTGTCTGTCCTAACCACTAGACCAATGCCTTATACCTTATATTATGGGCCTCATACGAATAGTAGAGTATCTCTACGCGATTAAATCAGAAATGAGGAGATCCGTAGTAGAACCAAAGTGACCGACATAACCCCACGAATCGCGAACCCGCAATGGGCGGGGCACATAGTCCGACAGACCGATGGACGTTGAAGCCCGAAGGTGCTGGAGTGGCGACCCCGCACCGGGTGGCTTAGTGTAGGGAGACCCCCCACAAGGTGGACCGACGACATAAAGACGGTCGCCGGTAGCCGCTGGAGCCAGGCGGCGCAAGATCGGGCCTTGTGGACATCATTACGTGAGACCTATGTCCAATAGTAGACGTCCATCGGTTGGAACGACGACGATCTTGTATTACTTCTCTTTAAACTTCATTGTAACAAATTAGTTTAACGAATAATTTCTAAGTCCCAACAGTTTTGTTATATTGGTGTTGCGTTGTACATTGTAATGAAACAGTATCCGATCGGGCGAATATGTTACGTCAATTTGTGTCAGTGTACGGCGGTGGGAGTGAGTGCTTCTTTCAATCAGGCTCGTATATCGCTAGCCGATAGCCGTCACGATTAACTGTCTCTATTATCTTGCTTCTCTTTTATATAACAACGGTACATCGTTATTTTAAAGCTCACGTTATAATGATCAACGTTTTATGGATGCATACATAACAAGCAAAATTTAACAAAATAATCTTTAGACATTGCAAGAAAGGCCTTCTCTCTGACGGGCATTAAATTTTCTTTATTTTGGTATTTTATCTATAACACTATGTTTGATTAATAGCAAGTTCCCCAGGTTGGGTAAAGAAATCCTCCAACGATGTCCACTTCTTTCTATCCTGAGCTGTTGGCCACCATTTTGGAGCAGCAACTTTTATTACTTCGTCCTCCCAGCGTGATGAAGGCCTTCCTTTCTTTCTTAGTCCTTGAGGTCTTTTTCATATGGTGGTGCTGTAGGTCCACCTTTTGTCTCTAAGCCTGCAAGGCTTACCTGTATCAACCGGGCATGTGACCCGCGTAACAAAATATAAAGCTTTTATGCTTTTGTATGTCTTGATTAAGGTCGTTACGTTTTTTTGTGGCATTTTATAAACTGTGAGTGTTTATTAGTGATTATTTGTGTTTTTGATTATATAAGTGACGTGAATAACAAGGAAAAGCCCTCTTCAGCTAAGTTTTAAATATTAAAGATACGATCCTATAAATACAAGACGGCCTTTTTTCACTATCTCAAAGTTTAGTGCAACATTACGCTACACCAGAGTATTATTTTAATAAACAAAAGATAACATTGTGTATTTTAACTATTAGCAAATATAAAAATAATAAGATTTGTTAGTCTTTCATGAACATTTAAGTCCCAAGAGTCACTTTAGTGTCATTCGTTCTGCGGGGTTTTTCAGTTCAATTGCGCGGCCGGACAATCTAAGGGTTATCTGGTATACTCTAATACAATGTAAGCCAAAAAGTGTTACACGTTTTCACTGACATACGCACACTTTTTTATTATGAATATAACAATGTTTATATGTGTCCATCACGCAACTTGAAAGTGGGTACTCGAATCCCAAAGGTCTTCCGGCTGTGACAACACAGTCACGTATAAATGACTCTAAGGGGAACGCGGTATTTCTATTGTCTTTACATTCTAAGGTAGTTTTTATACCTATCTAAAAGGATATAGGGTGTATAGTTCCGCTTTAGCTATTTTTATGAATAAAAGAAATGAGATAATAGAATAAAGAACTGTTTTATAAAACAAAGGGGAACTTTGACGTCGTAAATGCGTGTTATTCATAAATTATAACGTTTTTTAAAATGTGTAATTCAAACACATATTATATGTATATTACTAGCTGTTCCTCCACGATGTCATCCGTCGTCATTAAGCGTCTACGTTACCTAAGATGAATTACAAATCAATTGCTGGAGTAATTCTAAATACCTATGAAAATTTAGGAAAACCCATTTTTAGTGAGCGTCTACATTGTTACGGGAGGAAATAGGGTAAATTTTAAGTCAGTCGTAGCTTTTGTAATATGTTATTGCATGAGTATACATTAGCATAAGTAATAGCTAAGTTTTCTCCTTTTTTAATGTTTGTATTTAAGTTTTAGTTTCTATCTATGTCATTCCCTTTCTTTATTGATTATTCTGTCTTACTGCCTCATTGGTCTAGTGGTTAGCATGTTCGACTACAGACATGTCCTGGGTTCGAGTCCCGGGTCGGGCTAATTCAAAAATCAATATTGAGTTTTCTATTAATATTTTATCAATATTTGCCCGAAGTTAGAAAGTTGGCGGTGTGATCCACCTCCGTGCCTCGGAGAGCACGTTAAGCCGTCGGTCCTGCGCCCGATCTCTCTTCGCTAGTGTCGGATTGCCGTCACATCGGACTATGAGAGTGAAGGAATAGAGAGTACACTTGTGTACTATGCCTGCCAATCCGCAGTGGAGCAGCATGGTGGTTCTATGCTCTAAAACCCGCTCTCTTATGAGTGAGGAGGCCTGTGCCCAGCAGTTAATGGGCTGCTATTTACATACTTACTTACTATTCTGTCTTTAGCTTATATTATATATTAAACTTACCTTACATTTTCTAACGACTTTCCGTTGAACAGAAAGTTACAATAAGATTGGCTGGTAGATAACACTTTTTAGATTTCAACCCTTCTTTTTGCAATAAAGATTAACATATCGTAATGAATTTTTTTTCACTTAAATCTATTTCAAAGTTGAAACTTCCCTATTAAAATTATAGAAGTGAAACTTATGAACTTTCTCATTAAAATTAGATAATCCCTTATTCTTACGGGGTTGAGACCTACACGGGAAATTTCTAGTTATAAATAAACATATTAACACTAAGAAAGCTAGAAAACCCAAACCCACTCTGCAATAGTAGCCTCTTAACTGCAAACAATGAAATTTGCAACAAAACGAAGATGAGCCCCGGGGCGGCGTCGCTCAAACTTTGAATCAATGTCGAGTTAACCCGGGAACAGGGAAAAGGTCAAATATTTATTTACATACTTATACAGAAACAACCAGCCCGACAACGTGGCATGAAATAATCATATTATTTGCTAGCTAACCCGGTCTCGTTTCGCTAAATTCCGGCCCCATTTATGTCTATACTACAATTACAAAATACAGCTGAAGAGTTTGTTTGCGTTAACATGTTAATCTCAAGAATTACTGGAACGATTTGGGAAAAATCTTTCAGTATTAGATAGAACATTTATCGAGGAACGATTAAGACTATATATCATCACGCTAAGAGCTAAGAGGGTTGCTTTTTTCCATTTGAAAGATTTCACTGCGTGCCTTAACCAAACGGTTAAAATTCTACAAAAAAAGGAGTATAACAGTATGGCTTCTATTTATTACTAAAATAAAGTTATATACGTCTATCTATGAAAGTTATATGTAAGCTTTTTTATGTAAACAAATTTGTATTATTTCCAATTCACCCGAATGACGTTGCGCGGAACTGCTAGTGTATATATGTATATCTTGTCTCTGTTACATCATTTATAACGATATCAAAATACATAACATCCTATCAACGTAGATTAATATCAGAATTTTCACGTCAATGATCATAAATCATAAATAAATGTCATTAATATTAAGTCAAGATGGCTTAGTGGTGAGACCTGTGGTGAGACCGACCTCGTATGGGTCGGGTCGGGTGTTTGAGTCCTCGGTAAGGAATCGTGAAGTTTTTTTCATAAAATACGTGCTTGACTATTCTTTCCAATGCATCACTGTGCCTTTCGTTAAAGGAAAACTTCGTGAGTAAACTTCCATATCCCGGGAGTAAATCTGAGGTATTTATAGCCAATTCACCCTCATAGGACTAGCGTGGGTCTCTGATTTGAAAACCCTCCCTCCTACGATTTAGGAAGCCTGTGCTTAGCAATGGGACGTTAATGGGCAGCTACTTATCTTACTTAAACGTTATTAATGTTAAAGATATTAATATATTATATATAACTCTTAAAGAGTCAGGTCACGTTTTATTGGCTCCTGTAATTGGCCCGCGCTTTTTGACGGAAATAACCGTCGCCTACCTCGCCCAGCACGAGTCCATTGCCCCGCGGGTCGAACGACGCTAAAGTGGCTCTTGATACTTAAATATTCACGAAAGTCTACCAAATGTTGGTATTTTTGTATTTACTAATAGTTGAGCTATACAATGTTACCTTTTTTTTTTATTAAATTAACACTCTGGTGTTACTTCATGTTGCGCTAAACTTTGAGATACGTCGACCTTCGACGCGACACACGCACCGTAAGTAACGTTCACTTTGTAACCGATTTTTTTTATATTGTCTGGTGTTATCTCGACGCATATATTGTTATGACACTTACCGAATTGCGAAAGCGGTAACAAACATTATGACTTAAAAAGAATGAGATGCTTATATTTCTGATTGCTCAAGTTGAGATAGAACTACCGTATCATGTCATTTAGTAGGTGACACGGGTGATTTAAGGGAAAATGGACTTGCAGTATTATCGTTATTCGGAATGGAACGACAGAGTTCAATCGCCTTATTTTAATAAAAAAAAAATTATTTTAATATTATAAATATAAATTAAGTTGTATCTAAGATAACATGCGACTTCTCTGAATAAAAATTTACGCACCACTAGGTTAAGTTCTTTACATTTCCAAGAGAGATAAATACTAAAGTGAGTCTACTTAGTATTTAAATAGATTGTTTAAAGCTATGTAACGCCTGTTATTATTTTATATGGACTTGAATCTTCAAGTACACACGTCATTTCGCGTAAACGCTTACTGCTTCCAAAGGCGAGTGCATCGCTTTAAGCACTTAAGCTTACACGTTATACAACTTTGTGAAAGTTCGTAAAATCTACAGAATATGTTTAAGGTAAAGATTTTTGAAATTTCCACTACTCTACATATATAAATATATCTTAAGCAATATAAATCGATAAATATAATTGGCGTGTCTGTTTGTAATTAAAAAAAAATACTCGTAGGTTACGAGTGCATTTTTAACCGACTTCAAAAAAAGGAGGAGGTTATCCATTCGTCTGTATTTATTTAACTCATATCTTCCGACTGGGTGAACCGATCTTCATGATTTTTTTTATATGAAAGTTCGTACTTATCATAGGGTTCCATTGTTTTTAAATCCATTTCTGATGATGGCATGCAGGGGAAAACTGGATAAGTGTTAAATTTGCATTAGGCATTTGCGCGATAAAAGTAGGAATAACTCAAGATCATGCCAATCGATTTCGATGGTTCTTTTTTTTATTGGAAAGGATATATGTTTTATGATAGTTTTATTAGGTTCTGATGATGGAATCCATGGTAAAGTGACGGATCTCTTCAATTCTTAGGAGCAAATTAACGATACTCGGCAGAATCTTTTATAGGCTATTCGGATATTTGAAAATAACCGACCTGTAACGTATAAGGTTGCGGGTTCGATCCCGGGTGTGGCGATATCAATGTAAATTTAACTTTGTAAAGTTGTTTCATTTAAACGGTCCTATCTCATATGAGAAACACGATTTTTAGGTGTACACATATTGAAACAAATTTGTTAGTTTACTTCAGATTTACTAAAAATCAAGAAATAAATAAAAAATGTAACAAAATAAGAACCGCCTTCAAAACAAACATACAAATATATAATTTGTTCTAAAAAGTAAAAAATAATTGCGTATTATTTTTTAAGTTCTTCGTATTCTTATATTTGGAGTCGTTGTCAGCCAAGTTACCTACATATATAGCTATAGGTGGGAGAGACGCGGAAGCTGCCAAGTGGATACGCGGGAAATACCTACCTTGGTTGATGCCGACTCTGAATATAACTCTAAAAAAGAAAATGCAATTATTTTTTACTTTTTAGAGCATATTATATATTAGTAACTTTGATTTGAAGGCGGTTCTTTTTTTGTTAAAATGTTCTTATATTCTTTCACTTAATGTTCTTATAATATACAAACTTACATCTTGATATTTCAATTTATTGTAAGTGTGAAACTTTTTAAGGTAGTCACGAGTTAGAGGTTAAGTTAAACTAAAAATAAAAAATAAATGAATAAAAAATTTTGCTTTTACTCTGAAATTGCATCCATCAACAATTCCCAACCTTGCATGCTCAGTCAGACATTGGAATTAATGTGTGGACAAATAATATAATAATTATATTTGACTATTCAAAAATGCTGTAAAAGGCTACTTGAGTAAAGATTATTTGATTTTGAATTATACATATTTTTTGTGTTTATAACTTTCGTGTTTTTCATGGACTTCCGATGGCTAAAAATAACACAAAATCTTGTATAATGTAACTATATAAGGTCTTTCACGAGTTATGAACACAAATAATATGTACAAATCAATTTTGCTAATACATAATTCAAATTCAATTCATAATTCAAATTCAATTCAAATTCAAATATACTTTATTTAAGTAGCCTTTTACAGTACTTTTGAATCGTCAAAAAGTTCTTTCCACACATTAATTCCAATGTCTGACTGAGGATGATATTAAACACTTACTTAAAATCTGAAGTTACGGGGGTTCTGAAAACAATCCAAAACAAACTCAGACGGATATCGTTTTGTTTACCATCGTCATTGCAATATAATATAAATTTATTTTATTTAGATTACAGTAATTCATTCACTGCCATAACTGTCTAGTGGTTAGTATGTTCGAGTACACACATGAGTCCTAAGTTCGAGTCCCGGGTCGGGTTGCTCGAAGTTGGGAAGTTGATGATCCACCCACGTGCCTCGAAGAGCTCGTTAAGCCGTCGGTCCTGCGCCTGATCTTTCTCCGATCATGTCGGATTCCCGTCAAATCGGACTGGAGAGAAGAAGGAATTGAGAATATATATTGAGAATATGAGAATGAAGGAATTGAGAGTGCACTTGTGTACTTTCCCTGCCAATCCGCAGTGGATCAGCATGGTGGGTCTATGCTTTAAAAACCCTCGCTCCTCGGAGTGAGGAGGTCTGTGCCCAGCAAGGGGACGTTAAAGGGCTGCTACTATATATATACCAGATATTCACTGCCATACTTTTTTATCGTCTAAGTAATTCTTCAATTTATAGCATGGTTTTTAAATTATTATTCTATAATAAAGTAATTGAATTAGTTTAATAGCACACCTAGAACGTGTGACAATGTGCCAAATCCATTATACAGGTCTAAAACTAACTTTGCGCCTTATTCAATACCTTACTAATAATATAAGCAATGTTGAACGGTTTCTGTCTTTAACGGAAATATGTAAAAACAATTTTTCAAATATATATGTCGGAGGGCAGATGTCTGTGGAACGCTGGCGCCATCTATCGGCGTGGACAGAGTCAATAAGTGGCAGTCCGGGCCGTCTCTCGGCAGTTCTCGAGCGGCGGTCGGAAGGAGTGGTCGACTATTGTAACTGTCGCGTTCCTAGCTATTATTGTTAATGAGTTTGTGTAAATTGATATCGGGAACATTAAAATCCGAGTTAATTAACAAAGTGTTTGATTGCACCAACATTACCTACGAACGCCCACAGAATAAGAAATTAAATAATGGATCCAATTAATAACGATGTCGGCGTAGAACCCTACGCCCCTGTGCTTTATGCTTCTCCGTTCTCTCTTATTCTCCGACTATATATATTTGTGTAATCTGTCAGGCTACAATATGTAGAGCAGAGTGGTGGTCAATTGTCTTAAAGCACTTTCATGTATGTCAGGAAGCCTAGGAGGTTAATGGGCTTCTACTTATATACAAAATATAAAAAATCGAAAGTACAAAGACAGCCACGTCGCTTGAAATTTTATCCTCCAGACAACCTTTACAGTATTTTTAAGGTTACAGTGTAAGTGCAAATAAATCAATTAGACTTTTGTGTGTTTTCGATTGGTTAATTATACCAGGCGGCTTGATTACTTCTGATACTACTAACAAATACACATATATTTCAATCAATTTACACATAATATTAACAAATTATACATGTAAATATTTTTCGTGAAATTTTCTATCAATAGGGTGATAGTTTCATGAAAATCCGGTCAATAATTTTGAGCTTATCACTAACACAGACACGATAGACTTCAATCGAAAACGATTAATGAATTCTACCAGGTGGTTTAATTTCTACCGGCACTAACAACAAATACTCATATATCTTTATCAATTTACACAAAACTTTAACAAATTATATATGTAAACATTCCTGATGAATTTCTATCAGCGGGTAAAAGTTTCATGAAAATTCGTTCAGTAGTTTTGAGTTTATCGCGAATACAGAAAAAAAGACCAGTATATTCGATTAATGAATTCTGCCAGGTGGTTTGATAACTTCCAACATTACTAATAATAACCATTATATTTCAATTATTTTACGCAAAGCTGAGACAAATTGTATATATATTAATATTTCTGGTAAAATACTCTATCTATTGGTGAAAATTTCATGGAAATCTAAAAGTAGCTTGATAGCACAAAAGTACTTGGATCGCCTACAAGTTCGTGGAATATCTACTATAATGGTTTAGCTAGCCAATAGCCAATTCTGATCATTTTTCTTTGCCACTTCTTTTTAAAGACTTGTTAAAGACACGTGCTCCAATCTTCACAGACTATATATAATTTTAACTATTGTACGTGCCTTAATCTTTATGTATGGAGGAAAAAGTTGGAAAAACTATAAAGGCTATAGAAAGGCTACTATGATAAGAATTCCTTGGACAGCCAAACGTATCTATTCTATCACAGCTAGTAATCAAATTTAGCCTCTATCTTCATGTTATCAGCGAATTTTGGTATTTGTCGGACATATCTTGAGGCGAGAGTACTGCAGCATCGAAAAGCTAATAATAATTGACAACACAGACGTAAAAAGATCACGAGGCCGTTCACTAACACGATGGGCTGACCAGCTGAGCGAGAACAAGTAAACAGCGTTCTACTCGTATATGCTAGCCAAGATGGTCACCAACAGAAGCTGGTGAAATCATGGACTCGTTCGCGATTAGGATCTTCCCAGCACCACGATCTTTAGACACGCAGAAATAGAGATAGAGAAATAATTTTCATTTAGAGACCGTGACCATGATTATGCTATACATGAGACTGTTAAATGATCTCTATTTTATCATAACTGCCAGATTATCAGTTTTCTCTTAATATAAAGAAGGGATGTAATATGTGAGGCTGTAGCACATTCATCACCGTAGTTAATTTGCGAGCCTCATAGTTGACGACATCATCGCTCATCTTATATGATCCTAAACACAAGTCAGAAACAAGTGGTGCTTGCACATGTCTGTCATTGTCACGTGTATCCTTACGTAGTATAAAACAATATCCTCCTCCTCGTCTGTCTTTACACGATAAACTAAAAAAAGCTGTTGAACAAATTTCCATTCGGTTTACACCAAAAGATAGACCGTTTAACGAGAAAGATTTATGTATATTATTTGTCAACATTTTATGTAAATTGTGTCGGAAACTTTAACGACGTATAAATTTCAGAAATGCCTAATTCACCAAAAGTTTGAAATTTATTATCTAGGCCATTAATTCTCATTTAAATGATAAACAACACATTCTTCAAGCATTAACATAACTTTAACAAACAAGTTTGAGTTCTAATAAGGACTTGCCCTCAGAATGCCTCCTTACTATAATTTCTAATAAATTACTTGTAGTTCATAGAGCCAACTATGATAAAAACATCAACTCATATTAACTAACAACTTTCATTCTCTCCGCCATTTAAATATACACAATTTGAAGTTACACGATTTTGTACTGATGCTCTTTAACAAAAACAACACGAAGAAGCAGCTGGAAAGACTGTTATCACAATTGTTCCACTCGTTAAAGTTACCTCGAATTGCATAACATTTCATAATATCGCATAATACTTTTTGGTATTTTTAAGTGTTGTACTCAATAGTTTCCAACATTTCATAGCTATCAATGTTGTCATCAAACTATCTATAGACTAACATAACAAAGAGAAAGTATTTGTGTACAAATCTAGCTAAAAAGCTATTTCATTACAATCTATTTGTGTCAATTCTTTCATAACTTTCTATAAACTGAAATATTATTTCTAATTCATCTGTTCGCTTTTGCCAAAATTATACTTTTACCAAATGCACAACTTTTACAATTTAGACTAAGTTCCTTTCACTGATAATTTTTTATATTAAAATTAGCAAATATATACACTATTGATTATTTTATTAACAATATATTAAACCTTAATTATGTTAACTTTTGATTTATTAATATTTGTATAGGATTTGTTCTTATTAGAAAGAGAGGTTTCTATAATATAAATAAAGAAAACATTATATAATGAGAAATTAGTAAACAAAGCGCCTGCTCGTTGACAAGTTCACGTTTGCCAGCTGCATTTCAAAAATACAGATGGGCCACTTTAGCGTCAAATTCATTGATGCTGATTTTGTTTTCAAGAGTACAAAACAATGAAATGGATTCCTCATTTTACAGAATTGATTTGAAGAGTAAGGCAGGAGATCTTGGAAAAAAAAACATTTATTTTAATGTGTTAGCTAAGTGGAGCTATATTTATGAAATTTCAATTTATTCATACTAAAATTACTTCTGACAATATATATTCCTATTTTTCGAAGGCGATCTGCATCAGTGTTACTTCGTTTCAAGTTTTAATCGTTTTCGAGCCGGCGATACACAAATTTTAATTAGATTTTAAAATTGCCGGGTAATTGTTGAGGCGAAAGAGCATAACAGAGTTTTGTTAGCAATTAATTTTGTGGTATTTATATTTTTTTAAAACACTCTTCTCGAAATTTTTATAAAATATTAAAATAAAATATTTTATAAAGGACTGTTTCAATACATATACTTTTTAAATTATTAAAATCAGACATTCCATTCAAAAGATATAACGAATTTTAAAATGTCAATCTAAGTAATTAAGTCCGACTTAGTAGACTTTCCACTACCACGAGATTGGTATCTACGTGGGTAAAGCCGCAGGGTATTGCTAGTATTAAAACAGCATTTCCCAATTTGTCTGACTTTGGACTAGTAGGAGCTAGATACCATTTACCAGGAAAGACGTACCGTCAAGCTGGAGATTGTGTTCCGGTAGATTTCTGTGTAGAAACCTTAAGAAGTAAGCTTCTTTATAGATTAGCGCGCTTCCGTCTTAGATTGTACCATCACTTACCATCAGATGTGATCACAGTCAAGCACTAATCTGTTAGCAATAAAAAAACCTTTTTGTTTCTGTATAAGTGAACGTATATTCAATGCCTGTATATAGGAATTGTCACAGCATTTGAGACAGCCATCACTTACTAGTAAGAAGTAGTGTACCTCTTATGGTTTCTTCATAATATTATACCGGAATGCATTTATTTGTTTACCGGCACGTCATTCCAAATGAGGAGGTAGATAATTACGAACGAAGTCGGCTCTGAAAAGGTAGAAAATGCAATATCCTATCTAGAATCGAAGCCATGATCACTGACTATTGCAACAGTGAGATCGTGGAATACGTATCATGTCTTTACATTATTGTGGCAAAACCAAATCCAGCTAAGAAGTGTACACGTTTCCGATAGAATATTAATTTTCACCAGGAAATAAGTGAGACTGTAACGTATATAATATTATTGGATAAATAAAAGGTACGTACGAAATACCGTAGCAAATATCATATACAGAGTCGGTACGTATAACTGCTTACTGTTCCCTGTAGAAATAACCGGCAGTAAAAGCTTTTTCCCTCGACAATTTCATATTACATACATCCGCAGTCTCGCGTATGTTTTAAAAGAAATACAAACATGGGGAATTCATTTAAAGACTTCATTAGTAGAGGAAACCACTATATTTTGTACGATGATTAATTAACATTATTGCTTTGATCACACAATTTATAATATGCAAAATCCTAGTTTAGGAAACCGAAGAATCCAGAATAATCCAATTAATGTCGAAATTTTAAATTTTAATCGGCAACAATTTGGCACCACAAAATTTTATGTCATTTAATAAATGAATGGTAGCTTTTTTATCAATTATGTCATTATTATTCTAAAGGAACTATAGTAGATGTTCCCGGCGGTTCATCCTGTTTTCAATCCCGTGGGAATATGGTGAAATCCGTTAACATAAACTAAACTATATATAAAAATCATAAAATCAATTGAGCAGGTTATGAGGAGTTCAATACGTGTGTGTTATATATGTTGGAGTGCAGTAGTCTGTGGAACGCTGGCGCCTCTCTATCGGCGTGGGGAAGAATCAATAGTGACAATCCGGCACGCGTCTCTCTGTAGTTCTCGAGTGACGGTCCGCCAGAGTGGTCGACTATTGAAACTATCGCGTTCCTAGCTATTACTATTAATGAGATTTTGTAAATTGATATCGTGAACATTAAGTGAATGAACATTATAATCAGAGTTAATTAATAAAGTGTTTGATTGCGCCAACATTACTCACCAACGCCCACAGCATGGAAATTGAATGTCATTAACGATGATGTTGCCGGAGAACCCTATACCCATGCTTTATGCTTCTCTTCTTCACTCTTATTCTCCGACATATATATTTTTTAGTTTTTGACAGTTTAGCGCTTGACTCTGATCGCACCTGATGGTAAATGATGATTCAATTTAAGATGGAACCGCACTAATGTGATACGAGGCAATTTACCTCTAATGACTTCTATACATCATCTCTTGCTTAGAAGTACGTCTTCGCTGGTAAGGTGGTAACTACCAACGTCAAGTTAAAAGATGCAATCGCCTAAATTCGCCCTACCGGGGACAGAACCTGGAGCCTCTGGTGGCAAAGCGGATACTTGTACTACTGCACCAGCGAGACCGTCAAAACTGTTTGTGCTTTCGCGCACACACCCAAAACACACACAATCATACACACAGATATAATCATGTCAGCCAAAATTTTTTATTAAATTTTTTTGGTCTTAGGAACGTGTGTTTTATATAAGCGAGGCGTTAGTAACAGTCACTTTGT
Source organism: Elymnias hypermnestra (assembly GCA_015832385.1). Lineage (NCBI taxonomy): Eukaryota > Metazoa > Arthropoda > Insecta > Lepidoptera > Nymphalidae > Elymnias > Elymnias hypermnestra. Next base: position 413,351 of record JACTOM010000024.1, on the reverse strand, counting down.
AACAGATTAAATTTTATTTTTTCTATTGTCTAATGTTATCTCTACGCATGTTTTGTTGCGATAGTTACCGACAAGTGATATAGATAATACCCATTATGACTTAAAAATAGGTGCTTTTATATCTGATTGCCCGACTTGATACAATACTATCGTATCATGTCGTAGCAGTTGACACGGGCAATCTCCCGTAATAAAAGCCATGCTAACCTGTAGTTGAGTATCTGAGGTATAACAGGTTACCTAGTTAATGCGGTTTACTCATTTACCATCAGACGAAGGGCGTGCTATTTTATCTTGAATGTAACAATATATATTTCTATGTTACTATATAATAAAACAAGAGAATTTCCAAGTGACATTTCTTATATTGACTATTTGAACGGGTACATATCACGATGGCGATTTTTAATTTTTAATTTTTATTTTTTATTTTTTAATTTTGCCGATATTTCGACCCAGTTGCATGGATCGTGGTCACGACGATACTGACGATAGTCAATATGTTAATAAACCACGAAAATTTAAGTTTAAGACATTTCTTATGTTCGCCATCCAGAAATCCGAGATTAAATACGTTTCCCGAGGCGCTATCGTTCAGAATAACAGCTCATCGTTTGCGTTGCTCACAAATAGAGAACTGTAGCATTATCCATGAATTTACTTGTCAAGTAGATGTAACGTTTGCTTATTGGCGATAGCAATTGATATATTTAGAGGGAAATCTTCTGTGCACTTTATTTTAATGTAATGCACGTTCGAGTAGTCTAGTCGACAAAGGACTATTGTATTTGAACACATCATTTACTGTAACTTTACTGACGTTACGTTGTTGACAATAATTTTTCTATAATACTAACTACTTATATCGTAAATGTTATTACTCTGTGAATATAAAATAAACGAGTCTTTCCTTTTGAACCTCTAACTCAATCTGATACAGAAAAATATTTTGAACTGGTTATTGATTTTAAATTGACATGACGAAATCACATACGATACATTCAGTCAAAACTAACTATTGGAGCATTACGCAGATCTATTCATTGTATACTCCAAATAAATCCCTCTTACGGAATGCGCAAAGGGTTATAGCGGTCAGAACGATACGGAGATACCGTACAGTATCGTGGACAGCGGTAACACTCCTGGCAGGCGATCCCCCATGGGAGCTACGGGCGAAAGGTCTTGCAGCCGCCTATGAGTGCAGGGCGGCTGGAAGAACTAGAGGTGAGGTACCTGAAAGTGGCGAGGCTCATTCATGGGCCCACTCGGACAACGCCTTAATCGAACGGTGAAAGGAAGATCTCGGATCCCCAAATGCGGGTGTAGCTATTGTCGAGGTGATTCGTCCCTTCCTGGAAAAATGGTTAGCCAGAGGACACGGATCGCTCTCTTACAGACTGGTGCAGGTGTTAACCGGACACAGTTGTTTTGTTTAATGCCTGCATTAGATTGTCGGCTGTGAGGAATCGGCCGCCAGCAACACGTCCTGGTGTCGCTGATTGGAGGGAACCTCTCGTTGGTGAGCATAGTTGGCGTAATCCTTGCTAACGAGATGGGCTGTAGGGCAGACGCTACCTTCTGTGAATCCGTAATGTCGCTGACGGAGGCATCGGAGAGGGCGAGAAATGTCATCGGCGCTCCACCTATCTGACAGAGAAGTAGGATGCGTAGATTTGCGCATCTCATTCCACCTCCATAAACTATTGATATGAGACGGCTACATCCGGGGTACCAGAGTAGATTGTGCGCTCGTACCTCTCGTTCTCCATTCAAGGATGTCGAGGGTTCCGCTGGATTTTAGTGGGTATTCTGATCTTTCAGCGAGCCCCACACTCCCTACCCGGGGTGCGTAAATGCATTTCCCAGTGTCAAAAAAAAAGGTCTATTCGTTGTATACCATTAAAAGTCCGCCGTTTCTTTCTTGGTAGAGATATGGGAGAGCGCATATCAAACCATTTTAAAAGATCTTCAAATACCGCAAATCAAACTCCTAAAAACCTTATCCCAAATTGATTATCGTTTTCCAAGAATAGAACTTTTAAAAAACCAATGAGCTATATGTATATGTAAATCTAATTTAAATCATTTATCTTATGCGTTACGCATGTTATCAAAAAAAGGTAGATACGACAACATTATTGGCAGCATACCATGCGTAAGTAGTTTCCTACGCTATGGTATAATTTTCTGGGGAAATACCTGTATGATAATCAGATATTGCTCAAAAAAGAAGCGTAAGAACGCTGCTCCAAATACAACAAAAAGATACTTTAAAAAACTAAATCTTCTTTCGGTATCATCTTTAAATATTTTAGAATTATGTCTAAGGTAAGTAGCAGCCCATTAACGTCCCACTGCTGGGCACAGGCCTCCTCGCTCATATGAGAGAGGGTTTTTAGAGTATAGACCCACCACGCTGCTCCACTGTGGATTGGCAGGCATAGTACACAAGTGCACTCTCTATTCCTTCCGACAATCCGACATGACCAGAGAGAGATTAGGAGCAGAGCCGACGGCTTAACGTGCTTTCCGAGGCACGGGGGTGGATCACACCGCCAACTTCCCAACTTCGGGCAAATATTGAGAAAATCTTAATAGAAAACTCAATATCGATTACGAACTGGCCCGGGACTCGAACCCAGGACCGCATGTCTGTAGTCGAACATGCTAACATCTTTGCTCGGACAAACCCAGAACGATGTAGGGATAAATTTCAGATTCCAGTTCATAAAACTAAATTTTTTAACAAAAGCATCTGCGTTAGAGCTATCAAAATATATAATAAGTTACCTCCGAATGTACGAAAATGCCATAACTTCAATATATTTCAAAAAAATTGTATGATTTTTTAATTGCAAAAGACATTTTATAATATTACATATTTTTTTTCCTATTAAGTTTTATTTACAAATACAATATATTTTCGACATTACTTTCATTACAATTTTAACTTGTATGTACAAATTCATATATTATTAAGTTTTGTATACAATTTACGTTGTAAATTTATTTTAATGTGTATAAATTTAAATTTTGGATTTATTACACTGTATTCTATTGCACATTAGGCATTTAATTGCAATAAAGAACATTTGAATTTTTTAATATATAATTTAAAACATGTTTATTAGTTAGACATTTTTTAAATGAAGCAGTATGTACATAAATTACGTTTAAAACGAAATCGCATTTAAACTAACGAAGTAAACCTAAACTACAGTTACATAGATCTAGAACATTAAAGAAACAATACATACTGTAAATTCTTTTAGAATTTCACGTCACGTCTGCATTCGGCTTGAATCTTTGCAGATAGTTTATTTAGTACTTTCACGTCTATTCCTGTTGCTTTTTTCTTACGTCTATCTTCAATTAGGGCAAGAGTACTATCAGTCATCCAAGGCTGATGTTTGCGCGTTCGTGATTGTGGCTCACACTCTTCTACTGCTTTTCGGATTAGGTGCTTAGCTTTGTTCCAAAGCAAATCTGGTGTGGCTTCTTTATGGTTCAATTCAGTCCATTCTTCCCAGTTCTGTTCGAAAACCTCAGTAAATTTTACTTTATCTGTCACTTCTATTCACACTAAATATTTGCATGCCATTAAATGTCAAATACAGTGGAACTATTTTATATGTAAACACCGATGTAACCTGTATATAGCAAATAAATTTATTTGAATTTGAATTTGAATTTGAATTAAAACAAAATACTACAGACAAAAAACTATACAATTTGATATTTATAAATATTGTGTAATAGTTTACCAGACTAATACAATTTATGAAAAAGTTTTTTAAACTTTTGAATGAGATTAAGGTGAAACGCTTGACTATGTGACGCTCGTTCGAGTAAAGTCGGCTGTCGTCGTCCAAGGACTATTGTAATTCATTATTTACTCTAACTTTACTAACGTTACCTTATTGTAAATTTACTCATAACTTTTATATCTATTGTAAATGTTATTCTGTGAATATACAACTAAAAAAATAGTATTTATAATGAACTTTTCTCTTTTGTCGTGTGGTCTTGACTATATATGCTTATCATATAATCTTTAACATATAGGTTTTAATTTAAATAAGTAAACTAACTACTTTAACCAGAAGATTCTCTAGAGATAAAATCACACAGTAATATAATTTCAAGGATTATTTAGACTAAAAAGCTGGGTGAGTGAATTAAATGATATTGTAATAATGATGATAAAAAAGGGATTTCCAGCTGAGTATGTTAAGGCTTAGAATAAAATGCCAAGGAACCCTCGTAAATAAATTTTTTTAAGTTACAATTTAATATGAAAAAAATACTCGTGACTGATACGACTAAAATAAAATCAATTGGCCTTAAATAATCTTATTAACGAATTACAATTTTTAATGAAGTTTTAAAATAGAAATAATACATTTTATGAAACAACGTTAAAATACCATCATCATTATATACTTTGAGTACAAGACACTTAATTTTGTTTCAACGGAAAAGTCGTTTAATATCTCAGGTGTTGCGAGAACCTGATGCAATAAATCATAAGTGCATTATGAAGGCGCTGTGATGCTTCGTTAAGCAAAACAAACCTTTCTATTAAACGTCTTAGGATGAAGTTTATTTTATATGAAAGCAAAAGTATACACAGCTCTTTTATATTAAGTTTCTAACTTGAATAATTGATTATTATTCTCTTTAGCATTCATTTTGTCTGAAAATAATAAATTCTCTGCAGTTTTTTTTATGATTTTTTTATATCATAAGATTAAGAGTTAGTAAGATTACTCCAAACTGAGTTCGCAGAGTTTTGCAGTGGAAAAATCTTAAGGAAGTGGATTTTTGTGTCGGAAAATTACCAAATTGATTACGTTGGGTAAAGTTTACTACTTGCTTATTTACTTGAAGAAATTACTATAAACGCTAAAAGTACTTACAAACCGATACTCCTCAGTGCCTGAAGACCAAAGTCTTCGAACAGTGCGTGTTGCCAGTGATGACCTACGGTTCTGAGACATGGTCGCTGACTATGGGCCTCATGCGGAAGCTCAGAGTCACTCAGCGTGCGATGGAGAGGGCTATGCTCGGAGTTTCTCTACGTGATCGAATTCGAAATGAAGAGATCCGTAGTAGAACCAAAGTCACCGACATAGCCCTACGAATCGCGAACCTGAAGTGGCAATGGGCGGGGCACATAGTCCGAAGGACCGATGGACGTTGGGGACCGAAAGTGCTGGAGTGGCGACCCCGCACCGGACGGCGCAGTGTAGGCAGACCCCCCACAAGGTGGACCGATGATATAAAGAGGGTCGCCGGTAGCCGTTGGAGCCAGGCGGCGCAAGATCGGGCCTTGTGGCGGTCATTACGTGAGACCTATGTCCAGCAGTGGACGTCCATCGGTTGAGGCGACTTACAAACGTTTGTAGAGAAATAATTTTTGAATTTAATGGCTTTAGATAATAATCAAAAAGTGATCAAAAATAGTCAATTTGCGTAACACTTCTTAAGGATTGATTTCGAACGCTAAAAATTACTAACGAATATTTGTACAGGTCTATGCTCTGCCCTACTGTTGTTAAAAATAATAATCAGTGCCATTATTATTTTTGTAAAGTTTTAAATACAGTAAGTTTACCTCTATGCACATTTTATGTCTTTTTAAACACTTTTGGTGGCTTGGAAGAGCTGCTTATTAGATGTAATAAAGAAAATAGTATTGTATTTTAATGATGGATGGAAATTGATCAAAAAATTATGAAACACATGAAGCTGTTTCGACATCATTTAGAGGTCTTTAATTACTTATTCGCCCCGTAAAAGTTTATTTACTTAGACTATATCGTCAATGCATACTAAATGAAATCAAAGCCTAAATTTCTTTCCTTCGAAATTTACCCAGTGGGAATCGAAACCAGGACTTTTGTGCTAGATACCTGAATTCTTCAAACGATTAATTACAATTCAGTTAAATTACATTCAATAGCTGATGTAGGTTTAGGCATAAAAGTAGATAGTTTTATTTCAAATTTATAAGTATTATGGTGTAATTTTGTTTTAAATATAGTTTGATTGAATAAAGACCCAACAGACACTTAAAAATACTCACAATTATGAATTTCGCATAACGCGTAACGAAAATTTTTCCAACCGGGCCATAATAAGTTTCTTTTCAAAATCTAGTTAAAAAATTCATTGTTAACACAAAAATCCAATTCTCTCCTTCTTTTACTGTTGATGAAACCAAAAAATATATGCCCTTAATAAAATAGACAATAAAAACAACACGTAACTACAAATTGTAATGGAGCAATTGTTGTTTCGGTTTTAGAGTCCCCAGGTTAATTTTATGACCCGTTGAGTTGTTTTGGAAACATGTAGGTATTGATTTGTAAGTAACGATACAATTACTCAAGTTTTGACAGCATCTATTGTGTCTTGCTCTATAAAAAATATTAGGCAAGTACCTGCATCAGATTGTTGGCCGAGAAACCCTGCCATGAGTGTGATGCTCTTACTGACACAGTGCATCACACAGTGGCAGAATTTCCGGCTTGAGGATCCCAGCTGCTTTTATTGACGCTGTAGGTCCCAGGAAACCTTTCGCTGGAGTACATAGTTAGAGCAATGCTCACCAGCGAAAGGGAATAGAAAACAATTGCCTTTATCTGTGAGACTATTATTTTGCTGTAGGAGGCACATGAGAGGCAGAGGGAGAAGGTATCCCTTCTCCGTTATACGTGTGTAGGAGGTAGCAGGCGTAAGTTTGCACTACACCTACCTTCTCCCTAAGTTTCCTTACAGGAATCATTCGTAGAACTATATAGATCGCCTTTACCGATCCTCTGGTGCTCCACTAAAGGATGGGGAGGTTGTCGCTGAGTGTCACATCCCCAAAAAGATTTAAGACCTAATCGAGGTGTGTAAAAGCATTTCCCAGCGTGAAATAAGGAAAAAGTCACTGCGTTACCATGTTAGACCAAGTGTGATCACAATCAAAGTCTCCCCCCGGTCCTTAAGCTTAGACAAATTAGAAAATGTGATTTCCTAAATTAGCCTCATCGGGGATTGAACCCGGGACTTCTGCTGCTCCAGTAAGATCGTTGTATAAATTTCGCCATACTTATTTATGAGTAAACTCTTACGCTTGCTTACAAACTCATAAAATATTACAAATAACATTCTCCCTGATTTCAATTTATATAAAACGAGACCTGGTATTAATTAAGCAAAGTATAGCCTAGCTAGTTAGGTATTTGTTATTGTTTATACAAATGAAAAATTGCTAACAAATACATGAGAAAATGCCTATATTTGACTGTACAGAATTGTTTTCAAATTAAACACAACCCGCAGGCAATGCATGCGTTCTTGGTTAGTGATTGCTCGCGTTCCTTTCAATTGGCAATCGGCATGAGCATTGGAGCCCTCGGCAAACACAATAGCAATGCATTGCTACTCGATGGGAAGTAATTGCACCACTATAGGAAAGAGCATAGTAAATAATAACACATCTTTTCGCGATATTGCAGGCATTCGTGTTATTTCATAACTAAAAATTTGTAGAGAATTGTCGTACGAAATATTTTTAAAAGAAATGATTTCCTATTGGTGAAACCTCCAGTATTCTGGTTTAGAGAAACTCTGGGCAAGCATCGTTAAGTTTCTCTTTATAAAAATGAAATTTTCCAGTGAAGGAAAACACCGTGAGGGTACCTGTATATCCCCGGTGTAATTCTTGGGTATATGTACTCGTAGACTACCAACTCGAAGAGGAGCAGCGTAGAGGGTCTATACGCTCTAAAAACATCTCTTCCATGTGTGAGGAGGCCTGTACCCAGCAGGGGACATAAACTTACCTTACCTTTAGCTTAAGAAGTTTTATTTATTATAGGGTACCACTATACATAATCCGTTATGGTGCTGCCACACTGGTATTTAAAAATGTTTTAAAAACATTAGTAAAAAAATGTTTTCATGTTAAGTAATGTTAGTTTTTTCTTTATTTAATTGCTGACAGATTAGCGTTTTGACTGTGATCTCACCTGATGGTTTGTGATGATACAGTCTAAGATGGAAGCGCGCTAATGTGTTAAGAGGTAATATACCCCTAACGGTTTCTACACAGCATCGTACCGGAAGACAAATCGCTTTGTTTGGCGGTACGTTTTTGCTGGTAGGGTGGTAACTAGCCACGGCCGAAACCTCCCACCAGTCCAGACTCTGACAAATTAGAAAATAAAATTTTCTAAATTCGTCCTACCGGGATTCGAACCCGGGACCTCCGCTAGCAAAGCGAATACTCGCACCACTGCGCCAGCGAGGCCGTCAAAAGTTACAAAATTGTTAGCCGTTGTCTTGTTTTCAAGTGTTATAAATGTTTGTAAGTATTTTTAAACAGCAGTGTGGCAGCACCATTAGCGGAAAAGATAGCCTCATTGGCGCAATGAGTATTTGCTTTGTCAGCAGAGATCCCGAGTGCGATTCCCGTCAAGATAAAGGACCTGGATCTGGACTAATATGGATGATATATTCAACATTGATGGGCTGGATTCTCGACCAAATATATGCAATTGCCATTGCTGTTAATAATTAAATAAATAAAATAAAATAGCCTTTTTTTCTATTACTTAAAATTAAGCTTATTCTAAACAATTGTTTTTACTTACAATTTTTACAATTATTATACGTTGTTTTTTATTATTTTATTATTATTGTTTCTTCTTCCGCTTCTGCGGCTTAGCCCTACCCTATACATTTCCAGGTCTCTCTTTCTCTAGCTCTTTGCATTCAGTTCGTGCCACTTTTTTGATGAAAGATGTCTCTCCACCTTTTGAAAGGCCTTCCTATTCTTCTCCTATCGTCTCTTGGCAGCCATTCGGTCAGACGCTTAGTTCATTTACTTTTACTCCGGCAAAAATGTCCCGCCCATTGCCATTTTAGAAGTCTTACTCTTCTTACAATATCAACTATTTTGGTATTGCTTCTTATGGCTGTGTTGTTGGTTCGATCTAAAGTTAAATGCCCAGCATACTTCTTTCCATTTTTCATTGACAAATCGCAAGTATTCGTCATCTTTCCTTAATGACCATGTTTGGAAACCATATATTAGGCAAGGTAACTCTGTCATCTCAAATATTTTTTTCTTAACTCCTATATTGACAGAGTCGTTTTTCATTATTTCCTTCATTCCCCAGTATTTTTTCCAAGCTAGTGTTAGTAATACAGTTTAAATATTTTTGGGCCTATTTTAATAAAACATATTTCAATTTTGATATAATGAACGTTATCAAATTCGGAGTCATCAGTTTTCGAAGGCTTTATGATTAAATGTCGATTTTACGATCGCATGCTTTAAGAAAAATATCGCCTTCATTTCCGCACATCGATCATAACGTAGTGACGGGGAAGGGTCTGGTAATTCTGATTTTAAGTACTTTTTTCATGATGCACTCGCTGCGTTTCTGGTTCAATTCTCATACTGTATCGGTGTAGTTTAAAACATTGAATGTATACTCGTTTGACTATATTGGTAACCATTCTTGTGAACACGCTCATATTAACTTCACCTGTAATACCTAAATAGAAGATGCCCAATTTCACATATCAAGCGGTTATTAAGACAAGAAAGCATTAAAAAATGGAAAACGCGCTATTAAACGGGTGAAACTGCTGCAGTCACAAAATGAATTTCCCCGATTTAGAGAAAGCATATAAAACAATAGGCAAGATAAACCTTACCCCACACTTAGTCCAAGCCTTTACCGGACACGGTGGCTTCTCCAGCTATTTACACCGTTTTAAATGCAAAAACACACACGAATGTATTTGTGACCCCAATGAACACGAAACCATAGAACATCTTTTGCTTAACTGCCCAAAATATGAAGCACAAAGGACAATGTTAGAAATAGAATTAGGTATTAAAATAAATAAGAATAACGTTACACATATACTAGAAAGTAATAGGGAAAGGGAGATATTTTTAGCTTATTGTGTTAAAATAGTTTTAGATTTAAAGTCGAAATAGAACCAAGTAATTTAACATAAGACGATATACGCTTATAGTGATGATGTAATTAGAATAATACTAGACATATTTTATTTTACTTATTTCTTAGGCAGTGAAAATAGGTTACAGTTTTTGTTATGTCTGGGTAATAATATATAAATGTAGAAACGTTGTTGAGATCCAATATGGTCACACAGCATAACATTGTTCAACGTTCAAGATATAGTTTTATTTTAAGTATCAGTATATAATAAGCCCTAGTATATAATAAGCGTTAGTTATTAATTTGTGTTATACGTATTAGTTTAGCAGTGCTAGCTTATTTGTATGATTTTATTGAGTTTTCTATAATAAGCTTATATAGCGTTGAAAATGTCTATATCTAGATTAGCAAACTCGTTATATGACCGATACATCCTGATATGATAGAAATTGTTAAAACTAGAATAATTATGACGATGTAATTATGCGATAATTAGATGTACAAAGTCTCCGACCCGTGTTAGATGGCAACTTGGAATTTTTATAAAAAAAAAAACCAAAACACTATATTATATATTGTGTAATAAAAGAGTAAGTAACAGTCCAATTTTAGAGCATAAATTCTCCATGCTGCTCACTTTGAGGGCCGACGAAAAGATCTTCGAACTGGAAGAAGCAGTAAGCAAGTTACAGTGGGATATTATAGGATTGTCCGTAGTCCGTAGAGAGGGGAAAGACACGATAATCCTCGAATCCCATAACTTATTTTACTACCGGGAAGGTGAAGTTCAATCTCAGGGTGGTGTCGGATTCCTTGTCCACAAATCCCTCGCCAACACCATTGTAGAAGTTAACAGCGTGTCCAACAGGGTAGCGTACCTGATACTCAGAATCACCAAACGGTATTCGCTGAAGGTCATCTAGGTTTACGCACCCACGTCATCACATCCGGATGAGGATGTAGAGGCTATGTATGAGGACATATCCAGGGCCTTGCATACCTCTGGGACATTCTACAATGTTGTGATGGGAGATTTCAACGCAAAACTCGGCGAACGAAGTGGGGCAGAGTTGAGAGTGGGGCAATATGGCTATGGGCAACGGAACCAGAGGGGACAGATGCTCGCTGATTTCATGGAAAAGGAGGGACTCTACATGATGAACTCCTTTTTCAAGAAACAGCCGCTCCGAAAATGGACCTGGCTGAGTCCCGATGGTTCCACGAGAAATGAGATAGACTTCATCATGTCTACGAAACGGAACATATTCAATGATGTCTCTGTGATCAATAAAGTGAAAACTGGGAGGCACACTAAGAGGCACTTTGAATATCAACGTATACCAAGAACGGTACAGACTGGTGAGATCTACGCTCCGACCTACTCGTGCCCAAATCCAAGACCCCAAGAGCTTTCAACTAGAGCTGCAAAACCGCTTTGATGGCCTTGAGGAATGCTAATCCGTGGATGAGGTTAACGATAGGCTAGTAGAAACTGTCCATATGGTTGGGACCAAGTATTTCAAAGCCCGTAAAAAGAAAACCAAGAGATTCTCTGACTATACTCTCAATCTTATGGAGCAAAAACAGTCAATGAGCTTGCAGACTGCGGCGGATGCGTCCGATTACCGGCATATCAACAGACAGATCTCGAAGTCACAAAAACGTGATCTGCGAACCTTCAATACGGAGTGTATCAAAGATGCTATTGGACGCAATAAGGGCTCCAAGAGACCTGTCTGTTGGTCAGCGCCAGCTTGCATTGCATATCATCAGCTAAACTAACCCGACACTACACTGAGGACATCCCGGACGTCACTCTGTACGAGATTAGTATGGCTCTCAAACAGATGAAGAACAGCAAGGCACCAGGGGATGATGGAATCACAGCAGAACTCCTGAAGGCGGGTGGAATACCGGTAATCAACGTCCTGCAGCGGAAGTTCAATTTCGTCATCCTCGATGGCACAGTGCCGGAGGTATGACATAGGAGCGTGGTAGTGTTGTTCTTCAAGGAAGGCGACAACACCTTATTGAAGAACTACAGACCTATCGCGCTGCTAAGTCATGTCTACAAACTAATCTCGAGAGTCATTACGAATCGTCTCACACGCAGATTTGACGACTTCCAGCCCCCCGAACAAGCCAGTTTCCGAAAAGGCTTTAGTACCATAGATCACATCTTTACGCTGCGGCAGATTATATAGAAGACCGAAGAGTATAATCGGCCACTTTGCTTAGCGTTCGTGGACTATGAGAAAGCCTTCGATTCGGTGGAAACGTGGGCCGTGTTGAGATCTTTGCAGAGATGCCGAATTGACTACCGGTACATACACGTGTTGAAGTGCTTGTACGAAAACGCCACCATGTCAGTCCGTATACAGGAATGTTTTCTAAATTTTAGATGCAAAAACATAATTGAATTAACAATTATAATATTGACAAAAAGACATGGTAATTTATTTACAATTCGTCATTTGAGATTTCAGAGTTCAATTAATTATTTGTATTAATTTTCGACACTTTTAATATTTTAATGACAGTTAAATTCATTAAATTCCATAAACATATCTTCCTTTTTCTCTCCCCCTAAGTCTCGGAAATCTAATGTTTTACATTTGTATAAATATTAACAAGACTTAACTAGTTCGCTAAAGAATTTTCACTTCTAACATGTGTACTTTGTCCGCACGCACTTTTAATTTTTCTAAAGTAAAATTATCAGCTAATTGTATAAAGAAATAAATAACAATTTCATCAGTGAAATGGCAGTCTTAAAAGCTTTATGGGGAACACATTGAAGGTTGTCACTGACCGCAAGTGAGGGTGCCAAATCGGAAACATTAAGGTTCCATCAGAGGCAATATTTTCCGGCGAGTGGTGAATTTTCACGGAGGCTGTCCTCGGCCGGCGTCGGACACGCCTTTGCACTCAGACACTTGCCAAGGATGGAGTGGAATTGTTTACCCTTGTACCACAACGCCAATATTTTAACACTTTTCGGTTTTAAGACGTGATACGCGGAACGCTTAGAAGGATAGATTGGTTAGAGTTAAACTCTAGCATTTTGTTAAAATACTCTTAAAAGTGTATGCGATTGTTAAGTTAACCACAGTGTATTTATTGATAATCCAACAGCGTTTAAACAAATTAATACATAAGATACTTAATATTCTTAAAATATATATTTTTTTTTATTTTCAGTGAATCTTAAGTAGACTAACAAAACGTGTTTCTCATATGTTGCAATACCGTTTAAATAAAGCATTTTTATAAACTGAAATTTATCCCGTTATCGCAAGTCTTTTATAAAGTAATCAAGCTCGTCACTATTACGCAATAGTTCTCTCCCTCCTTATTCGGCTACCACTACTTCACACATAACACATCTTAAGTAAATATTGTAATGCAGCAACAAAAATAAGTTTATTGCAATTTGATTATATACAGTTAGATATTCTGTCACAAATCGCGCCCGTACTGTAAGCCATTGAGGAGTTCCATTGATCTTCATATTTAACAACGACAATTACTTGACTATAACTACGTAGGTGACTCAAGTATCTGGATAGCCTATAAAGTATCTGCCCAATTTGCTTCTAAGAATTGAAGAGTTCCGTTACTTTGTCACGGATCCCATGATCAAAACCTAATCAAACTATGATCAAACAATCCTCCAATAAAAAACAAATTGTCCAAATCGGGTGGTGTGACCATGAATTCGTCCATTTATCGCGCACATGCTTAATGCAAATTTAAGACATACGGTTTACTCATGGATTGCAACATCAGAACTAGACCAAAAAAAGGGACTCTATGGGATCACCTTACATAATATAATAAAAGGATCATCAAGATCGGTTCACTCGGTCGAAAGTTATGAGTTAACAAACAAAAAATATACGAATTGATAATCTCCTTCTTTTTTGAAGTTGTTATTAAGGTCAATTGCGCTTTACAGAAATTGTTATATTTAAAATAAGAGAGTAGAGTTTGAGAAGTCAGAATATAGAAATAAGGAAAACATCAAAATTTCTTAAAAAAAAACGATTGATTGAAGCGTTATTAACAATTTCAAAAATATTTACTATATTAATTTATAGTGTATAAGTACATTATCTTATGGCCAGTGTTTTAACTTTGTGTTAGGCAATATACCTATCACAAATTTTGATATTTTCAAATATGTAATAGAAATATATAATAAACTATATATTTTCGATTATACCTTTAAAGTACAATTAAAAACTTTTATATTATTGACTAATATGCCCACTGTTGATTGTCAATGGTTAGAATATTTAAAAAAATCGTGATTTATCAGAAAGGGAACGGTATTTCGTTTATATACCAAAATATTGAATAATGTTACACTTACTCTCCTTTTTTCTTTCTCTCACTAATTTGCAAGTTAAGTAATACTATTCTCAGATTCTTCATTATTATATTACATACTTTGATTGAATTAAAACATAATACAAGCTAAGAACTGTCACTAGGCGAATATTACTTCATTCTCATGTACTACCTTTCTTATAACAAACGCGCCTCACTCAAAAATAATAAGTCCACCAATCACAGTCGTCGTTTTAATAAATTTGAGAATTTCCGGAACAGCATTTAACCGGATGAAGTGCGTGTACGTTTCACTGATATAATTACAAAGACCTCAGGATAATATACAAATATAGCAATCCACAAATAATGATCGCTAACAATATATATATATGATGTCGGAGAATAAGAGAGAACGGAGCGCATTAAAGACAGGGGCGTAGGGTTCTCCGCCGACATTGTCATTAATTGGATCCATTATTTAATTTCTTATTCTGTGGGCGTTCGTGGGTAATGTTAGTGCAATCAAACACTTCATTAATTAACTCGGATTATAATGTTCAATCACTTAATGTTCCCGATATCATTACACAAACTCATTAACACTAATAGCTAAGAACGCGACAGTTTTAACAGTTGACTGTTCCGGTCGAGCGCTACTCGACAACTGCCGAGAGACTCCCGCCGGACTGCCATCATTGACTCTGTCCACGCCGATAGATGGCGCCAGCGTTCCACAGACATCTGCCCTCCGACCTATATATATATATATATATATATATATATATATATAAACCTGCATTTTGATAAGCGAAACCTTCGAAAAGAGGTACCACTATTAATTCATTATTCAAAAATTCGACTTTTGACAGGACGCCTTTTCAATCGCCACGTATATATTTTTTAAATATCACTTCCAATGTAAGACCGATGATGACATTAAAGAAGGACTTACAATCTAAAGTTACGAGAGTTCCTTCAGGCCCTGTTATGAGCAGGGCCCAAAACAAACTCAATGGAGTTTCAGTTGTTTATCATCACAATGTCTTTGTAATTTATTCTATTAACATTAGAAGCAATCCATTCCTTACATGCTTTTTTATCGTCCAAGTAATCCTTCAAATAATCGTACGATTTTTCAATAAGCTTATTTGTATAAATATAATTAAAAGAAGATCTCAACGCCATGAAATGTATTGAAAATAAGCATAACTAATTAAATTGTGTTTTGTAATTTTATTTTGTCTACTTGGAAAATTATTATGAATTAAATTAATTAACATTACAAGCCTTGTAACGTGGCACAAAATTGAGTAGTTTTGAGTTAAAACTGTAACAAAAAGGATGTAGAAAAATGATATTTTTTATCAAGTAAACTCGACGAAGATGAGATGAGCACGCCTCTTTTATCCGCGCGATTATACGAAGGCACGTAGTTGAGATTTTAGAACTGCAATTCATTTTTATAATATCAAAAACATTTTTAAAATTGTACATATACAATTTTACATGGAAATTTCACTTTAGAAACGTATACGTTAATATATTACAACGAAAAGGTTATTGAAGTGCAACTTCTTGGGGGACGGTAGAGTAAGTTCTTATTGAACGTTACACGAAGTACGTAAGTTTCAGTGTGTATTTATTATATTTATTTATTACCTAATGTAAACTTCTTTAGCAAACCAGTTTTTAAGTCTTGTTTATATTTCTATAAGACTAAAACTTTAGATTTCCGAGACTTAGAGGGAGGGAAAAGGAAAGATTTGTTAGAAATTTAATTGTCATTACAATATTAAAAGTGTCTAAAATTAATACAAATAATTTATTGTGATCTTAAATGAGAAATTGAAAATAAAGGTGCCAGGTGTTTTTTGTCATTATTATGAATTATTAATTGAATTTTGTTTTTCAAATTTAGAAAAGAGAATTTATGACCTATTTTTTATTTTATGAAAAATAGTATATTAAATGACGAGTGGCAAATTAAACTGCCAATTTTTTTTGTAAATATTAAAACTACCTTACCTTTAAACGAATTAGCATAAAAAACGCTGCACTTTTTCGTGACGCTAATCACGCGTTTCATCCGTATAAATATTACCCACATGCTTGAAGAAGTTTCACTTCAAAACTTATAAAATTTAAAGATATAAAAACAAATAACATTAGTTAAAATTGTTTTGTAAATTTTTATTGAAAACTGCTTAAGTCCAAGTGTCTGTTGTCTTTACTTTAAGCATGCCCGATTTCACCATCATTCCCTAAAGTATCATATAGTAAGGGGACTGCTTAGCTATAAAAACAATCCCCTTAACTGACCACTAAAGATCTCAGGCGACACAAAAAATGTAGGGCAGTTTGGTTATATGGGTATCAGTCACAATTTACTTTAAAATATAACTTGACTTATGTTATATATAAAGTTATTAAAAATAATATTATATTGTAGAATTTAGCACAATATAACTAAGAAAAGTTTTACTCACTCCACTTGTACAGTTATACAAACAGGATCTTTTTTTATCCCAAGATATTTCTGTGTCTTCTCAAAATTTTAAATCGTTATTAAAATACTTTAATTTTCATCCTCTCAAATTCAAACATGCATTTTAATTTTTTAGTGGATAACACTAAGCATTAATATATTTTTTAAATTAGTAATCACATAAATAAAATTTATAATGCGAAAACTTTTACAACGCAATCTATTGAAACCCAACGTAAAAGCTTTTAATAGATTGCGTTTATTTCTAGTCTATGTACTGAGCTTAAAAAACTCCTTTTAGATGACGTAGGAATTTCTCTAATTTCTTTTTATTAGTTTTTATTTTCCTTAACCTACTTACTATATAAAAACATGTGTAATAAATGAAAAAAACGAATTTGTTTTAGACTACAAGAAAAGAACTTTAAATTTATTATGTTCACACTTTCCGTAACGCTCTCGTCACGTTTTCATCAGCTTAGTCCCCAAATCAAGCGTGCATAAAGAAGTTTTACTTCAAAAATTACTTAGTTGTGCTAAGGTGATGTAAAAACTTCCAAGTAAGCGAAATTAAAAATATGAAATACATTACCTTGTGGTAAAAAAGTAGCGGTAACCCGCTAGTTTATTAATATTATATTTAAAGCATTTCTTGCGAAAATTTGAAAAATACTGTTAAATATTATAGAAATAATTTAATGTTTAATTGCTACAAATTAAATAAACTCGACAATAATGCATTGAGCACGTCTCTTTTACTCACCAGATTATACGGAAGCACGTATTTGGGATTTCAAAGCCTGATAATAACTTAGCGAGTAGCAAAACTGTGATTATTTAATATGTATTTATTTAAATTAATTACGTACACCACTAGTGCCCGGTAGGCTTTGCTATGTCACAAATATTTTAACGACTCTTCAAACGAGTGATGGCTTTGTAAAGTATAGAGGACAAGTATTGTTATATACGAGTATATGTCGGAGTGTAGTAGTCTGTGGGAGTGCAGTAGTCTGTGGAACGCTGGCGCCATCTGTCTATGGCGTGGGACAGAGTCATACGTCGTGAGCCAACAGCGGACGAGTTCCCGAGTGATAGTCCACCAGAGCGATCGACTGGATGAAACTGTCGCGTTCCTGGCTATTATTATGAATGAGTTTGTGTAAATTGATATCGGGAACATTAGGTTACATTATAATCCGAGTTAATTAATGAAGTGTTTGATTGCACTAACATTACCCACGAACGCCCACAGTATAGAAATTATGAATGCCATTAATGACGATGTGGCTGAGAACCCTATGCTTTATGCTCTCCTTCTCTCTTATTCTCCGATATATAGAAAAATTTATATTTTAAGTGCTAAATAGAGATATAGAATGTTTTTCGTATCACAAATATGTAAAAATTGCACATTTATGTCAAAGTTTTCAAAAGTTAATACATCGAGGTGTTATATTTGTCGGAGAATATGAGAGAAGGTGAAGCATAAAGCATAGTGGCGTAGGGTTCTCCGTCGACATCGTCATTAATGGCATTCATAATTCAATTTCCATACCGTGGGCGTTGGTAAGTAATGTTAGTCTAGCTGCATAAACATGGAGCTAAATAATGCTAATAAAACGCTTTAAAATAGGATAATGTAGTTTAGTAGGTTGTTGTTGTTTTCTTGCCCTTATCCCACTAGGTGGGGTCGGCACAGCATGTTTCCTTTCGCCACTTCACTCTATCCGCTGTCATTTCTACATTCACACCCTTAATACACATATCCTCTTTCACACAATTCATCCACACTTTTTTTGGTCGCCCTCTCCCGGCCCTGCCGCTTACCATCATATTTAGAACCCTCTTACATACATGGCTATCCTCCCTTCTCATTACATGTCCATACCAGGCTAACCTTCCACTCCTTAACTTCTCGGTCACTGGTGCTACTTTCACACTTCCTCTAATATACTCATTCTTAATCTTATCCAATTTTGTCACTCCACACACCCATCTCAACATTCGCATCTCCGCTGCATGCAATTTCTTTTCATACTCCCCTTTGGTGGCCCAGAACTCTGATCCATACAGGATGACAGGTCTTACGATCGTCTTATAAATTTTCCCCTTTAGTTTAAGGGGCAATTAGTAAGTAATAGTAGTAAGGGGCAATTAGTAGGTAACAATGTTTAATATTTTGCTTCAGTGTGATCAGAATCGAGATCAATAAATAACATATGTTTTTCTTATAAGAAGTGATACGAGAAAACCTTAAATGTAATACGAGTTTTATATTTATAACTTAAGTTTATAGAAAAATCCAACGCTATCGTAGTTGTCTTTTTCAACCCAAGATTTAATTTATATCTCGCTCCACTACTTTTACGTTTTCTATTATGTAAAAGCAACCGTCATAAATTTCAACTGTCAACGAATCAAAGGATTCCTCCGCTGTGAGAGATGAAACTATTTTTTTTTAACAATATCTCCTTTTTTCTAGTGATAGTGGAGATGAAAAACTGGACGTATATTTTCACGATAAAATTTTGTGTATTTTTGTATTTTATATATGAATGGTTGATGTCCATTTATCATTGATATTTATGAAATAAAACCTACCACATACGAATACCATTTAGTTTGATTAATCATGAATGAATCATAGAAAAAAATGTTTTTACAGTATTTATAAGTCATCAAATACAGTCTCTTTTTTCATATTATTATCAATGTACCACTGATGATGATGTTAAAGATCTCAGTTTTTTAAATCACCAATATATTCTTAAACATCCGTTTTAATGAAGTGCTGTTAAGCGTAACTTTAATCTACATGAAATATATTGTATATGAGAATAAGAGAGAAGGAAGCATAAAGCATAGGGGCGTAGGTCGCCTACATCAGGAGGTGGTGACAGCAGAAGCTCACGCGGCAGAGGACGCCCAGTATTTGCTGTTCTTGGATGCTGGCTGACAATGCCGTGGGGGTGCATTTGTGGGGAGTTGTCCACGTGGCGGAACATACTTCTCGCCAAATTCCGGACGAACACCTCCACGGTGGGCGTCCTGGTGTCACGGTGGATGGCGTCATTTCTGAAATACCTCGGAGCTCCTACTATCATACGTAGGCACTTGTTCTGCTGGATCTGCAGCCTACTCCTCTGGTACCCTGAGCAGAAGGAGTACCAGGCAGGAGCCGCATACGTCAGCGCGCCGGATTGTCACTATTTACTCTGCCCCACGCCGATAGACAAATGGCGCCAGCGTTTCACAGACTATTGCCCTCCGACATATATAAAGACTGCCTCATTGGTCTAGTGGTTAGCATGTTCGGCCACAGACAAAAGGACCCAGGACGTTCGAGTCCCGGGTCGGGCCAATTCAAAAACCAATATTGAGTTTTCTGTTACGATTTTCTCAATATTTGCCTGAAGTTGGGAAGTTGGCGGTGTGATCCACCCCCGTGCCTCGGAGAGCACGTTAAGCCGTCGGTCCTGCGCCTGATCTCTCTCCGGTCGTGTCGGATTCCCGTCACATCGGACTATGAGAGTGAAGGAATAGAGAGTGCACTTGTGTACTATGCCTGCCAATCCGCAGTGGAGCAGCGTGGTGGGTCTATGCTCTAAAAACCCTCTCTCTTCGGAGTGAGGAGGCCTGTGCCCAGCAGTGGGACGTTAATGGGCTGCTGATTATAATATATAAAATAATTGTTAAAAATAAAAATAAAAATTGAAAATGCAAAACTTTCTTCCAAAAGAGATTTCTTTGTTATACTTTATTGTCTCAGAACTTCCCTATACACAACGTTTGACACTCAGAAATTTCACGCAGGATTTTTAAATTCGTTATATCTTTTGAATGAAACGTCAGATTTTATTAATTACAAAAGTATTTTACAGGTATTGAAACGGTCTTTAATAAAGTAATTTAATAGGATAAGAGTTAATTCAGAGGTATGAATAATATGGTTTGATTGAGGTCGACACTTTAATTAACTTTTAAAGTTTAAAAAAGTAGTTATAACAGTAGCTAAAGTACTTGGACATATAGTATCCCGAACTTTTATCCCTTTTGTAAATATTAATACGTTCTATAATATTGTAGAACATTTTTTTGTTCTACTATCAATAGTTCCCGCACGCGATGACAGATTTTATGTGAGTAATTTTTTCACACCTTGGGTGACATTAGTACAATTTTTTACTAGCGATCTCTATTATTCTTGAGAAAATTATTTAGCCTATATCGTTTAGTAAAAATGCAGCTGTCTAATGGTGAAAAAATGTTTTACATCGGTCCAATAGTTTTTGTGTGAAAACGTTACAAACATAGATACAAAAACAAATGTTTCCTCTTTGTAATATTAGTTTAGAAGACATTCCTTAATTTTGTGCTCTATTTAATATTGACGAATGTATTATTTGAGCTAATAAATGATTCTTTCTTTATGATTGCAGGTTTTAAGCATATAAAAAGGGAACACGACGACAAAGAGAGGGCAGTCCCCTTAGAGTAATTTATACGTGACCGCACTGTTGCAACTCCCACGAGAATCGCTTCTCGCATTTTGGAACTTGCGTGTTCGACTTACCTAACTCTAAATTTACTGCTGTTTTGGTAATGTGTTTGTCTGAGGAACTTTGTGTAAGTTTTTATTCGTATTTATTTGATTTTAGTCCTCTTTTCTGACATATCATAGATATAAACAAAACTCTATTAGTGTACAGCACATAAAACTAAATGAAAAGTAAAATATGTTATTTATATCAGACAACCAAAAAGATCATCCTGTTTTCATTTATTATTTACTTATATGAAATGTATATCGCAAGCATCAAATCAGTTCTGCATCTTGAGAAGAGTGTCGTCTCGTCGTAACAATTATATAAGAATATTATATTTAAATATTACCAACCGGTTCAGGAGATATCACAGTTATATAGTTAATGCACGTCACGTCTCTATTCCTTTATATCCATAGTCCCAATAGCAAATCCTACACAACCTGAGTTAAAGCAGTTGCTTCAGGACGAAGCAAACTTTATTTTACTACCAAGTTCATTATTTTGGTGCTTCTTTTAAAGTCTTTGTTTATTGTTAAGAAGGGGTGGACTCTTCTTTCACAGGGGTTATTTTTTTGTCGCTGGAAAATGCTTGAACGCACGCCGAGTGAAGTAAAAATCCATTCGGACTCGTTGGACAACCAGTATACCAACTTAACCCCAGCGGAACGAGTAGGTGGCCAGAAGTTTGCCTGCGCATTCGAATCAGATGGCAACCTAGATGCTTCCAGGGTTCAAGTAAGTTGGAGCAGTTAGGCGGCCGTAGGCCTACCGCTTCTTATCCTCCTCTAGTGGAGAGGGACATCAAATACTGCATATATCTCCCTTGAGCTTGCCTCCTTTTGTAAGACTCACAAAACGAGGCGAAAGACCTCCAAACCGTGCAGCGTAAGTACGCCTCCGATTTATTTATTTATTTATTAGGTTTACCAACAGATTATACACTATACTGATTTTAAAATAATAATAAATAAGTATATTTATGGTGTAAATCCAATTACAGGCAAACCAGCATGCATTTTTAATTACACATGTGCGGGGTTTTGGATATCAACTGTTAAATGAAGGCTCCAACGTTTATTATGCTAAAGAACTGTAGCTGATAATAGAGGCACTATTTCATTGAATTTGAGTTTATTATATTACTTGTTAGATATATGGTGACTTTGAAAATATCAACGTGACAATGTCATCAAAATTATAACTCTCAGACTTAACTATAGAAAAAAGGTTTATAAACTATTTATATCAAATGAAAGTTAGTTTACGTTTATTATTTTCGAATTTCTGGCCTTTGCCTTGCATTGAGTGAACGAATGATGGATGTATATGATTTGACAACCAACAAAAACTTCGGAGTGGAATTATGGTTAAAATTTCGAAGATACGAACTGTTGCTTATATATTATAAATAATCTCGCGAAAAGTTGTGCTATCCAATAATAATGACTGATAATTTAGAAGTTTCGAGACAAAGTTTATGCATTGTTTGAAAAGATTTTAATCTTGTTACGCCAAATAATTATAACTTCTAACGCGTGTACAAGTACACACACACTTTTTTATTTTATAAGCAGAATGAACAGTAATAGTGGGAATTGAATTTTAAAAATGCAATAAATTCAACGTGGTTGCCATTAAATCTGGGTACCTTGACGAGGGTCGAAAGTTTACCGGATTATAACAAGTGGCAGCACTAACTGTCACGGGCAGACCTGGCCGCGCCGCGCCTCACGGCTTAATCGGCAAACTTTCCCCTACGATCCCCACTTTTTGTGGAATTGCGGCGCAACGCTTCACCGCTAATTTATGTGACCACTGAATAGAAAGAGCACTCCACCCGCTCTGCTCCCATTACGTATTCAGGACGTATTTTAAACGAATCCGGATGCGAAATGAAGACAGAAGTTCATTGTAATGAATATCATTGTCGAGGTTAATTCTAATCATTTATTTATTTCATTGTATATTTAATAAAAGTTAAGGTAAGTAGCAGTTTATAAACGTGCCACTGTTGGGCACAGGCGTCCTAATAATAGGTGAGCGGGTTTAAGGGCATAGACCCACCGCTGTACTCCACTGCAGGTCGTCAGGCTACACATACCACCGAAAAGTAAAATGATACATTGTGTTAGACTAAAGATAAATGTTGGGAGGAATACCAAAAAATCATAGGGTAATATTAGGAAAGGTTACGCAATGCGAGGTAATTTTAACATGCGGAATAACTGTATGAGACAGTCTTTAGAGTTGTGTTTCGTGAAGTATTTATTTTAAGAGACGTAATGCTAAATTATAAGTTCAAATAGTGAAGTGATTATTAATATAGTGCAAGTTGTGTGAGAGAATTAAAGTTGTAGCAAGTTGGTGTTTGATGGTTTGGTGACGATAACTCTCAACATCCAACTATCTATAGTCTAACAATTGAAGTAATATACATACGTACATAGCATCACGCTTCATTCCCATAGGGGTAGGCAGAGACCAAGTCCTTCCACTTGCCATGATCCTTGCATATCTCCGCTTCTTTTATTCTCATTAAACCTTTCATACAAGTTCCTCGGCTTAGAGTACTCTTGACCTGGCCTTTGTTTAAAATGTCCTGGATTTGGTGCATGATGTTCGCGCCGGTCTTCCTCTGTCAACTTTCGCATTCACGCTTGACTCATAAATCCTTTTTGTCAGTCCCCTTTTATTCATTCTCTTTACGTGCCCAAAGCATCTAAGTATACCTTTCTCAATTTTAGTCACTACATCTTCTTTTACACCACAACGTTCTCTTATCACACTATTTTTTACTTTGTCAATCCACTCATACTTCTAAACGCTCTCATCTCTACTCTTTAATTGAAGCAAGTAAGTCCCATTTTTATAAAGAGAAACTTATGATGCTAGTCAAGGATTATAGCTCGCGTCTTCTCTGAATGAGAATTCACCTCTCACCACTAGGCCAACATGGCTATGCATATTTAGAATTGGACTTTAATATCACCTGATGCTAACTGATAACAGTATACTTTACAACAAATTTGTGACCTATAACTCTGATAAGAAATTATTTATTTCTCCGTGAATAGTATACAAGATAGCAGATATGCAAATTTTCCTGTAGAAGGAGGACTAGGTTAGTTTTCCGCGACATAACCTTCTCGTTGTTTTGATGACCTCGCTGATGCAATGCTCTAAATAGTTTTTTCGCTAGCAGAGGCCCTGGCTTTGATTCCCAGCAAGGAAATTTAGGAAATTGCATTTTTTATTTTTTACCCGGAAAGACATGCTGTGAAGCAATAAAATTGTGTTTCCGTGCAGTGCTATAACGAAAATATAAGAGGTAAATTACCTCAGGTCAGGTTACTGCTCTTTTAACTAACGACTGTATCATTACTTCCCATAAAATCAGATCAGAGTCATGCACAAACCTGTCGGGAATAAAACAAAAGTATTTGATGATTGATTCATAAGTGACGTTATTAAGAATTACAAAATTAGGATTTTCAATAGAAAATCCCGGGTTAGATTTTCGTTTGATATTTAAATATTTTTTAATTAAACTTCAAAAACTTTATTTTTCTTTTAGCAGGGTAATTTGTTACCGTCTTAGATAATCATTACTAATCTTCAGATTGGAGAATTAAAAAATCTGAAGTGGATTTATTGTCAGACCCATTTTTTAGATCTCGGAATTCTGTAAACAATAAATTTCACAGAAATAGCTGAAATAGTTCGCTGAAATGCGATAACCTTGTTCCGTTTAATAGTATAGGATTTAGTAGGAAATGTATTGTACGGGATTCGAGATGTCAGACAACTTTTGTGTAACTGTCTGCGCGTCGCCTGGATTCAACTATTGTATAATCCTTTTCACATTTATTAGTTTGCTATATTATAATATAATTGACTCGACAGACTTTGGCCTTAAGTATGAAAATTGAATACCAACTGGTAATAAGCAGCCTATAAACAGGCACTGGCCTTCTCGGTCATGCAAGAAAGGGTTTTCAGAGCACAGACCCAGCACGCTGGTTCACTGCGGATTTGCAAGGATGGTACACAAGTGCTCTCTTTATTCATTCACTGTCATAGTTCGATATGACGGGAATCCGACGCGGCTAGAGGAAGATCAAGCGCAGGACCAAAGGCTTAACGTGCTCTGCAGGGCACGGGTGTGGAACACACCGCCAATATCCCAACTTCGGGCAAATACTGAGAAAATCTTAATAGAAAAACTTAATATCGATTTTTAATTGACACGAACTGGAACTCAAACCCAGGACCTCCTGTCTGTAGTCGAACATGGTAACCACTAGACTAATGAGGCAGTTCCAATTGATAGAATTCTGTAATTGTAACCTTATCTAAATACAACAACGAATCTCACAAACTTAGTGAATGCCCTTGTCATTCTGTCGTAGCTTTTACAGCTTAATCGAAAGATGTGGCGGACGTGGAAGATAGAGAAAAAATCCTTAGAAGGGCTTAACGAAATTGTGGAGAACGGTACCTTAAGGGCGTCTCCTGTAAGATTTGTATCATGGCTTTGAGCAACGTTGATATATGCAGTAATAGAGCATTTTGGACTATTTCTGGGTCCAGGTTCCATAAAATCATCAAATTATTACGTCGAATAACCAGGACCTTGTCTTTGCTGGCGATCACGCTGTGTTGGAGTTGAAGATATGTGTGGAGAACCTAAAATGTTGGAAGAATTGTCAATTGGGTCGTCAAGGACCTATTTATATCGCCTCTTGCTGGGAGAGATATTGGGCCTAATCCAAGAAGTGGCAACGTTTTGTTTTTTTTTTATTGCTCATAGGTAAGCGTTTTATGGTAAGTGATGAAACAGTCTAAGATACAAACGTTCCGGATAACACATATTCCTTGGCGATACGTTTTTGCTGATTGAGTGTTAACTAGATGATCGAAGACTCCAAACAGTCCTGACTCAGACAAATTAGAAAATATAGTATTTTATGTATTATTTAATTAGTATATTTCTGAGTCAATTTTTTTAAAAGTTATTTACACCTCTCCTTCCTATCTTCTGTTCCTCCCACCAACGGTTGTCTAGAAGAGGGATCTCTTAGTGATAAGGCCGCCTGTGCGCACTCTATTACTTAACTTTATGGTTTTCTTAATATTACATTAGTTGTATGTGCCATAAAGTTTTAAATAGATAAATGAAACTACAAGTTCTTAATTTGGCCCAACAGAATGGACCCAGGGTATCTGGCTAACGAAAGGAGTTATCGCACCATTGCGCCAGCACCACCACGGCCACCATTTACCTCAATACAGCATTGTACCATAACATAAATCTCTGCTTTGGCGGTACGTCTTTCTTGGTAGAATGATGACCAGTGACGCCCGAGGCCTCATATTGTTCCACACTTAGGCAAATTAGAAAATTTTATCTGGGGTTTGTGTAGTCTGACGACCCGCAGTGGGTTTATGCTCTAAAATGGTTCAGACATCATTTGTCGGGTTGAGCATACGTATTTTTAATAAGATACCCGAGACACATCTGGGTTTGCCTCCAAATAGCATTAAGAGATATGTTAAAAACGTCCTTTTACTAAAGGCATATTATAACGTTGACGGTTATTTAAGCGACAAAGGTGTTTGGACTTGATTCTATGAGCTCTATGAGCATAGCTAATCTGTGGCTGTTAGAATCCTTTGAAAACTGTCAACCAGCGAAGTTCGGTGATGGGCGCAAAAATTAAGCCCGCTTCGCGTTTTTGTATAATTTGAGGAGAAGTGCGGAATCCCACGTGCATTTAATTGGTTCGTGGGGTCAGTGGAAACCCTATCCTCGCGTTTTGCAGGCTTTCGTTGCCCCCTAGTGAAAGGTGGTGAGTCATAACGCGGCTAGGCTAGCTCGCCCACACGTTGGCCGCAGTAGTCCCTCCTTCCTGTGGATAAAGGAGTGGAAGAGTGAAGCAGCGTCGCCGACGACGGTCTTTCCGCGGCGCTTTGGCAGGTTACACACTCACATTCCACAAACTCTTACAGTACACATCTCACGTGAACACACACCTGCCGGAGTCGACGCCGTCGAGGAGAGCGGCGCCTGGAGACAAGGTAGGTGCGAAACCCCACTAACTGTCCGACCCCTCTGGAATCTCTAGTATAATTTCTCCTCCCGCCGTCTACAGTGATCGAGGCTGCCCTCGCCACTATGGGCCTTGGTGACCCTTGGTAGCTTTCATGACCTGGTCACGGACGGCGTGAACAAAAACAATGTTTAAAAAAGTAATCTTTGAGTTTCTTGCCGGTTTCTTCTCAACGGAATCAACTTTCCGTACCGGTGGTAGGTTTGTTACCAATAGACAGACTACTGACGATTCAAAAGTGCTTTTTGAACCTACTTGATTTAAAAAACCCTTTCTCCCATAATTCCCCATTTATTAATAGACGTAAGTAGCAACTTACCTTACCTTATGCTCCTATAAATAAAACGAGATATGTTATTTATACATCAACAGTGAATTGCGAACTTGATTGCAGTTTCATTTAGACGTTTGTTTCACTCCGACCGGGCTCGTGCGGCTGGTTTAATATCCATCCGATGCCCGCAAATCCGTATGTTAACGCTGACAGATGTTGATGTCTATCCACGGTGGCAAAGCCTGCGGAATTACCAGTTTCACTGTTTAATCCTCGGCGCAGTTGTGGTGCGTCCCATCGACTCGTGTATGCGGATTTTGTTAGACTTTAATCAAATCGTGGATTATATCAAACAATGTTGCGTTCACAGTTGCATGACTAAAGTGAAAGCTTTATTAACAAACTAATAGTTTCCATAATTAACATTATCTGATATAAAAATGTTGTGGTGCAGTAGAAGATGTAGTGACTAAAATTGAGAAAATTATGCTTAGATGGTTTGGGCAAGAAGAGAGAATGAATGAAAGGAGACGGCCAAAAAGGATTTATGAGTCAAGTGTAAATGGGAAAGTTGGAAGAGAAAGACCAAGAGGACCGTTCCTTGACCAAATCCAGGACATTTTAAATAAGAGTTAGATCAAGAGTACTCTAAACCGACGAACTTCTTTAAAAGGTTTAATGAGAATGGAAGAAGCGAAGGAGATATGCAAGGATCGTGGCCAGGAGGCCAGGAGGCCAGGAGGCCAGGTGGCCAGGAAGGATGTGGTCTTTGCCTACTCCTATTGGAATGAGGCATGCTATTATGTATGTATGTACTTGCCCGCGTTTAATAGCTTTTGAGTTAATAAGACTGAAAGATAGACGAGCCAGAGGACTTTGTTATTTAAATGAATATCCCACAACAAATGCAAAAATTGATCTACAACTAAAACAGAATAAATAAAATGGTAATAAACGTAACAAAGTACTTCCTTATAATATTTTTAAATTAACGCATCAATTACAAGACAACAAGTTTTTAGTCTAACATTAAGAAACAAAAAAGGAAAATATAAGAATTTGAAAAATTTATATATTGTTATCTAAACTATTATTTAACGGAGGAAATATTTGTGTTTTTGTATGTTATTATGTTTGTAAGTTTATTACGTTTTCACACAAAAACTACTGCATTTTCCCTGAGCAACATAGGTTTTATTACTTTCTCAAAAAAATAGGGTCCCTTAAGGAAAATGTATTAATGTAACGCAGGGTAATAAACCATTACAAATAAATCTTCTCTAATCTAGATTGCTGGACCCATTAAAAAATATTTTAATATCTGTAGAGTATTTTTAAATTTACTAAAGTCAGATATTCTACGTAAATGATGTTTGGAATTTAAAAATGTATTCGGTGTAATGTAAAATCTGTATATTGATTATGAATGTAGGTGTGTATCTTGCGATTTCAAAGGAAGTAAACTAAGTGAAATAAAACTTTTCTACCTTCAAACAAAAATAAAACTATAGTCCGACTTAGCAGAATTTCCATTGTCACGAGATCGGTATTTACGCGAGTAACACCGAGGGGCATCGCTAGTAATGAATAATAAACTAGCTGACTCGACAGATTTTGTTCTGCCCTACAATTTAATTACATATATTTTGTAATAATACGTTAATTATTTAATTGTAGTGCAAACTTTGTCAATCACTGACAATTATGTCAAAACCATAAAGTTACATTGAATAAGATTATATTATCACTAAGTAGGGTAGGTTAGAAAACTGACTACAATAATTAAGTTTTCTTAAAATATCAGATGTTGCACTTGAATTTCTTATTTTTTTCTTTATTAAGATCCTTTTCCTGTCTATAATAAACACAATAAAAAATTATTAACATTGTATAAAATATGTATATGGTTACGAAGAAAAGTGAATGCATCTTGCATTACTAAAGAAATAAAAGTAAAATTGTTACAAATTCTAGTGGGCTGCATAAATTTAACAATTCATTCAAGGGTAACTGTATACGTTTCTATAATAAACTTACAAGAATACGAGTAAGTCACAAAGACGTCACTTAATGCGTTTAAATCTTTTGTTAAAGGAAAGATAATTAAAAATCATTCTATAATTTGAAGGATTACCTAGAGGATAAAAAACTATCAACCAAATAAAAAGAATAACTTAAACATAGATATATTGTGATGATGATGAGAAAAAAAGTGCCACTTGACTTAATTTGTTGTGGGCTCTTCTCATGTCAGGAACCCTTGTAACTTTAGATTGTAATACGTTCTTTAATATCATCATCAATCGCAACATTGGAAACAACTATATTTGCCGATTCAAAAGTGTTTTAAAGACCTACTTGAATAATTAATTTTTGAATTTTAATTATAGATTTGTCATATACAGTGATAATTGGTTAAATGTGACCTGGATAAATGAGACCTCTATTATTGAGAATTGCAATGAGGTCCCGGTACTTTCTCATTAAATTACATTGGACTTTTTGAACCTAGTTAAATGAGATCTGATTTCTAGCATATATTCGATGTTTACTTTTATAATTGGGACTCTGTAACTCAATTCCCTCTATAAATGAGACAAATTAATCGGGTTGGGACAGGGTTTCACACTTTTGTTTGCAAACATTTCGCACACGGAGTAAAAGTATACAAAATGCCCAAAAGTAAATATAAAACCTCATGAGTATCTAAAAAATTAAAATTTCTATCAGATTATGCTTGTGAAGTGTCGCGTGATGAACTGTGTAGGGAGCATAATATGCCAAAGACAATCCTGTGTAGAATTATTCAAAACAACGCGAAAATTCGGTTTCAGTGTATATTGATGGAAAAGGAAAACTCAAAAGAATACGATCAGCAGAGTATTCTGTAGTTGGAAAGTGTTTCTCGGGATAGATAAAACCGGTACGGAATAATAACATTCCAATAAGTGGACCCATGTGTTAGCGATCATTATTAATTTATTTATTACATAATGAGGTCTTTGTAATTATATCAGTAAAACGTTTACATGGTCTACATCCGGTTCAACGCTTTTCCGGAAATTCTCAAATTTAATTAAAACTTCTGTTTAGTCGTCGTTTTTACGACGACTGTGATTAGTGAACTTATTTATTTCCCCTAGTGACAGTTCTTAGTTTGTATCAACGTTAGTATTGTGTTTTAATTAATTCAAGGTATGTAATATGATAATGAATAATCTGAGAATAGTTTTACTTAACCTACAAATTAGTGAGCGACATTTAAAAAATGATTAAAGAGAAAGCTCAAGAATTTGCAAGTAAGCTTCATTATCCTAATCTTCGGAAGCCTCTGTAAATGAGACATCTGAAATTTTAAACCTGCCCAATTGGAAAACTGGGTTAAGGAAAACCCTTAATAAATGTTACAATATTCTTAATCCCTTGAGACACCAATTAACCAAGTAACATTGTACTTATTACTGAATCGAAAAATAACAGGGTTAGTAGACACTAGACGATGGTTAAAACGTTGTAAACTGTTACAACTTTTATAGTGTAAGACTTTAAAAGCTGAGGTTGACCGCCAGTATCCGCGCCAAGTCGGAAACATTAGGGTTCCATCGACGACCGTATTTTCAGGGTAAAGCTGAATTTTCACGAAGGCCGGCTCCGGCGACCGACACGCCTTTGCACTTACACACTAAGGATGAAGTGAAATCGTGTACAATCTTGTCTGAAAGTCCTTAAACTATTTTCCTTTCAAAGATAGTACATTTTTTTATTGCAGATAGTTTAACGCTTGACTGTAATCTCATAGATACGGAAGATGTTACTAGTTTACTTAATATGAATGTCTACGCATTTTATGGCACAATGTAGAATTTTTTTCAAAACTAGGTAAATATTGTATGTGTTAACAATCTATAGATATAAAAAAGATATCCAGGTATCTATTGAATCATCACGATATCTCTGGAACCATAAGGCGTAGAGACTTGAAATTTGGTAGGAATATTCCTTTTGCCGAGTAGAGGTCAGCTAAGAACGGATATTACGAAATTTGTATTTTATGGAATTTCGTAAACTTCACATTTTCATGAAAAAATTCAAACTTCACATTTACACATTATATATTTTATGGTATGTAAAACTTGGTCATATACTATATATCATATCGTCGTCGTCGTCGCTTCAACCGATGGACGTCTATTGGACATAGGTCTCACGTAATGACCTCCATAAGGCCCGACCTTGCGCCGCCTGGCTCCAGCGGCTATCGGCGACACTCTTTACATCATCGGTCCACCTTGTGGGAGGACTGCGCCGTCCGTTGCGGGATCGTCACTCCAGCACCTTCGGCCCCCAATATCTTCATAATTCTGAATTCTTGGAAATGCCATAAATGCCAAAAATAAAGGGCAAAACATTTATGTTTTTGTATGTAACTATGTATGTATGTATGTCACGTTTTGAAACAAAAAATACTGGACTAATTTCAAAAAATTTTTATTACCTCCTTAAAATCAAGAGTTTTTCAATACCTATAGGGTATTTTTATATTGGCTAATGTCGGACATTCTACGTAAATGATGTTACGAATTTTAAAATGTGTTAAGTAAGATAGATAGATATATATAAAGCAAAAGCTGTAATGAGCTACAGGAGATGCTAAATATTATGAATGAAGCTTTGAAAGGAAAAGGAATGAAAGTGAACGTAAACAAAACGAAAGTTATGCTTTTTGAACGAGATGAATCTATGATGAATGGCAATATTTTGATAGATGGGGAACAAGTGGAAGAGGTGAAAGAATTTGTATACTTGGGATCTAAATTTACAAAAGATGGAACATGTGACAGTGATATCGAAAGGAGAGTGAATGCAGGGAATATGGTAAATGGTGCTCTGCATGCTTTTATGAATAGCCAGATGGTGTCTCAAAGGGCTAGACTGGCAGTGCATGCTGGAGTGTTGGTGCCAACACTTATGTATGGTAGTGAAAGTTGGGTATGGCAGAAGAATCACAAAAGTAAAATAAATGCGGTAGAGATGAGAGCGTTGAGAAGCATGAGTGGATTAAAACTGAGTGACAGAGTGAGAAATAGTGTGATAAGAGAACGTTGTGGTATAAAAGAAGACGTAGTGACTAAAATTGAGAAAGGTATGCTTAGATGGTTTGGGCATGTAGAGAGAATGAATGAAAGGAGACTGACAAAAAGGATTTATGAGTCAAGAGTGAATGCGAAAGTTGGAAGGGGAAGACCGAGGCGAACGTTCCTGGACCAAATCCAGGACATTTTAAATAACGGCCAGGTCAAGAGTACTCTAAACCGACGAACTTGTATGAAAGGTTTAATGAGATTGAAAGAAGCGAAGGAGATATGCAAGGATCGTGGCAAGTGGAAGGATGTTGTCTCTGCCTACCCCTATGGGAATGAGGCGTGATGCTATGTATGTATGTATGTAAAAGCTGTATATTGGTTAGAGTATGAATGTAAGTGTGTATCTAATAATCTAAAAGAAGATAATTATAAAGTAAGTGGAATAAAACTTTTATGTTGACGAAACTAAATCTATAGTCAGACTTGGTATACTTTCCACTGCCACGGGATCGATAGCTACGCTGGTGAAACCGCGAGGCATTGCTAGTATCTATCTATATATATAAGAGATATCCAGGTATCTATTGACTCATCACGATATCTCTGGAACCATAAGGCGTAGAATCTTGAAATTTGGTAGAAATTTGCCTACATTGACGAAAATGCTACCCAAAAAACATTCCACGCAGACGAAGTCGCGGGTTCAGCTAGTTCTGTATATATGTATACATTATGTGTAGTAATTGTATGCCTATTTATTTATACACACCACTTACCTTCTCTCTCAATTCTTTGACGGTTTTGCTGACGTAAGGACTGTCACTAAAAGTACCAAATACTGAGTGTTTGTACATCTATTTTTGCGTCGACTTTTAAAAATGGAGCCAAAAAATTCACTACGAGAAATATTTAAAAATGTTGTTTTAACCCCGACCGACGACCACTCCGGGGTGGGTGACTCGGTGATGAGGAAATTTTGAAATACCCACTAAAACCCAGCGGAATCCTCTTCATCCATTAGTGAAACAGACAGTGAAGTGCTCAGCTTTCTTTCTGTCTTGCTGTCCCGGATGAGTCCGACGGAGGTCAAAAAATAATAAATAGACCCGTTACAAAGGGACCGTTACTAACGGTGCCTGTGTCGCGTCGAAGCTGTGAGTATTTATTAGTGATTATTTGTGTTTTTGATTATGTAAGCGATTTTAAAAACAATGAAAACCCTTAAGGTAAGTTTTAATTGTTAAGATATGAGCCTATAAATACAAGACGGGCTTTTTTCACTATCTCAAAGTTCTGTGGAACATGACGCTACACCAGAGTCTTAATTTAATAAACAAAATACAAAATTGTATAGATTAACTATTAGTAGACATAAATATTATAAAATTTCGTAGTGCTTCATGAAAATTTAAATCCCAAGAGCCACTTTAGCATCATTTGATCCGCGGGTCAACCGACGCAAAAACGTTCGTGCGGGGTGGGGTAGTGGGATATGTTTATTTCCGTTAAAAATGAATGGTAACTAGCCATAGCCGAATCCATTTGAGATTCAGACAAATTGGAAAATGTTAATTCCAATATTTACCCTAATGGGAACAGCCTACCTGCTTTATTATCATTGAGATGTCTAGTTAATTCTTTTCTAGTACTTTGCAAAGGTCCCTTGGAACTAAAATCAACATAAAAATCGTTCAATTCCTTTCGGATGATTTCGACAATTAACAACATGATACAAGATTACTATATATACATTATATATAATTCTGCTATACCTCTGTATGAGATTTAAGTAATCCTACAGGAATGTATTTTAAGGATTTTTTTGCAAATGCTATTTATATCGAATAAATAGTAACAAATTTCCCATATACTAAATTGATTTGGAACTACGCGGTTAACAACATTGAGAATAAGTAGAATATTGTTAGAAAACATTAGGAAATATTTTATGCAAGAAGTTTTTCTATAAAACAAAGTTAACGCGAAACAATTAAATTTTATTTAACTGAACGGAATTGCAGTCGCGACTAAACGAAATTTCATAAACAAAGATATTGTAACAGTTTCTCGCCCCAGCAATTACGTGGTGATATTAAAACTTAATTAAAATTTGTTTATCACGGCTCGAAAGCGATTAAAAGTTTAAACGAAGCCGCGCTGATGTAGATCGCCTTCGTAAAACGAGATTATTATAACGTAAATAGTGGGTAAGTCCCTTTTTCCTTGTAAATATTTCGATGGCCCTTACGTACTGTAAAAGAGTCAAGTATAAAATCCATTTTGAAGTAAACTGGTGAATGTACAATGAAAGCGTTACATAAAGTGTGACTGGGCGAAGTGAACGGAAGTTGAGAGGGAGATATATACAAGAAAAGATAGAAAAAACGAACATTGCATTTCGTAAATTTTTTAACCATCATGTTTTAATAGTTATACCGTTTTAAAAACTATGAGGTTGATTAATTGGGTGATATAATCATCAAAATTACAAAACCATTGAAAATAGTAGTGAACTACGTCTTATACGTCTTAGTCTTAGTCTTATACGTTGTCGATATTATAGAATTTAATTACAATATACAGAAGTTTTATTTCTTCAACGTTAACCATGATATGCTTTTTTACTGCTGACAGGTTTGGAGAGGACTGTAATCTCACATGGTAAGTCTAAAATGGAAGCGCGATAAACTGGTAAGATATAATTTACCCATTATGGTTTCTACATGTTATAGTAAAAATAGGTATCTAAAAAAAATAGGAATCCCTAAAAAATGCTTTAATGTAACCGAAGATAGAACAAAAATCTTTTCTACAATATTGCAAAAGATATCTACAAAAAACTCCATGATACCATATGTCCAACTACCGTTGTTATGCTACTACAACTACTTTTTTACATTTTAAAAGTTAATAAGAGTGCCGACTTAAATCAAACCATATTAATCATACCTCTGTATTCATTCTTATCCTATTATTCTATATTTTATTAAAGACCGTTTCAATACCTGTAAAATACTTTTAAAATTATTAAAATCTGACATTGCATTCAAAAGATATAACGAATTCAGAAATCTAAAGAAAATAATGTACCGAGTCGAACTCCAGTGTCCAATGTTGTGTATAGGGTAGTTTTGAGACAATAAAGTTTTACAAATCAATATCTTCTCTACTCTAATTTATAATATAAAAATGAATCGCAAAATGTGTTGGTAAGCGCATGACTCAACAACGCCTGGGCAATTTTGACAATTCTTTTTTTTAAATGTGCCTTGAAGTCCCAGGATGGTTTTTACGGCGAGAAAAGTTCGAACAATTGCAAGGGAAATCCCCTAAAAACAGCCCTTTTCTGTTTCCAATACAAATGTGTTCTAACTAAAATGTAGTGTCAATTTGTCCTTTATTGCTA
Source organism: Elymnias hypermnestra (assembly GCA_015832385.1). Classification (NCBI taxonomy): domain Eukaryota; kingdom Metazoa; phylum Arthropoda; class Insecta; order Lepidoptera; family Nymphalidae; genus Elymnias; species Elymnias hypermnestra. Next base: position 377,130 of record JACTOM010000024.1, on the reverse strand, counting down.
TACAATAAAGTTAAAATTAATTTACTAGTACTCACGTTTTCTAAGCAAGAATCAATTTGCACTTTATTACCGCGGCTTAAAGTTCAAAGTCAATTGAATAAACACAAAATAAGAGCTTTAGATCATTAGTACTGCTGACAGAACGAAGCCACGGTGTTAGAAGTTAAACTCCTCTGAAACGACTTAACCGATTTTCGTGAATCTTAGCGCGCATATCGGCTAGGGTGGAGAATTGGACAACATCCATTTTTCATCCCTCTAAACGGGTGATCTCTAAATTTATTATCTATTTATACGAGATCCAGGTATCTATTGACTCATCAGGATATCTCTGGAACCATAAGGCGTAGAGACACGAAATTTGGTAGAAATATTCCTTTTTCCGAGTAGAGGTCAGCTAAGAACGGATTTTGCGAAATTTCACCCGCAATTTGTTGCAGTTGTGTTTATAAAAAAAATTAGAATTTTCTCATTTAATAATAATTCAAACTTCACATTTACAAACTACATCTTTTATGGTATATAAAATTTGGTCAGAATTTTTTTTGACATAATGGAAACTATCAAAAGAAAATTTAAGGAAATTCCATCCTCAAAGGGCAGAGCGGGTATGTTTCTTATTTGGCAAACAATTTGCCTGAATTAAATAAAAAGCTACCAAAAAAAAACATTCCATAAAGACGAAGTCTCGGGTTCAGCTAGTCTATATATATGTCGGAGAATAAGAGAAAAAGAAAGCATAAAGCATAGGGTTCTCCGCCGACTTCGTCATTAATGGCATAAAATTTCTATGCTGTGGGCGTCCTTGGGTAACGTTGGTGCAATTAAACACTTTATTAATTAACTCGGATTATAATGTTCAATAACTTAAGCCAAGAACGCGAAAGTGTCATCCAGTCCATCGCTGTGGCGGACTATCACTCGAGAACTAGTGCGCTGTTGGCTTAAGACGTAAGACTCTGTCCCTCGCCATAGACAGATGGCGCCAGCGTTTCACAGACTACTGCACTCCGACACACACATATATATATATATATATATATATATAAGTCTCGTACACGTATACAGAAAATATATGAAACGCCACTACTTATTTTGGAGCCCCTGATTTGCTGTTGTACGTAAAGGAACTTTTATTTATTTTAGTATCACCTTATTCTTTTGTCATTTTATATAAGGTATTTATTTCCCTATTCTAATCTATATTTTTCTTTACTAACTCACTTATGGTCGGTGATTTTAAACGAAATAAAATCTAAAGTTACATTTTTATTTATTTATACTTTATTAAAAACCACCAAAACAATATATAAATTAGAAAAGAGTATGAAACTATGTAAATTAGTAATGGACAAGAGGCGGTCTTATCGCTTTAAAGCGATTTCTTCCAGATTACTTTAAGAAAGGAGGCTTAGTTAAAGGTATAAATGTAAGGTATCATAAATACATTTCATAAATTTATATACTATTTCTGTCTCGGCGACCCCTACATATAAAAGCTAAACTTTTCTTCTGGACCATTTAACTTTTTTATAATTAAAATAATTATATAACATCATTTATCGAATTAGCTCATTGTATATTTTAATCATGTATTTATCAAAACCTGGTGCTTAAATAATTATGCCATTAGTACAATATTAAATAATTTATTGTAGAAAAATTGGTTTACAAAATTGGGATATTTGACCGTCGACAAAGACAATATAACTTTATAAATTAAATACACTTCATACATGAATATAACTTTATAATTAAATACACTTCATACATGCTGAATTTGTATGATACAGAATAATAATTACTGTTTTCTGTATGTAAATGTGTAATCACGTTTTAAACAAACGTGTTTGTTATGTGTTCACGTTAAAATAAATATTTAACCTTCCCCGTTTTGACCTAACTCGACACTGATTCCAAGTTTGAGCGATGCCGCCTTGGGGCACATCTTGATTTTGCTGTAACTTATTTGTTTACTTTTAAAGTTTCATATCCAATTCTATTTATCATCTAATCTACTATATAAGAATAGTTGTTTGTACAATTTGTCTGTTTCTATAGAAAACAACTGGCAAGCGAGCATTTCTACAAATGCTATCATAAGTTTTCTTATCTCCTTTATGAAGAAGGACTTCCAAACCCACGACTTTTAGCAATAAAGAAATCGACCCAGATGAACTCCATGTATATGTTTGTCGGAAAATAAGAGAGAAGGAAAGCATAAAGCATAGGTTTTTAGAGCATAGAACCACCAAGCTGCTCCACTTTTGATTGGCAGGCATAGTACACAAGTGCACTCTCTATTCCTTTACACTCATAGTCCGATGTGACGGGAATCCGACACGACCGGAGAGTGATCAGGCGCAGGACCGACGGCTTAACGTGCTCTCCGAGGCACGGGGGTCGATCACACCGCCAACTTCCCAACTTCGGGCAAATATTGGGAAAATCTTAATAGAAAACTCAATATTTATTTTTGAATTGGCCCAACCCGGGACTCGAAACCAGGACCTCATGTCTGTAGTCGAACATGCTAACCACTAGACCAATGAGGCAGTTTAAGAAATATTAGTACTAAAAAATATACGTCTAAGTACAATATAGGCAATCGGCAATGCAATAGTACATTGAAATTTAGGTAGAATGGGATTAAATCCGGCGTCACACTTACGAGTACGTAACGCTCGTACGCATCTCGTCGCGTGGTTTGATCGATCGACAGCTTTCCCTTTCACACGAAACGATTTGTTTGACCACACCCGTTTAGAGCAGTTACTATTTACGTACAAAGTTTTTATCTTGACACAGCTGTTGATTTGAAAGTTATCCGGGGCATTTGAAAATAGGTAATTTTATAGATTTTACTTTACTATTTCGTTTTTTGAAAGCCATGAAAGCAAAGAGGGCATTCAAAGAGGTCGCAGATTCGAATCCTAGACAGGCCACTGAGTTTCACATTATAATCTTAACAAAATTCGTCTTTAAGCTTGTCGATGATAGAAAATATCGTGAGAAAACCCTGCATTAACACGTTCACTGCACCATCATTTTCAAAGAATTTTCAGCTGGTGCTATGGAAACCTAAAAGATCTCGTAACTAACCTACTCTTTCTTGCGTTAGGGATCTAATCAGTCTCCTAAAAATACAGTTTTCAAGTTTCCAAGATTATCGACTTGTTCCCTAACGCAATTATTTGGCGGTACGTTTTTGCAGGTAGGGTGGTAACTAGCCACGACCGAAGCCTCCCACCAGTCCAGACTCAGACAAATTAGAAAATACAATTTCCTAAATTCATCCTATCGGGGCTCGAACCCGGGACCTCCGCTAGCAAAGCGAATACTCGCACCACTGCGCCAGCGAGGCCGTCAAATATTCACGTTATGGTCTATAACAATGTCTCAGAAGACGTTCTAGAGATGTCTTTTAATAAATTCAAATCGTTTTATATTATCGTAAAAAGAAAAATAATTGAAAAATATTATACTGTAATGTTGATGGTAAGAAGATGATACACAACTAAGTTAGTCGTGGCTTTAATATGAGGCGCGAAGAACCCTCGTAACTTTAGATTGTATGCCGTTCTTTAATATCATCATTAGTTATACATTGGAATTAATGGAAACCTATTTTAGACGATTGAAAATGTGCTTTAAAGACTCAAAAATGATTAAAAAGTGAAAAATTTTTTAAAGATTCAACAGTGCTTTAATTTGAATATTTAGTGCATAGCACACCTAAAAAAGTTTACCCGTCAAAAACAGCATTTATAACGATACAGGAAAAGAAACGATACATAAAGAATACAATAATAGACGTCTTAGACATTAAATCGATTGAAAAGCAACAGTTGACGCCGGTGTCTGATGGCACTGAGTCGGAACACGACAATTTCCTTTCACACAATCCAATACGACGATGCCAAAGGAACGTTATGTGTTTATTGAAACTACATTCAACCAAGCTTGTTATAGCCCATTTTATTTCTTTGAGACCTTAATAAGCTTGTATTTATTTTATATGTCGGAGAATATGAGAGAACAGAGAAGCATAAAGCACAAGGGCGTAGGGTTCTCCGCCGACATCGTCATTAATGGGATCCGTTATTTAATTTCTTATTCTGTGGGCGTTCGTGGGTAATGTTGGTGCAATCAAACACTTTGTTAATTAACTCGGATTATAATGTTCAATCACTTAATGTCCCGATATCAATTTACACAAATTCATTAACAATAATAGCTAGGAACGCGACAGTTTCAATAGTCGACCACTCCGGCCGAATGCTACTCGAGAACTGCCGAGAGACGGGCCGGACTGCCACTTATTGACTCTGCCCCCACGCCGATATAAAGATGGCGCCACCGTTCCACAGACTTTTACACACAATTGAATTATCGTCGCGCGCTCGCAGCGCACGGTTGTGTACAAGTTGTCTTTAAAAAGTGATTCATACCCGCAGTCATGGTTATTAAAAAATGTGCATTGTGTAAAAAGGCTATTACAAAAAAATCTCCAGGTCTGGAATGTAGTCGATGTCAAAAAATAGTGCACGCTGAACCTTCCTGTTCTAAGTTATCTAATAAGCAGCTAAATACCCTACGTAATACCACTAATATTGAATGGAGTTGCGAGGATTGTTTGCAGAATATATCGCACAGAACATCATTCCTCATTCCAGACGAAGACGCCGACGAGGAGTCTGACCCGCCAAATCAGATGGCTTATGAAAATACAGTCATTGATACACGAAAACTAGTCCAGGATATAAGCCGTGAAATAAAAAAAACTTTTCGCGAAGAAATTGGAAACTTAGAGGCGTCATTGGAATTCTTAAGTGACCAAATCAATACAATGGAGAAATCGATTCATAACCAGGATAGTAAAATAAAAGATCTTGAAAATAAAAATCAAGATTTACTTCATAGGAATAAAAATTTAGAATTACGAGTATCGGTTCTAGAACAAGGGTTAAACCAATTGGAGCAAAATGCCCTGTCTACAACCCTGGAAGTTTCTGGCTTGCCTGAAATACCACCATCAGAACTCGATGATATCCTTACTAACTTAGCCTTAAAACTTGAAGTAGACAAAAATGAAATTCAGTCATCACAACGTTTTCCGCGTAATAAAGACAAAACATGCAACATACTCTTGGAAATGAAATCTAAAACTGCTCGAAATAAATGGATAATGGCTAGCAAACAAAAATGCATTACTGTAGGTCATATTATAAATACCAATGCTCAAGAAAAGGCCACAGATCGCGTCATAGTAAGAGAAGCTTTAACGAAACAAATAAAATCCCTTCTATATAATGCGAAACAACAACTACAAAATTCTTTTCAATTTATTTGGTGTAAAGAGGGAAAGGTATGTGCAAGAAAAACCAATAATAGCAAAATCTTCTACATTCGTTGTCTACAAGACATTGACAACATTTTTAAACATAATAGAATAGTAAAAAATTAATATAGCTACTTATACTTACCTCTGTAATACTAATACCTTTTACTATGTCTAAAATCAAAGAAATTCATAATTGTTCATCCCTAGATTACTTTTTTCAAAATTTACCTGCTAATAGTAATCTTAAAATTACTTGTTTACATATCAATATAAGATCAATTATCAAAAACTTTAACGATCTACTACTGGTGACTCACAACAGCTCCTTTCCCTTGGACGTAATTATCGTTACGGAAGTTGGAATATCTAAAGAAATTGTCCAATTGTATAATATACCCGGATATAGAATGCACTCACAATTACGCACTAATAAAAAAGGTGGTGGAATAATAATTTATACCAAAAACTATTCAAAATTTACACCAATTCATTATAAATCTAATACATTTGAAAACTTAACGGGTGCATTAAAAATGGATCACGGACAAGACGTGGTTGTGTGTGCAATATATAGACCGCCATCAACGAATAAGAATATATTTGTTAAAGAATTGCGCAAGTACATCTCAACCCTCGATAGCAAAGGTAATGTAATTTTAATGGGTGATACAAACATTGATCTGAAACGGAATTCTTCATACAAAAACTCATACATAGATGCACTGAGCGAGCACGGATTAATGTGTGGAATCACGGAGTACACTAGAATCGAATTGAAAAATAATTTAGTTACTAAATCTTGTATTGATCACATATTTGCCAGATTCCCCACATTATATCAGTGTTCCGCAGCGGTCGACTTAGTACTGGCGGATCACCGAGCAATTGTGTTTACCTGCATCGACGACAAGCGACCGAAACATATACAGGCGGTTTCTAAACAGATAATTGATAATAAAATTTTAAAAGATGAATTATGTAAAGTAACTTGGAAAGAGACATATAATATGAGTTCACCAAACCAAATTTGCGATTTTATTATTAGTTCATTCAAGCATGGGTATGATGCATCTACTAAGTGTTATAATTATAAAAAAAATCCCCGAAAGCCGTTTAGGGTGCCGTGGATGGATAACAATGTAATTCGGCTTTGTAATAAAAGAGATAGGCTTTTTACTTTATGGAAAAATAATCCACATAATTCTCGAATCAGACTCAATTACAACAAAATGCGTAATAAAATTAATAAAATTTTAGAAAATCGAAGAAATTTACATTATGTCAATCGAATAAAGGATAACTTTAATAACCCGAAGAAAACATATACCATAATAAATCAGATGTTAGGCCGTGTAACGCTATCCATTGATGAAGCTATATTTAAAGCATTTGAGTCTCAAGGATTAAAAATTACGGAGATAGCAAATGGTTTCGCTAAGGGGTTCCATGATTCGGTTAAAAAAATTATTCCAAATTGTAAAATAAAATTTTTTGATAGAGATGCATTCATAAAACCAGCAATCGCCAGTATTCGCTTTCAAAAAGCGTCTAGTAAGAAAATAAATGAAATCATAAGTAATCTTTCTTCAAAAAAAGCACCAGGGTCAGATAATATCAAAGTTGATCATGTCAAAATGATAGACAAAAATGTTTCCATAGCCATAGCGAACCTTATAAATAGTAGCTTTATGACTAAGTTGTACCCAGATTGTTTGAAAAAAGGAAATGTTAGGCCGGTATTTAAGTCAGGCAAACGGAATGATTATTGTAATTACCGGCCTATAACACTTCTTTCGACTATTGACAAGATCGTAGAAAAGTATGTTTGCCAACAGATAAACAGTTTCTATAGAGAGAATCAAATAATTTACAAGAATCAGTTTGGTTTTCAACAAGGAAAAGGAACACAAGATCTCCTCTTTGAGTTTACTGACAAGGTTAATAATTATTTGAACAATCGAAAACATGTATTAGTCCTCTTTATTGATTTATCGCGGGCCTTTGACACTCTTAATCACGACCGACTAAAATTTAAGTTAGAAAACTCAGGTATCCGTGGACCGCTACTTGCTTGGTGTTCCAATTATCTCAGCAATCGAACTTTTACCGTAAAAATTGGAACCACAGAAAGTAATGCTGTTATAACTAAAGAAGGAACGCCTCAGGGCTCAGTTTTGGGGCCATTGTATTTTCTGACATACGTAAATGATATGAGGAACTGCCTTAATCATTGCTACTGTTACCAGTTTGCGGATGATACGTGTTTAATGATTGCAGATCGAGACCCAAATAAAATCTCTGATTTGCTACAGGAGGACTTTGATCGTTTTAACAAGTGGTGTCATGATGAAGGCTTAGTACTAAATCCGGCTAAAACGAAGCTTCTTCATATCAAATCGCCCTACCTAAAAGACATATTCCAAAAAAAAGTAATAATCCACGATCACAATTGCTTACACAACCAAAATAGAAATATTTGTACATGTCCGTCGATTGAAGTCGTAGATCAACATAAATACTTGGGACTCATTATCGATAATAGATTTAACTGGAACCAACACATCGATAAAGTTTGTACCAAATTAAGACAATTTCTTGCTATTATCAATATATTAAAAAAGCGTATTCCTTATAAAGTCAAACTAATGCTGTATAATTCTCTTGCAGAAACACATATACATTACGGCCTCTGCAGTTATGGCCATACATATAATACTTATTTAAATAACATTTATAAATTACAACTTAAAATTTTAAAGTCAATTGTATCTTCTACAGTTAAAAGAGAGTATGGCGATAATGAGCTAGGTCTATTTAAACATTGCAAAATATTACCCGTACAAGAACAGTTTAAATATATGCTAGTAAAGAATACATTTTTCAATGAAAAATATCAAATTAAAATAACACACCCTATACAGACACGAGCGAAAACACAAAACCGGTTGCAAACAATACGCGCTAATAATGTATACGGCGAGCGAACTGCGAGTTATCTAGTTCCTCGCCTTATTAATGAACTACCCTACACTTTGGTAGAAAAAGTGTCTAACAAAAATATTAAAATGTATGTAAAAGATTTTTACTTGCGCAATTTACATTAACATTTAAATGTGTAAGAATACTCATATTCGATTGATTGCAATGGAATATGAGTATTTATTAATAATAGACCTTGTACATGATATATTTTAATTATAATTAGATGTAAGCATAACACTAAGGGCAAACCTCTGTGGTTTTTTATAGTGTTAAGCAACAATAGTTTAAGTAATTTGTAAAGGATAATAAATAAATAAAATAAAATAAATAAACACGGACCAGCGATCCACAGACCCTTGCACTCCGACATATATATAAATAGAAAGTGTACACTTTCTTAGGTACACGTAAATTAAACCCATTTGAAAACTCTTTATACTGTTGACTAGCTGTCTAGCTGTTGACTCGGCTTTATTTATTTAACTGTATTGCTCACGTATATATACAAAAAAGGGATTTCAAATATTAAAACTAACAATATTTGGCGTACAAAAACGATCTAAATTATATGAGCATCTCTTCCAGAGAAGGTGGTGGTGATAGGAGTTTTTTAAAAACAAACATGGGATGATGAAAGCTTAAGATATTTGTAAGGAAAATTAAAACGAAATAATTAAATTGTATAAACTATTAAGATATACATAATAAAATATAATATACATATACATAATTAAATAGAAATGTTACTGATTTAAGAAATAGTCGTTTAGAAAACTTTTGAAAATTGGAAGTGAGTTTCAATGGCGAATTTCATGAGGTAGATTATAATTTAGTCTTAATAGATTTCATAGTAAAGGAGTTCCAATAATAATAAAGTGACAGAATTTATCGCTGGACAAAATAAGGTCATGATTATTATATTGGGTGCCTGATTGATTTGCTTCAAAAAAGGAACATGGCTATTGGCTAGGTATACACAAATCTCCAGAAAGGTGTCCAAATGTTTAAGATTACATTGAAGAGAGAATTTTTGAGATAGCAATGAAGATATAATGAAATGCTTAAGATAGCAATGATGTTAGCATTTCCATTATAGCAATAAATATAGAATGATATGTTTAAGTTAGGAATGGTTTATTATTTCTTTAAGATCACAATATTTTCAATGTTTAAAATAACAATGAAGATAGAATTAAATTTTTAAGCCAGCAATGGTTTATTAGTTGTTTAAGATAGCAATGAAGTTAGCATTTCTATGATAGCAATAAATATAAAATGATATGTTTAAGATAGCAATGGTTTATTATTTGTTTAAGGTAATGAAGATAGAATGAAATGTTTAAGCCAGCCGTGGTTTATTAATCGTTTAAGATCATAATATTTTCATTTCTTTGATAGCAATAAATATAAAATCATATTTAAGATAACAATATTTTGAATGTTTAAAATAACAATGAAGTTAGCATTTCTATGATAGTCATAAACGTGGAATCATATTTAAGATAACAATATTTAGAATTTTTAAGATATCAATGAAGATAGAATTAAATGTTTGAGCCAGCATTGGTTTATTAATTGTTTAAGATAGCAAAAAAGCTAGCATTTCTATGATAGCATTAAAGATAGAATGATATATTTAAGATAGCAATTGTTTATTATTTGTTTAAGATAACAGTGAAGAAAGAATGAAATATTCAATATAGCAATGGTTTATTAATTCTTTACGATAGCAATACTTGAAATATTTTTTTATTCATTAATTAGTGTTTCATGTATCTAAAAATTATTTCTAGCGGTGCACACATATTTTGAAAACTATAATCGTTCGGAAGTTATATTATTTATCGTTTCTTATTTCACCCTCTTTATGGTACATTTATTTTGACCATAAATACATAAAATGTTTGGTAGGTTAGTAGGAAGTAAGGTTGGATATGCTTTCTCCATGAACATGAATGAATGGAAAATGTATGTGCTTAACTGTGTTAAGAGATGAAACGAAGTACCTGGTATGAGATAATTTATTTACCTTCAATAGTTTCTACGGAGTATTGGAACTGAATTATTTTTTGATTGTCGTCTTGTTTCTGATGGTACAGTGATAACTAGTCCAAACCAGCCCCATATGAATTAAAAAATACATTTTTTTAATTTATCTATTACCAAGGACCTCTCCTACTTAAGAAAGTAAAGGTTAAAGGCTTAAAGGTTGTCTGGAAGAGATTGCTTGTAGCAATAAGACAGCCTTTGCACGCTATTATTATAGTATCAGTATCTTAGTTTATACGTATATATCTTTTTATTTTTATCTCGTGTGCAATAAAGTGTTTTCTCTCTCTGAATGGAAAGCGAACTATTTTCCCACCTAGAGCGTCGAAGTTTAAAGAAATATTCACGAAATTAAATTCTAAATAATTTTACCATAAATAACTCTTACTTTGTAAAGTCGGTTAGCTTCATTACTAGATACGATTGGACCGCATTAAGCCATGAGTGACACATCGGAAATGATTGTCGTCAACGTTCACGCTATCTTAAAAAGGTCCTCATTTGTTGGGAATATTTGATATTGCATCTGATATCGTAAATATTAAATTCACTGTCACGTTTACTTGCTAATTAATGCTGCGGGGAAGCAATATTTATGGAAATGTAAACTTTGTATCTGTATATATAAAAATGAATCCATGATTCCCTTAGTCACACACCAATTTTCCAAAATCCCTTTTTATTGTATTTGTCAAAGTTTGGAGAAGATTCTTATGAGAGCAAAAATATGAAAGTTGCATGGAACATCAAATTTTTAAGAAAACTTGACCACCACAATAATTTTCTAATGTAACCTTCTTAGTGCTTCTGGCAATAGAAACTTTTTTGATGTAACCTTTCGAGGTTTGATATAATTGTCTTCAATTGACTGAATTCACACGGCAAATATTCAACATAATATATTTAACAAAATATATGTCGTAAAATAAATAGCTGAGGTAATCGCTTACAGTCTAAGATCCCGCTGCAAAATTTGCTACTATACCATCCTTGTCTGACTGCCTCATTGGTTTAGTGATAAGCATGTTCGACTACAAACATCAGGTCCTGGGTCCGAGTTCGGGTCGAGTCTGTAAAAAAATCGACATTGAGGGTTCTATTCAGATTTTTTCAATATTTGCTTTAAGTTGGGAAGTTGGCGATGTGCTCCACTCCCGTGCCTCGGAAAATACATTAAGCTGTCGGTCCTGCGTCAGATCTCTCTTCAGTCGAGTCGGATTCCCGTTACATCGGACTATGAGAGTAATGGAATTGAGTGTCTTGTGTACCATGCCTGCCAAGCACAGTGGAGCAGCGAGGTAGGTCAGTGTTCTAAAAACCCTCTCTCATATGACTGAGTAGAGCTGTGCCTAGCAGTGGGTAGTTAATGGTCCGCAACTACCATTCTTGTCTAATATTTTATTTTAGGCCGGCCTCACTGGCGCAGTTTAATACTCGCTTCGTTAACATAGGTCCCGGATTCGTTCCCCGGGTGAGGCTTAAGCCGCTAGTTACCCCCTCTGCCAGCAAAGACGTACCGCCAAGTAAAACAATTTGTGTTCCCGTGCGACGCTATAAGAGGCAAATTGCCTCCTTCGAGATTAGCGCGCTTCCGTCTTACACTGTATCATCACTTATTAACAGGTGTGTATTCTCAGTTAAGCGCTATCCCTTTCTAATAATATAGCCTGTTACAACGAAGCATCAAAATTCTACATCATGACAATATGAACGTAGCAATTTGCAGCGGGATCTTAGACTATAAGCGTTTGTGGCGTATCGTCTATTCCCGAGTCGAAGTACTAATAAAACTATTCATATAATAACCAGAAAATAAAACAAAGAGTGCGATGATTATATTAAATTAATAATATAAACACTATATTTTTGAATAATTATTTTATTTTTTAATTTCATCAATTCAATATTCATAGTTAAGATAAAATAAAGTTGCTCGTGTCAGCAAGTATATTTATGCATAATTGTTCTGTACGTGTGCCATTTTTAATGAAAGTTTTTACATTTGTTCAAGAATGTGGCGTGCTTGGATACGGTAATATAATAGCACCAAGCTTTTTTTTGTTCTTGCGGGCGATCCCCACTGGGACCTCAAGGCGGAGGTTCTGGCGGCTGCCTATCATTGTCGGGGCAGTTGCAAGGAATAGAGGCAAACGTTCTGATGCTGAAGAGGTCCAGAGAATCAGGACCCTATCCGACAGGGCTGATTGAAAAGTGGAAGGAGGACCTCGGGTCTCCATCTGCAGGTGTGGCCACGGTTGCAGCGGTGCGTCCATTCTTGGAAGATTGGCTTACCAGGGAGCACGGTACGCTAACCTACAGGTTGGTGCAAGTGTTAACTGGACATGGTTGCTTCGGGAAATATGTGGACCAGTTTGTAGGCTGCGGAGAGACGCCTGTTTTTCGTATTTGTGGGGCGGCCATCGACACTGCCTAACACACAGTAGCAAATTGTCAGGCTTGGATACCCCAGCGTTACATCTTGACAACGCTGATTGGGAGTGATCTCTCACTCATTGTGGCGCTATGATTGGCGATGAGTCAGGTTGGAGAGCAGTGACGTCCTTCTGCGAGGCTGTCATCTTGCAGAAGGAGTCACTAAACAGGCAAGGGAGGTTATGGCAGACGCTACTCCCTCTCGTCGGAGGAAGCGGGGCGCTAGAAGGCGCAGTTTTACTCGCCTGTTCTCCCTCAACTAAACTTAACCCTTAGTCGGATTCATCCGGGGCGCCAGTTGAATGCGTCAGGGGACATCTGGACCCCAACACCTGGATGAAGAGGGTTCCGCTGGGTTTGAGTGCGTATCCTAGTACGACCAGCGAGTCCCACACTACCCGATGTAAGTTTAGTAAAGTAAGCTTTTTAGACTCAACATAGCCAAAATCAGTTGAAGGGCACACAAGACTGTTGCTTCACACGTAACGAGATCAGCCACACAAACATTTTATTTGTTCTCTGCTATGAAACAAAGTCTATTGAGTTAATTTTCCCCGAATCGTTTTTACGATTTTCTCGCTTTCTGTTACGGTTTATTTTACCCGACGGTATCATCTCTAGGAAATTGTTTCCTGGAATTTTTCGGGCTCGGAAAAAAGGAGCCGTGAATTACCAATCCGTACATTGGTATGTTTCCAGCATTGTTTTATGTTCATTTCAATGTTTAAGAGGCTCCAAGGGCAATTTTGTATCTCACAATATTATATTCAAATTTTGTAGAATATCTTTATGTATATTATAGGCTAACCTAGCTGTCTCCTCATATAGTTTCCGATTCCGTAGGAATATGGTGTAATACGTACTTTGTCGTACCGCAAACATTGAGATAGGACTTTTAGAGGTAGTTTGTTTGTCTTAAGTGGATCGCGTGTATTTTTGAAACAAAGTGAGTTTAGTTTTATCCACAACTATCTTCGCATTATTGGCTTTCTAACGAAGCCAGTTTAACGCAGATTGGTTGGATGGTTTTAAAGTCTATAACGGTCATTGATGAGTAACAGAATTAAATTGAAAACCGATAATTAATTTTAAATAGCTTCAACGTTTATAAACTGATAAGTTAATAGCCTCAGATGTTACCAAGTTCTCGCACTTCTCCCAAGTCTGAGGCAAAAGTTCAATCATACTTTAAACGAGTTAATACACTTTTAATAAGCGATGCTCGCCTCGCTGTAAATCTCATTTAGCTATTTTGATTTTGTTTATAGTATTGCGATTTCTCGTCAGATATATAAACAGGATTTTTTAAGCTTCTTTAGACGCACCGTGCACTTAATTTTGTAGATATTATATATAATGAGAATAATTTGTAACAGTTAACTATGTAACGCTTGTCCGAGAAAAGTCTTCTCTCGGTGAATATTCAATATAACCTTAATAACAATACAATACTGTCAATAATTTGCCCCCTGTTATATAAGACGAATTATGAATATAAGATTTTATATTTCTTATTATTTAACTTGCTTTGATGAGATTATCGAGCCTATCGTATGGTGTTAAGATTAGTCCAATTTATGTATTATTATATATTTAATATATTGTTTTAATCGAAAGAGTATTTAAAGAAGAATTTTGTATGAATATATATGTCATAATAACAGTCTTCACGACACAAGTAAGTACACTACACTTAAATATGACTTACGTATGATGCCCGTAAATGCATAAAGTCACTATTACGTCATGTCTATGTAAATCTTTGATTTGTCTTTTTATCGCCGGTGAAATCTTCAAGAAGGTAGCAGATGAATAGCGGATGAGTAGCGGAGGGAACGATCGGTCAATATGGGGTTGTACTCGCTAAAACCCCTTCGCTTAGGTAACCTATGTACATGAAATATAGTACCAGGTTTTCATAAATAAATCGCCGGAGCTATTGTCGTGCAAATGTCCATTTGGCTCATCCAAGGTAAGGTGAAGTATCTCTATCACGATTTTGTTACTGTCATTTTGACTCTCCTCTAAGGTTCCTCAACTCTGACGGTCGTGACAACCAATTCCGATGTGTAATTAACTTTAAATATTGTCATGCCCTTTGTCTCTGCTTTCCGCGGCGTGTAAGATATCGTAGACGGAAGTTTGTAATGTGGTGCGGATCAGACCAATGTATTGGGCTCCGATCTCTTGCTCTTTTGCCATTAACTTTACTTGTTCTCACGAGCTTTTCGAGGTTATGTCAACCTGTTTCCTGACAATGTGCCCAAAGTACTCAAGTATTTTTTTTGAGGCAGCTGCTGGAAAGTTTAGTGATAACATTGAGTTTCTTAAGAATTGATGCGTTGGTCCGATGTGTGTTCCTTGTGTGTGTTCCTTCCAGCGCCACATTTTAAAAACATCGATGCAGTTGCGTTCTGATGATATCAAAGTCCACGTCTCAGCACCATAGACAAATATTGAAAAGACGAGGGTTCTTAGTAATCTAATTTTATTGCCTATCTTTCCAAGCCCAATGGAGCTGAGATTGAGATTGATTGAGAAAATTGAAAAAAGAAAAGCATAATAAAGCCTCGTTCTTACCACTTGTGTGAAAGTTGCTTCATCCAGAACTTTTTTCTAGACGATAGAGCGGTAAATCTTTACCGTCCTTTCCAGTTCAGGCAGGATATATATATAAAGTCATTCTAAGGTCATGTATTCACTGAGAAGGTAGATGTCGTAACTTAACTAGAGAAATCCTATTTTTACTTCTTGTTTGTTTTTAAATTACTCCCTATATCTTACCAGCATTACTATTCATTAACAAAACGAGCAGGTATCAAGGGACATAAAAACAATATGAAAATGAACCTTACTACATTACAATAAGCTCTATATATATTCGTATATATAAAAAGTTACATATGACCCGGTGGTGAACGCTCAAGCTCCCACTAATGTTCATTGTAAAGGCAACAAATAACATCCAATCAAACTAACGCCCGACCGCAATTTGTTAGAGCAAAGAAATATTGTGTTCCTTAAAATTAGAAATACGCTACGGAAAAATCCCTTGCATTTAAAAGAGCACAGATAAATATAAAGAACTAAAAAAATACCTGGGTATGCTTACACAGATTTTATTGAAACAAATTTATCAAGCTTTTGTGTAAATTTCTTACAATATAACGATAATATTTGGAAGTGTCGGCAATAAAACTCTGCTAAATCCATTGGAAAAGTACTAAAATAATGTATTAAATCCTCTTATATAGATTTTTATAAAAGACCACGGTTATACATCTGCCTTTTAAAGATGAATCACTAATAACCATATTATTTTGTAACAAAATAGTTATAATTAATTAATTGGAATTCAGACGGATACAAAGTCAATTCTTGTTAATTTAAACACTCCTGCTGAGGCGAATCGGTATTATGTATATAAACAAGAGTACAGTTGTTCAAGTCCAAAGGCTTGGAAAAGTTTGGGTAAAATAAACCAGCAATGCATTGGCAGTTTTGCTGTAAATATCTATGGGTGGAGGAATTCACATACCATAAGATCTTCTTTTCTCTGTGAAATGCTTTTAGGCACAAATTCCGACACATGAGTCAGTACTGTGGGTATCAGCGAGGAAAGAGTAATCGCAATACCATTTAAACCCAGCGGAAATTTCTTCATCCAGAGTTTCAACTTTTGCATTTGTGTCTCCGGATGGGTCCTACTGAGGATTGAAGGGGCGGAAGGAGGTGCCCAAATATGTAGAACAGCTATATATACTCATTTCATGATTTATTTTTATAATATTTAAAAATTCATACTATTTAATAAAACAATTCTTCGAAAGCTCCTTTTCTTAACTTAAAATTGAGCCTAAAAGCTTTGTCATTAATACAGTATTATACAGGAACGCATTTTTTTGCTGGTAGGGTGATAGCCTTTTACAAGGCCAGACTAAATTTTCCTTACTAGTAATGGAAACCAGGAGCTTTATTAGCGAAGCTTTATTCACACCACTGCTCTAGTTAGGCTGTAGATCTTTCATTGCTTATTTACCACTTTATGTGTCTTTATTTGTATGTACTGTCTACAAAGTACATGTACTGTCTACAAAGTACACTTTATTTGTATGTACTGTCTATCTCTACATTTTTTTTAACGTACTTCTAAACGCTTTTCCTTCCGTAAACTTATCCGCTTGGAATAATTTATCATGGAGAGGATTTTAAAAACACGTGTCGGGTGAGCTTTGGAAAGACTTAGACGAGTAATCCGTAAAGAATGTGTGAGAGTTATTCCATATGATATTCTCTAAATTTATGAGTGAGTTCTTATGCTTTTCTTCTTAAATTGAAATGTATTTATTGTTACTTAGTTGCCAGCAGCACTCATTTTTAACGATATCTCGCTTAAATATTTTTTTCTATTATAAACGTAAATGAATATCGTCCTTATTTCTAAGCAGCAAAATGCAGCAAAATTAAAAATAAATAACAAAATCCGTCGAACAGTTTCAGAGTTTCATCTCGATCAAATACTGTGTCAGGGAATTTTCATACATAGTAAGTAAGTAGCAGCTCATTAACTGCCCACTGCGGGGCACAGGTCTCCTGACTTATAGGAGAGAGGGTTGTTAGAGCATAGACCCACCATGATGCTCCACTGTGGGTTGGCAGGCATAGTACACAAGAGCACTTTCTATTCCTTCACTCTCATAGTCCGATTTAAGGGAAATCCGTCACTTAACGTGCTCTCCGAGGCACGGGGATGGAGCACACGGCCAACTTCCTAACTTCGGGCAAACATTGAGAAAATCTTTAATAGAAAACTCAATATTGATTTTTAACTGTCCCGACCCGGGATTCGAACTCAGGACCTCATGACTGTAGCCGAACCTGCTAACCACTAGACTCCTTGGTCTACTTTTGTAGAAATATTTATTAAAAATGTTTCTACGAAATAATAATTGCTTTAAATTACAAAAACTGTCTCCAGGTAATCGATTAAAATTTTTGTAGAGACCAAGTCCTTCTGTTATTTCTCTCAGGCATTATTCAGAACTAGAAATGAGCAAATATTGGCTAAATTGAAAGCAAGGAACCCTAATTTAACTTCAAATTTATTTATTTATGATAGTTAAATTACCTGCTTCCTAACACAATTCGTAATATTTAGTCTACAAAATAATACTTGTTTTGGAAACGCAGAGAATAATGTAGTTTATTATTTTTACTCTGACTCTTTCTTTCTGACTTAACTTTATTTTAGTTAATGAAGTTTTATTTTGTGTTTTTGGCAGAATAAAGATTTATTTATTTATTTAATTTTAATAAAAGTATATAAATCTATATATATATTTACTTTCTATTTGAAATTTATCGATGACAAAGTTGTTCATTTTACTGTGGAAATATGGATTGTTTCGTAATTTATCGCATTGAATTCTCAAATTCACATCAACACACAAAAAGTTACGCTTAAGATTAGATATCTATAAAGATTTTGTTTTAAAGTGCTTATATCACATTTTTTATTATTCTTTTAATGTCATCTGCCAAGGGATTCGCTTAAATTCAAGAAAACGATGTTTTGAAGATGATATGAAGTAAAACTCTTAACTGTCTTACAGTTAATTCTTTGCATTTGTTCAACTAGTTCTTTGAGTATTTATTGAAGACGGAATCCCGTAAAGGTCTCGTTAATTTAAAAAAAAGCCTTATTTTGTTACATAAAAATTAATGATTATCAAGTATCGCAAGCCTAGTAAGACATAACACCTGCATTTAAGTTCTACGTCCGGCTTCGCACATAAATCCCCTATACTGCCCTCTGCGGTACTCGACTAACTACCACCATTTATTTGCGCCGCCTCTGATTACATGCTGCAAATGTACGTGGCGATAATACTGAATAATACGTTGATGTGTTAATGTAAACAAACAAAATATACGATATTTTATGAATAAACTTTCATAAATATGTAGCTTCGACAGTCGAAATGACTTTGTCAGTCATTGGACGAGATTAAGCTTTGAAATCCATCTCAATTATTAACAGTATCTAAGTATATGATGCATGAAATGATGTAAAAAAAATTATGAATATCTTAAACTGACTTCATGGAAATAAGCCTTGAAATCTTATACATGAGCCTTCAAACAATAGTAAGTACCAGCCCATTAACGTCCCACCGCTGGATATGGACTCATTCATATGAGAGACGGTTTTTAGAGCATAGAACCCTTTAAATTTTTTTTTTCAAATTTATGTGGATAGTCATTTGTTTCTGCTACGTAACGCACAAAGACAGGCAAAATGTCTAACGCGTTTCAACACGCACTCCCACGCATCCACCCACGCACTCCTACGCATCTACCCACGCATCCACAAGGTTGTGACATGAATTATTAGACCGTTGTGTATAGCAACGGTTTTGTTAATTCATGTCTAGGTTATGTAAATATGGCATTCATTTATGCTACTATCTTTTGTTTAAAAATAATTCATCTTTCATAGGTTATGTAAAGATGTCAAAATGTGTTGGTAAGCGCATAACTCAACAACGCCTGGGTCAATTTTGACAATTGTTTTTTTTTAATTTTCGTTGAAGTCCAAGTATGGTTTGTACGGCAAGAAAAATTCGAATAATTGCAGAGGAAAATCCTAAAAACATCCCTTTTCTGTTGGCCATACCAAGGTTTTCTAACTAAAATGTAGAGTCAATTTGACCTTTAATGCTATTCAATAAAGTTCATAACAAATTACAAGTACTTACTGTTGTCTAAGAAAGAGTCAATTTGCACTTTCTTACCGCTGCACAAAGTTCAAAATCAATTGAATTGTCACAAAATGTAAGAGCTAAAGATCATTAGTACTACTGACAGAACGAAGTCTGTCGGGTCTGCTAGTCTCTTATATATATATAGATGACCTTATAAAAGAGCAATACGTTAGCGTAATTTAAGACAAAAATTCAAAAAAATATCAATTCTCACAGTATCGTCGCAGTATATCCATGATAATATTAATTTATACAGCAAAAGGAGCGAAACACACAGTTTTAATACAAAAATGATATACTTGTAATGCGATATTTTAGAGTGAAGAGGTTGAGCATAGATATTTTAATAAGATACCCGAATCACTTCTGATTCTTTGTAAGATTATTAAGATGTTTGGACTTGATTCCAGTTGCACATGAAAGCTAAACACATTGTGACGTAAAAAAACAATGTTTAAAGGAGTAACCGTTGAGTTTCTTGCCGGTTTCTTCTCAGGAAAATCAAGTTTACAACCAGTAGGAGATTTATTACCAACGAACAGATTACTGGCGATTTAAAAGTGCTTTTTGAATCCACTATAATATTTTGAGTTGACTCTAAAAAATAACTTTCGTTATATGTCCAACAGTTTATTTTAGGATTTTTCTTATATTTATGTACAGAAATTGAAACAAACTACATAAGATTAATTTTGTCATAGATATAATAAAACATTGTATTCAAATTATGTTTATAGTAACTTTCACCTGATATCTATTATACGATCTAAACCTTTCAAATTGTATACTTAAAAAGTCAAATTTTGTGTCTACGTTACTTATTAGGACATAGTTGACAAAGGGTATTATGCTTATTATTTGCATTCATATAATTGTGTGACATTTGGTTGAGAATTAATGAATACAATACAACTATGAAAGCGAGATTAAGGTTTGTATGGCCGAGTTATGACAGCTCGTTTTCCATGATTACAATAGTCACATTTTAAAGGCCTATTATAAATGATAACTGGCTACTTGACAAGGATTAACGCATGAATTTAATCATAAAAGTTTGTATAACAGTTATATATAGTAAAGTGAAACCCTTATGCCATTTAGCGCAAACTTCTTAAATTTATTATATACTAGCTGAACTCCGATTAATATATGCATTCTTAGCTGACCTCTACTTGGCAAAAGGAATATTCCTACGAAATTTCAAGTCTACGCCTTATGGTTCCAGAGATAACGTAAGGAGTCGATAGATACCCGGATATCTCTTATATATATATATATATATATTAAGTGAACCCGCGACTTCGTTTGCGTGAAATGGTTTATTCGTAGCATTTCTCGTTAATTTAGGCAAATTGTTTTACAAATAAGAAATATACCCACACTGCCCTTTGAGGGTGGAATTTCCTAAAATTTACTTTTGATAGATTCCATTATGTCAAAAAAAATTCTGACCAAGTTGTACATTCCATAAAAGATATAGTTTGTAAATGTGAAGTTAGAATTGTTTTTTAATGTGAAAATTTACATTTTTTTAATTAACACCGCCGCAACCCCCCTTACGGATGGAATTTTGTAAAATCCATTCTTAGCTGAGCTGTACTTGGCAATAGGAATATTCCTACCAAATTTCAAGACTCTACGCTTAATGGTTCCACAGATATCGTGATGAGTCAATAGATGCCTGGATATCTCTTTTATATTTATAGATATAGATAGATAAGTCCTTATTTCCCTATGCCACTGAGGCACGCGTAAAAAGCAATTTAGCTTTTTCTTTTTTGTATTAATTATAGTTAAGATTTATGAATATTAGTATTTATGAAAGAAAAATATAAGAAAATTGCATGGAATATTAGAAATTTGAGAAACGTCAATCATCATATTGAGTTTTCTAATGTAACTTTTTGACATGACAGTGTTTTTAAATAAATGGTAGTGTATGCAATGTTGTTTTTATCAATGTAATGTATTTTTAAGAATAATTAGAAATGATCATGTGCCCTCCTCTAGATAAACTATAAGCGTACAAATTTCATATTCCTCGGTCAATGCAATTTTCCTAAGGAGGAGTACAAATGTTGTGCTTTACGTTTTAATATATACGTAAAATATTTGTTAAGTCAAATGTTTAGAAAAAGATATATCCTCCATCTAAATAAGTTAATCTATAAAAATATATGATTTAATGTAGTAAGGAGTACAAAGTTTTTGCTTCACCTTTATAGATAATATATATAAAAAAGTTGTTAAGTCAAATGTTTAAAAACAGATATATCTTACATCTAAATGAGTGAGCCTTTAAAAATATTGTGGGGTCATGTGTAATGAATACGTGCACGATCTATCAGAATTAGAAGACCCACTCCAGTCTGTCACCGTATGATCGATGTGCGGAAATGAACGCGATATTTTTCTAAGAGCATGTGATCGCAGAATCGACACTTCATCACGGCGTGTCACGATGTTGAAGATATAGTTGTGACAGAGATTCTGTGGGTTGAATACTTTGAACTTATGTTATTTCCTACTGATATATGATTGTATTTTCCATCTCAATGTTATTGAGACACAGACAAAATCAAAAACAAGAGCATTCTGATCCTAAATTAATATTTAACAAGAGATACGTCAAAGTGTTCCAGATCAAGCCATGTTGAACAGGTTTTGCTAGAAGCTCAATAATATACAATAAAATATTTCTTTAACTATGTGTTCTATGAAGATATGTATTCTATAGTTTTATACATTCCTATTTATGTTTATTAGATAATATATACTCTATGTAACCCGGCATTATCTTTCTTCTGTTAAGCAATGTCTTTAACGAAAGTTTGACGCGTGGATTGTACCCAATGAAGTCATAAATTAAAATATAACAAAATTTACCCGCTTGATTGTTCTTTCTAATCCATCATTGTACTTTTCGGTGAAATAAAATATAGTGAGGACATTTTTTTTTTTAATTTATTTATTTATTTAAGGACCACCAGTAGTTACTACACTTAATGTCTTAAAATATAAAAAAAAAACTTACATCTATACATTGTTGAAGTGTGCAACTTTTTAAGGTAGCCACAACATGAGTTAATATTAAATTAGTCTAAAAATACAATAAAATTATATACTATTACAGATTATATAAAAATTTAAGAAGTTTAAAAAAAAATTAAATTTGAAAAAAATTGAAAAAATATAAAAATTTAAAAAAAAAAGTTAGAATTGAAAAATAAATGGCTATTTATGCTTATAGTCAGAAACCCTCGCATCCCTCAACAATTTCGTAACTCGGTTCCGGAAGTGGCTATATGAGTCTTTAAAAAGGTCTAGCTCGTCAGAAAGTTTATTGTATTGCCGTGTGATACGGGGTATGGGAGAGTGACTACCAAGATTTGTTTTAGCATGTGGTACAACAAATGTTCCCAATTTGACTCGAGCATTAGGTCTTGGTATTCTTACATTAATTTGTCTCAGTATTTGTGGGGCATCTAATGAATTACGCATTATTTTGTATAGAAAGCATTGGTCCAGTAATTTTCTGCGAGAAGAGACACTATCTAATTTGAAATAATTAAGTCTTTCATTGTAATTCGTTAAAGTTTTATTGCCATTACAAAAAAAGGAAAGGTGTCTTAGGAGTCGTTTTTGTATTCTGTCCATTCGTAAGCTATGTGTATAATAATAAGGCGACCATACCACACAGCAATATTCCAAGATGCTTCTAACGTAAGAATTGTATAAAATGAATTTGGTTTTGCTATTCTTGAATGTTTTGCTGTAACGAACGTATTTGCCTGTATATCTGCACATCACTGGAATAATTTCTGCTTGTTTCTAGCATGCCAATCTGCAGTGAAGAAAGATGATGGGTCTACGAGTATATGGCGTTAATAGGCTACTAACTTACCCAATATCACGACGTCTCACGATGTTGAAGATATAACTGTGACAGAGATACTGTGGGTTAAATACTTTGAACTTATGTTATTTTCTACTGTTTGTATTTTCTATTTCGATGTTATAGAGACACAGACACGATAAAACACAAAAGCAATCTGATCATAGATTCATATTTAACAAGAGATATATCAAAGTATCCTAGATCAAGTCCTGGGAAACATCGCGCGGATGTTTGATAATTTATTTTTGCCCGTAGTATCAAACGGGCTGGTTCCCGCCGGCGACGCCAACGGGCCCATCCAGGTCTAGTCCAATGAAGTCAATCCGGGTGTAGCCCCTGCCGGCGCGTCGTCTAGGTAAAGGACGCCCAGTTTTTGCCACTCTAGGATGGTGGCTAGCAATCCCATGAAAGTGTGTCTGCGGGGACTTGTCAGTTAGTCCGAACATCCTCCCTGCCAGCTGGTGGACGAACACCAACACGCTGGGCGTCCGTGTATCGCGGTGTATTACGTCATTCCTGACGTACCTCGGAGCTCCTACTATCATAAGAAGGCTCTTGTTCTGCTGGATCGGCAGCCTTCGCCTTTCTATGTCTAAGGAAAAGTTAATAGGCTGCAACTCACCTTAATATCTTTACCTAAAAAGTTACCTGGAATAAATCGCCATAAAGCAATAAGGCTGCGTTATTGCACTAATATTCCTTTTTTTTTGTTTTTGTATATGTACTGTGTAGAATAAAAGTGATTCTCCGATTAAAGGTAAGGTAACTAGCAGCCTATTTACGTCCCACTGCTGGGCACAGGCCTCCTCACTCATATGAGAGAGGGTTTTTAGAACATAGACACATTACGCTGCTCCACTGCGGATTGGCAGGCATAGTACACAAGTGCAATCTCTATTCCTTTCCTCTCATAGTCCGATATGACGGATATCCGACACGACCGGAGAGAGATGAGGCGTAGGACCGACGACTTAACGTGCTCTTCGAGGCACGGGGATGAATCACACCGCCAATTTCTCGATTTCGGGCAAATATTGAGAAAATCTTAATAGAAACCTCAATATCGATTTTTGAATTGGCTCGAGTCGGGACTCCAACCCAAGACCTCATATCTGTAATCGAACATGGTAACCACTAGACCAACGAGGCAGTCTTTTCCGATTGCTCAAGATCTATTACGAGCTAAATCAGAGACTGACTATATAACGATTCAATATCTGTTTAAATAAGTAAACAAAAACAGCATTTTATATGAGCACTCTGTTATAAACCATATCTGCATGTACGGAGCTTTCCCGATGACCACAACTGATTGCTTGCGGTATCCAATAGATTGTTCGTATATGTTTTTTGTTAGAAATAAAAATTGAATGGTACACAATCTATTTTATCTGTCAGTATCTATGCAAAAAAAATGCGTTATGTACATGCAACTACATATCGTTGCATTTTATGGTGACACAATTTAAAACAGTTAATTTTAGATAGCTATTTGAAGATTTAACATATTGTTTAATGACATAATGACACTTTTTTGTGGTACAGTTTTGTAAATTTTGAATTGTCTCATTATTCCTCTTAAAGTATAAATTGATAAATGTATCACTTACCATTAGATAGATTGATTTTGAACTCATTTACCTACATGGCTTATGGCGAAGTTATTGAAATAACAAATAAAGTTAAATTAACATATACTTTTATTGATTCTAACATATACGTTAGATTGAAGCATTCATTTGTGCTAGCTACTATCTTTAGTTTCAAAACAAAACAGATTCTGTTCATTTAATCGATTGTGTTTTGTTTTGTATTTATTTAATATTAAAATGAATCGCAAAATGTGTTGGTAAGCGCATAACTCAACAACGCCTGGGTCAATTTTGACATTTGTTTTTTTTAATGTTCGTTGAAGTCCAAGGATGGTTTTTACGGCGGGAAAAATTCGAATAAATGCAGGGGACAATCCTAAAAACATCCCTTTTCTGTTTGCCATACAAACGTTTTCTAACTAAAATGTAGAGTCAATTTGCACTTTCTTACCGCTGCGCAAAGTTCAAAATCAATTGAATTGTCACAAAATGCAACAGCTATAGATCATTAGTACTGCTGACAGAAGGAAGCCTGGCAGGTCTGCTAGTATAATATATAAATAAAATATACTAACACGGTAATAAAAATAAAATTTGTAATAATATCGTCTAATTATACGAATTGTAACAGGGAATGTTTTGTGACTTTGTGTTTTAAGGAATTAAACGATTGTGCTCGTCTTATATTCACTGGTAGTGTGTTGCACAGACTTATACAGAGTTAGATTATATTAACGATTGAAATTTTGAACAATATATCAATATAGGTGTATAGAGAATGTGTAAACCAATAATAGAAATTGAAAAATGAATTTTAACATGAAAAAAAAAGGTTAGCTAATTGAAGTTGCCCGTACAAATAGGGGCGTCGTTGGCTGGTTGACTTAACTCTTGATTTGCCATGTTATGAATGCGCCCGCTCTCATGTACTATTTGATGCACTACAAACAAAATAAATGCACAGTTAATTGATTCACAAATAATGAGTAAACTTTAAAATACATGGTCGATTAGTGGTGAGACCAGTGGATTCTCTTTTACAGTAATCGCGTGTTCAAGCCACAGGAAGCAATGTGAAGTGTGAAACCTGCACATCCCCGGAATATTTTTGCAATTTGTGTAGCCTGTCACTCACAATGATGCAGCGTCTATGTCGATGTTCTAATAACCATCTCTCCTATGAATAAAAACGCCTGTGCCCAACAGTGGGACGTGAATAGGCGGCTACTAATTTTACCTTACCTTATCTTTATGAGAATGGGTTGACTTTTGAAAAACACGTTTTTATACAATGTGTATTCTATTAACTGTATTAACAACAAGTGTCATCCAATGTCAATAGTCTATTTGAACTTCAGTGAAAAGAAGAAAAGTTCAAAGAAACATCAATTCTCACAATACCATCGCAATATATATTAAATTACATAATATTTAAGTAAAAATATTCATTTATACAGCAAATAGACACACAATTGTAACATAAGAAATAAAAACATACTTGTGATGTCCTGTGTCGCGTTGAGCATATGCATTTTTAATAAGATCACTTTTAGGTTTGTCTCTATTTGTTTCTAGTTTTGAGAAATATGTTAAGATTATTTAAGCGACAATGATGTTTGCACTTGATTCTAATTGCTTTTTCATAAGATTTCTAAACACATTGTAACCTACAAAACTATATTTAAAGGAGTAACCGTTGGTTTTTTTGCTGGTTTTTATCAGGGAAATCAACTTTCTAAACCGATGATTTTTACTGATGATTCAAAAGTACTTTTTGAGCCTACTTATACGTAAGGTAAGGTAGCAGCCCATTAACGTCCTACTGCTGGACGCAGGCCTCCTCGCTCATATGAGTTTTTACAGCATAGACCCCACCACCCTGCTCCACTGCGGATTGGCAGGCATAGCACACAAGTGTACTCTCTATTCCTCCACTCTCATAGTCCGACGTGACGGCAATCCGACACGACCGTAGATAGATCGGGCGCAGGACCGACGGCTTGTCGTGCTCTCCGGGGCACGTGGGTGGATCACACCGCCAAATTTTTCCCAACTTCAGGCAAATATTGAGAAAATCTTAATAGAAAACTTGAACCTAGGACCTCATGTCTGTAGTCGAACATGCTAACCACTAAACCAATGAGGCATTTTGTAAATATTAAAACTACCTAACCTTCAAACAAATTAGCATAAAAATGCTGCACATCTTCGTAACGCAAAAAAGTACATTGTAAATCTAAAAAGAGTGATATTAAATTCTATTGATAAACTAGACGTATATAATAGTAGCGTTGACCTTTCAGACTCATGGGATGCAAATAGGGAGCGGCTGTTGGTTGACTTAGCTCTTCATTCTCCATGTTTTGAATACGCCCGCTCTCGTGTGCCGCTTGTCTCGCTTCGAGCCTTGCACAGATAATGTATAGCCTAATGAAAAGGTCACAATGATACACTTTTATTATTTATGTCGGCACGACGATGTTCTGCTGCCAAAAAGCCTCTTACAACTACCAGTAACGGTTAGGTCTTCATTGGCTCTTGGGACTTAAATTTGACTTAAAAAGAAAGAGATGCTTATATTTTGATTGCCCGAGTTGAGAGAGATCATTTCAACTAGTAATTGACATGGGCAATCTACTTCAAATCAGACTTGTCAACCGGAAGTTGACATGGGCAATAATGGTTATAGTAGTAGTCTACATTCGACAATAATAAATTTAAATTGTAAGTTTAAATATTATTAAGGATCTACGGTCAAAGTATGTACTTCTATATTCACAAATTTTGCAGAGGTTATACAGTTATTTTCCTTCTTTTTTTCATCAAATTCAATGAAGTTTAAATAAAACAAAAATTATTATAAAAAAATTATTTTTATTTATATTTCATTGAAACAAATAATATCACGACATAAAATAATTAGTTAGTAATACAAAACTTCTATTGCATTTAGTAATATAATATTTATTGTAACATTATAAAGAAATCTTTTCTTTTACCTTATCCAAAGTATTTGGAGACGGCCCTACTCGTTTTTAGGCCACAAAAGCTCCCGATTTGGGATGTTTTTATAGCTAAATTAGCCCGTTCCAAATCTTTGGAGATGGTTGTCCACTACGTGGCAGGTTGCTTACCTTTTCTTCTCTTCTTATTCTTTACTGTAAAGGATAATTAAAATAGATGGTCGTCTGTGCACCTTATTATATCAGTTACGTTATAAGTAGCAGGCAATTAACGCACCAATGCTGGGCACAAACCTCCCTCCTCATAGGGGAGAGGGTTTTTAGAGCATAGACCCACCATGCTGCTCCACTGCGGATTGGTAGGCATAGTACATAAGTGCACTCTCTATTCCATCACTCTTATAGTCAGATGTAATGGCAATCTGACATTTAAGGTAATGAAACTTCGCTAATTTCCCGTTTTCGTTACATTACGATTACTTATTACAAAATAACTATTTTAGCTTTGTTTTATAGTTATAAAATGTGCTTCCAAAATTAAATTTACGCGATGAATGTTTACTCTTTGTCGGGCCTTAGCAAAAATTCAATTTAGCTGACGACAATCGAACGTCCTTTATCTATGCACAGAAGGTCTTTTTATTTGATGGCCTCCTCAGGATATTGTTATCCTTGTAAAATAAGAGGAATATCAATAGCATGGATAAGATCTCTGGAATTCTGTCTTTGGATTTAATACACAAAAATCAGCTAAGTTTCCATGATTAATTATGACATGTTCAAATCAAATAATATTATAATACAGTAAATGATAACGTACATAAAAAGAAAATTAAAATAGAATTTGACAATTATACAGCGTTTTCTTGAATGTATTGTTTATTTTGTTCTAAATGTAACATGCAAGTGAAATAAATATATTTCATTTTTTTAGAACTCATTTTGCTTACAGAGATCTTGGTTTCGACTGAATCATCAATTACTATCAGGTGAGATCACAGTCAAACGGTAACCTGTCAGCAATAAAAAAAGTTTGCTTGTATCAGTGTTAACGTGGAGGAAGTGAAACTTCCTTTGCTTAAATAGTATTAAATTATAAAATATAATTATATTTCAAATATTTACTTATTTATAAGTGTTTTAATTTTTATTGTGTACAGTAAAAACTCAACAAACTAAATGGTCACACATACATACCTCGTGTAACTCGTAACAAAAATTTTCCTTACCGAGCCCTAAGAAATATCACTTTATTATTTATATTTATCTATTTAAATGCCATCGCATCTCCCCAAAACCAACGCGTTGAATATTCATCACATTTAGATAGAATAGCCCGATAGACCCACATCAGAAAAACATCAAAAATGCATCAAGCGGAAACATCCGTCTATATTGTACTGACGATATTGTGTCTCAGCTCTGCTTAGCGAATCATCTCCAGTATTTCCCATCGTCGAATCCTTATTTTAAATATATTGATTAGATTACGAGTTTTTGAAGAAACGGTGTGTCAAAAATGAGCAATAAATAATAATAATAATTAGTAAATGAATAATATGTTCATAATAAATTAGCTATTTCTCTTTTAAATCATTAAATATTATCTAGGATTTAATAATATAAATCAATAACCAAACTAAAATATTCTTTACTTCTAGTAAACTCAAACGTTTTTTTGCCCAAGACTCTACCACCGGTTCGGAACTTAGCTGTCTATTAGAGAAGAATCCGGCAAGAAACTCTATAGTCTTTTACTCTTTTTTTCCATGTTATATTTAATATACATCACAATAAAATACATCATCAACATCCATTATCATTAAATATAAAAACAAATGGCACACAATTATCATTATGACATATTAAAAAGACATCAGTTTTAATTTATAGATACACTTAGCTTTGTATCGCAGAGCAGCCCTTTTACCGACACAACTAACTTTAAACACAATAACTGGTAGCTAGGGTTAATTAAAAACTAAGTACTCAACTAACTTCTTCGAATTTATATACCTTTCTTACTAATGAGGCTATTATAGCAAAACATCAATGATAGTGTTTGGCGCCAAATACGTTTCGTAGTTATATTTTTTATTAAGAAACTACCATTCCCTGTTAGTTTTTAATAGTTAGAATTAATATAATTTAGGTGAATCTAATCGTTTATGAAACATGACGAACCGTGACCTGTATTTAAAATATTATTTTATTTGAACACGTGCGTACAACGTACAAATATCAGCAGTGAAACTTCTTTGGCAAATTTTTAAGCTTTGTTTATATTCATAGAAAGTTAAAACTTTAGGCTTCCGAGACTTAAACGGAGACCAAAAGGAAGATATGTTAGGAATTTTATTGTCATTAAAATATTAAGTGTCGAAAATTAATTAAAATAATTTATCGAAATCTCAATTGACGAATTGTAAATAAAAACTCCATATGTTTTTTCGAAATTATAAATTACATTTTGTTTTTGGCATTTAAAATTTAGAAAACAGTATTTATGTAACATTTTCATTTTATATTTTATGTAAAATGGTAATATAAATGCCACATTTTATTTGTAAATATTAAAACTACCTAACTTTCAAACGAATTAGCATAAAAAAAAGTTTCATTTCAAATGCGTTATATAGAACCTCTCAAATTTTTATTTATATATACACCTCTTATATTAATTTCAAGGAACTTAATAAATTTAATTGTCATTAAAAATTAATAGTGACGAAAACTAATACAAACAATTTATAGAAATCGTAAATGAAGAATCGAAAGTCAATATGACACGTTTTTTTTTGCCAATATTAGATATTGTTAATTAAATTTTATTTTTGATTTGACAATTTGGAAAAGATAATTTTTGAAATATTTTATGATATTTTTATATTAAATTATTAAATGACGAGTGGCAAATTAAAATACCACATGTTATTTGTAATTATTAAAACTACCAACCTTCAAACGAATTAGCATAAAAACGCTGCACATCTTCGTGACACTAATCAAGTATTATTTTACCCTCATGCGCTCTCTCGGGTTCGTCTCAACTTGCATTGAGGGTTACGGGCCTCGGGGCTTTTCTCCCATTACCCGGGCTAAGCCTCGAGCATCGCGCGGATGCTCGGTAATTTATTTTTGCCCGTAGTGGCAATCGGGCTGGTTCCCGCCGGCGACGCCAGCGGGCCCATCCAGGTCTAGTCTAGTGAGGTCAGTCCGGGTGTAGCCACTGCCGGCGCGTCGTCTGTGCCGTCATCACCCACGTCTGATGGTAGGGACAGCAGAAGCTCACGAGGTAAGGGGCGCCCAGTGTTTGCCACTCTAGGATGGTGGCTGGCAATCCCATGGAGGTGTGTGTGCGGGGAGTTATCGGCTAGGCGGAACATCCTCCTTGCCAGCTGGCGGACAAACACCTCCACGGTGGGCGTCCTGGTGTCGCGGTGTATTACGTCATTCCTGACGTACCTCGGAGCTCCTACTATCATACGTAGGCTCTTGTTCTGCTCATGCGCCTAAAGAAGTTTCACTTTAACAAATTAAGAACGATAATCATAGCTGTGATTTATACTTCTATACCCTTTGTCGCAATAAATATAAAATTTTATGTTAATATGATAATTTTAAGAGTACTTTTAGTGATGACTATTGGCTATTGTTATTTGGGCATGTTTGGGTATGGGTGTGTATGTGTGTGCGCATGTCTGCGTGTTTGTGTGTGTGTGTGAGACAAAGATTTGGATGCATTTGTTTGCGAGTGTGTCTTCGTTATAATGATAAAAATTATACAAGACCTAACTAATTCTTCTTCTTCTTAAAACATTTTAAAAATATCAATATAAATTAAATGTTTTAATCTAGATTGTTTGTATTTTAAAAACATGATATTTAAAATGTATTTACGAGCACATACTGCGATGGGAATTCGTTGTATTTAGTCGATATTTCAACCCAATTACATGTATCTTGGTCACAAAAAATAAACAATAGACGAAATTATAAGTGCTAAAAGGTCTTTGATTAGGAATTCTTTTTGTTCCGGTTAAGTTTTTGCCATATTTTATAATAAAGTTGAAATATTATCATTTAGCTTTTTTATTTATTGATTCTTTGGTCGCAGAAAGTTTGCCGGGTTAATTTATAAATAAATAAAGTGAAAATATGCATGGCAGATGTGGATAATATGCTCTTCTACCTGAGTTAAACCGGAGCTGGTAGTCAGTTTGTTTTATATCCATTTTTATTGTAAATGGGTAACACTGGTGATAAATATATCTTAAAAGAATGGCGTCATAATTCCAGCTAGTTGCCATTTACATGGAAGAGGACAATGAGTGATAAAATTAATTTAGGAAAGCATTACTTTTGTGAATTTGTTAAAGGTGGACAAATTGCCGGGGCGACCCCACGACGTGACAACGACCGCTCACTCTCGGTTAATGTGAGGTCACAGCTCCGCTTTACAGATTTTCCTCGGCTCAAACGAAATTTCATGTCAAACGCCTATTTTTTTGAAGTAAAACTTCTTTCCGTACGTTTGTCTTGGGGAGTAAGCTAGTGAATGGGTGACGAGAGTGTTACGAAATGTTGAATTGGAAAGTTGCGAGGAAGATAGGAGTTTGTGAAAATAGAAAGAAAGAGTTACGTTTCATATATCTCTAGCTAGCGTCCCAAGTTTAAGAACCATTTCCCTTAAAATACAGTAAATAAAAACACAGCCGTTCTTTTTTTTAGTCTATGACATAGTTGACTGTATCATTGGTCTAATGGTTAGCATGTTTGGCCACAGATATGAGATCCTGAGTTCGGGTCCCGGGTCGTGCCAATTCAAAACCCGATTTTAAGTTTTCTATTAAGATTTTCTCAATATTTGCCCGAAGTTGGGAAGTAGGTGGTGTGATCCACCCCCGTGCCTTGGAGAGCACGTTAAGCCGTCGGTCCTGCGCCTAATATCTCTCCGATCGTGTCGGGTTTCCGTCACATCGGCCTATGAGAGTGAAAGAATAGAGAGTGCACTTATGTACCTGCCAACCTGTGTACCTGTACCTGTAAGGAGGTCTGTGCCCAGCAGTGGGACGTTAATGGACTGCTATTTACATAGTTTTCGATTTTTTTCTTTTTCTTTCATTGTGTTCTTTTAATATGTTTTTACTCTGATGATGGCAGCAGTTGTATTAAGGTGCGAACTGAAAAGCAGCTTCGAGTTCAGTTTTATGCCTTTTCGTAGAAATGTATAATGTAAAATATATTTTGTAACTTTTATCCTATATTATTGTAAGATTATAGAATCCGCTTCCACTGGATTTTAGTGGATATTGGGAGCTCTTCTCATTCGCCGAGTCCAACACTCCCGATCCCAGTCAGGGCCTTTGTAATATAATTAGCCTAAAAATACTGTTCTATGCGAACAAATATCTTAATTTTGTCGTGTAAAGTGTTTTATAGTATTTTTTTCTAAATAAAGTATAATTGAGTATACTTACATAAGTAATAAGTAAGTACGCTCGTATACATTACTGACATATCTGTACCTCGCGTTAATTTTGTTGTAAATGTTACTTTTCCCCTACCATGACTTAACAAGTTTTACTACAAAAGCTATCCAGAATATTGCAGGTAACACCGCGAGGAAACGCTTGTGTATAACAGGTAAGAGTGGTATTCTATTTACGTTGTCCATTTGTATAGAAACTTTTCTTTCGTTTCAATATCTTGCGGGCCACGATACACAATATAATCTCGGAACTTCCATCTGGCGCGTATTCAAATATTCTCTCAAGAACACGTGTGCATGCACCAATGATTACACCCTTTAAGGTGAACACAATATGAATAGAAATTGTAAAAACAATATATTCGCAAAATGAAAATGTCTCAAAAAGATATTGAAATATCTACAGCTTCAATATAGATTTAAAGCAGTGAAAATAATGTCGGTGTAGTGTTTTGTAGACATTGTTACAGAACTTCTTTTATTTAAATTTAACTACTCAATATTTCAAATATTAGGCTATGTTTTAAATTTTATTAATATGATAATGTAGTAATAGGTATATATCTATCGCACATTTAACATTGTGAAGAGAGAGAGAGAGAGGGAAAAGTCGGTCCAAAATACGGCTAGCGCTGTTAGCGCTGGGTTAGAGTGAGAAAGTAGGAGTTTGCTTACCGCTGCCATATGCATGATAGAAAGGGAAGCCAAACAGACTAACACTGTAACACGTTACGTAACAATGCGGTTTACCCTCCTATAAGAAGTTATCACTTTGAAATTGGTTGTTTTTATGAAACCATGTTCTTTTTTGGGGTTCGCATGCATTTAACTGAATATTTGCACGAATGAGTAAGAGTAGTATGGTCAACTGATATGAGTGATAGGTACTGCCTTTATTAGCCTTGGCTGCTTTTACTTACGCTTGTCATTTACCTTTTACTCCGTGGTTGTAACTCGACATACGATAGATGGCCAAGTTTCTTATCAGTAATTGCAAATAATGTTTGCCCTGCAGAAAAGACGCTTGTAGAATAAATTATATGAGTCCAAGAGAGTCTAAGAGAAGCATTATAATGGCTTCTTTTGCGTAATTATAGAAATCTTGGGTTCGATTTCTAGCAAGGTAAATTTATGAAATAGTATTTCCTAACCGTAGAATGATTTCGTGGGTATTTACTATTCAACCAGAAAAACCTGTCGCTGAAGCAAAAGATTTGCGTTCTAGTACGTATGGGGACCATTAAAAGTTCTATTACCATTTTCAAAATAAATTAATTACTAAAATAAACATATTTTATGTATATTATAAAAACACAAACTCACACACACACTATTTCATTTTACACAAAATGCACAATACTAATAGTTATGTACCTCACTATTTGAATTTATACAATATAGCATTACATCCCTTAAAACAATTACATTGCGTAACAGCACGGAAAGACTATCCTGACACAATTGTTCCGCTCGTTAAAGTTACCTCATATTACACAATATTTTTGGTATTTTTTATTATTACTACTATATTAGTCAATAGCTGGCAATATTTCAGAACCATCAGTGCTATCTATAGTTTAAGAAATAACTTCTATGTTATGTTCCTTTTGAAAAAAATTAACACCACAGCGGAGGGTAGGCAGGTTTAGTTAGTAATAACATAATTTCAAAATAGTTGCAGATCACAATAAAGTTTCATATTGTTTGTTAAGTTTCAATGTCTTGGAAATTGTGAAATTTGCCCATTAAATCAAATCGTACTCGCATCCTTCGACCCTAATAGACCAATACAGGCGGGGTTGTCATATAAAGTGATTAAAGTAACATTAAGTAGGATTTGTTGGCCGTGGAGAGAATTATGGCGTTGTTATCAGTTGCCATAAAGCAAATTTACTATTTAACCTTCATTAAAGCCTATTGAAATACAACCAAATCTATTTTATAACTAGGTGACCCGTGCAACTTCGCCTGCGTACACTTAAATGTGTTATACAAAGTTATCGGAGCATCTAACAGTAACTTAATTGACAGCAGAACTCATTGTTAACAATCTTAGGTTTTTGTTCGTTTAACTGCGGGTGTGAACATGGTGGTAGCGATCCGTCCACACCTGGAGAATTGGATCACTAGGAGGCATGGATCTCTCTCCTACCGTCTGGTGCAGGTGCTGACGGGGCATGGATGCTTCGGCAAGTATCTGCACCAGATAGGTCGTGAGGAAACGCCCGTCTGTCATGAGTGTGGTGCCACTGTAGATACGGTGCACCATACGTTGACAGAGTGTCCGGCGTGGGCGCCCCAGCGGCATATGTTGTTGTCGCTGGTCCGAGGAGACCTCTCTTTGGAGAGCATAATTGATGTGATGCTCACCAGCGAGTTTGGATGGAGGGTGGTTGCCTTCTTTTGCGAGACCGTCATCTCGCTAAAGGAGGCTAATGAGAGGCAAAGGGAGGATGCTGCTAATGCCCTTCCTCTACGTCGAAGGAGGCTGGGTGGCAATAGGCGCAGGTATGTGCTCCACTAT
The DNA here is from genome assembly GCA_015832385.1 of Elymnias hypermnestra. NCBI lineage: Eukaryota > Metazoa > Arthropoda > Insecta > Lepidoptera > Nymphalidae > Elymnias > Elymnias hypermnestra. The sequence continues at coordinate 341,090 of JACTOM010000024.1, read as the reverse complement.
TCCCCTCAGTAAACTGTAGACTGGTATAGTCGGCATCATCCAGGTTACTAGAGTGGAATGCGAAATGGGACCCTCTAGTGATCTCATCCAAGGATGACGAGGGATGCGCTGGGTTTTAGTGGGTATTCTGGTTTCAGCGAGTCCCACATTCCCGGTTGGAAGAATTCTTATTCTTCCGGGGTGCGTAAAAGCATTTCCCAGCGATAAAAAAAAAGGTTTTTGATCGTTTGCTTTATTGATCGTTGTAATCTCAGGAATAGAATTGGATAACCCTTTAATGTAGAAATGCTGCAGGCTATACAATATCACATTATAACCAAAAGCATCTAAAGATTGATGGAAAATGTTGTAAAAACTGATTAGTTAGTGATTGACTGTGACGAAACCTGAAGCTAAACGAGGATGCAGTCTAAGATGGTCGCGTTTTAACTTGCTTATGAGTTAACCGTTAGATTATCCGGCCGCGTTTTGTTGACCCCCTAATTTTCCTGCGCCTTATAACGGTTGTCCCGCGGGTTGAATGACTTTAAAGTTGCCCTTGGAATTTAATTGTTCATGAAAAACTACCATATGTTATGATTTTTATGTTTGCTAATTTAGTTAAACTATGCAATGTTATATACAACTGCCTCATTGGTCTAACTGCCTCATTGGTCTAGTGGTTAGCATGTTCGACTACAGGCCTGAGGTCCTGGGTTCGTGTCCAAGGTCGAGCCAGTTCGAAATCATTATTAAGTTTTCTATTAATATTTTCTCAATATTTGCCCGAAGTTGGAAAATTGGCGGTATGATCCACCCCCGTGCCTCGGAGAGCACGTTAAGGCGTCGGTCCTGCGCCTGATATCTCTCCGGTCGTGTCGGATTCCCGTCACATCGATCTATGAGTGAAGGAATAGAGAGTGCACTTGAGCACTTTGCCTGCCAATCCGCATTGGAGCAGCGTGGTGGGCTTATGCTCTAAAAACCCTCGCTCCTCGGAGTGAGGAAGCCTGTCCCAGCAGTGGGACGTTAAACGGCTGCTACTTACTTTTTTTTTATTTTTATACAATGTTATTTCTTGTTTATTAAATTAAGACTCTGGTGTAGCGTCATGTTGGGCTAAGCTTTGAGTGAAAAAAGTCAGTCTTGTATAGGCTAATATCTTTTAAAACTTACCTCTAATATATAAACAAAAACACAAATAATCACTAATAAGCATTCACAGATTATAAATTACCACAAAAAAGTGCACGACCTTCAATGAGTGAGTAATGGTCACTTTGTAACTAATTTTTTTCTTTTGTCTGGTGTTTTCTCTACGCATATTTTGTTACGGCAGTTACCGAGAAGCGAAAAAGATAATATACAATATGAATTAAAAAGAAAGAAATGCTTATATTTCCTATTTTTCAAAGTTGATACATAACTGTCGTATCATGTCAACTAGTAGTTGATACTGGCAATATTTTTTTTTACTTATTAGTGATTTCTACGCGGTAACTTACCAGAGGATATTTCGCGATTAAATGTTTACTTTATATATCTTATTTGGATACCAATAAAAGACGAGTACTCGTACTAAAATTACAGAACAAAAATACATATTTCCAAGTTTAATAATATTTGTTATGGATAAAAATATAGCTTGATTATTATTAAAATAAAGTTTGTAAAATTTGGCTTTTTGTTCCGAAATTAATTTGAAAGCCTAGCTTTTGTTTCAATATATTTATGGCTAATAAATATAGTCTAACGGATTAGATAATTACACAGTGCCGTTTAAGTATACCCCAGGGTTGGTTAAATTCGCGAATGAATGCATACAAATGATACGTACAAATCAAAGTGAAAATGTGTGTAAAGCGAATTGCAATTTAAAATATACCAGCCATTTTCCCCGTAGTATTACCAAATTCCATGGAAATAGGGAGAAATCGAGTCACTGCTGAATTTGAAAAAACGGAATCGGTCACCAGCGACAACCCAAATTACAAAAGTAGATGTAGAAGAAATAGTCCGAAAAGAATTCATAGTTATGAGAAATATGTTGCTTGACGACATGAACATTCTGTTAAGCAAAATGATTCATGAACAATTAAAACCAATCAAGGAGGAAGTACGGAATATAGAAAGATCTATAACATTTCTAAGCGAAGAATATGAAACCACCAAGAAAAAAATTGTTGTATACGAAGATAAGTTACTGTCTCTTGAAAAAGAAAATAGTAAACAACATGCTGTCATTTGTGATCTGCAAAGCAAGGTGCAAAACATGGACCAGCATAACAGATCTAGTAATATTGAAATGCAAATGATTCCAGAACATAAAAATGAAAATTTAATAAATACAACTATACAAATTGCTAAGACAGTTTCTTTTGATCTCAAGGAATCAGATATATATCATTGTACTAGAGTTGCCAAACTAAACAAAAACGACAGTAGGCCAAGATCTGTTATAGTGAAGTTTTCCACGCCTCGTATAAGAGATACGATGTTAGCATGTGTGGTGAAATATAACAAAGCTCATCCTGATGATAAACTGCATACAAACCACATTGGAATATCAGGAGATAAAAAACCTATATATATATATGAGCATTTATCACCTAATATTAAATTCTTACATGCAGCAGCTAGGATTAAATCTAAAGAACTGAATTATCGATTTGTTTGGGTTAAACAGGGCAAAGTTTTTATGCGCAAAACTGAAACCTCAGAGTGTGTTTATATAAAAACTGAGAATAGTTTGAGCACCTTGCCGTAACTGTTTAATATTACAAAATCGAGTTGGTAAATATAATATAAAATTCAATCCTTTAAATATATATTATCAAAATGTAAGGGGTTTGCGCACCAAGACACATGACTTCTTCTGTAATCTTTCTTGTTCTAATTATGATTTAATTATACTTACAGAAACATGGCTTAATAGTAAAATTAGTAATTCAGAATTATTTGATGACCGTTACACAGTATATCGACGAGACCGAGAAAGCTCAGGTTTCCACAACACTAAGGCAGGAGGCGGTGTCTTGGTGGCAGTCTCGAATAATTTTCAATCAACAAGGCTTCTTGGCCAAGAAAGTCATTGTGAGGATATTTGGATTAATATAGATCATGAAAGCAATAGTAAGGTTAAATTTATGATTTGTGCTGTATACTTGCCACCTCCTGTTAATCGCAATATGTTGACACATTTTATTGATAACTTCAATAAAATCTCAGAGCATTTGAGTAATGTAATATTAATCGGAGATTTTAATTTAAGTTGTATAAATTGGCTACACGATAAGAGTATATCTAGTTATAATACGCCTTTAGGTAATCTAATGGTCGACTTTGCATCCCTTAACAATCTTACTCAGTATAATAGAATTGCCAACGAAAACAAAAAAACATTAGATTTAGTATTTAGCAACTTGCCAAACCTAATAGTAAATTGTTCTAATTCATCCTTAGTGAACCAAGATCGATATCACCCCCCTTTAGACATATCGCTTGATATCTCTACATATCATTCACTGAAATATAATAATTTAGTGACTAGAAATAATTTTCATAAAGCTAATTACGATTCAATAATATCTCGATTAGATAGTATTAATTGGTCTCAAGAATTTCAAAACTGTAACACAGTTAACGACATGTTAGTAATATTTTATAAAATTTTGAACCTTTGTATTGACCTTTATGTGCCCAAAACTAAAATTAAAGGCAATAAGTTTCCACATTGGTTTACAAAGGCAATGATAAAACTATATAAGGAAAAACAAAAACTTTTAAAAAAAGTCAAAATGTATAAAAACCCACGTGACGAGATTTGTCTTAAAATCATTAGTAAACGATGCGAAAAATTATCTAAAGAATGTTATAACAGTTATATTACCAGAATTGAGGAGCAAATCAGTCGCAATTCAAAATATTTTTGGACCTATCTAAAGTCCAAAAAACAAAATAGTAATAACTATCCTGCTGTTATGATGTCGGGAAACACAATTTTAAACGAGGCATCTCATATTTGCAATGCGTTTGCATCACATTTTGCGATGGCATATTCAGATTCCAAAGTGTATAGATGCTCTAATTCATACGAACAGGAACATTGCAACATAATAAGTAATTGTGTTATTCTGGAAAAAGATATACAATTACATTTAAACAGACTCGATATAGAAAAGGGTTCAGGTTCAGATAGAATTCCTCCTTTATTCATAAAACGGTGCTCACGCGTGCTTAGTTTTCCATTATATTTAATTTACAATAGGTCACTGCAATCTGGAACGTTTCCGAGTCTTTGGAAAATAGCCAAAATTGTCCCGATTTATAAATCAGGTGATGCACAGCTGATATCCAACTATAGGCCTATTTCTATACTACCAGTTTTTGCTAAAGTATTTGAAGCGTTAGTACATCCTCATTTATCGTTTCAAACTAAACACTTGATTAATGAGAACCAACACGGTTTTGTTAAAGGTAGGTCTACAATAACGAACCTTGTTTCTTACACGAACTGCATTGTAAAATCTGTAGACAATCAAAAACAAGTAGACGTTATCTACACAGATTTTACGAAAGCCTTCGATAAAGTATGTCATACCAATCTTTTACTTAAATTATCGCGTTACGGTTTTACTGAAAGAATGTTAAGCTGGTTTTCATCATACTTACACGAGCGTTCACAGTATGTAGTACTAAAAGGATATGAATCGGATTTATACTCTGTCAAATCGGGTGTTCCGCAGGGATCCCATTTGGGACCGTGGCTCTTTAATTTATATATAAATGATTTAGGCGACTCAATAAAGTACAGTAGGATATTTATGTTTGCAGATGATGTAAAATTAGTAAAACAGATTGAAAATTCAGAAGACTCTACCTTACTACAGAGTGATATCAATGCTCTGGATGACTGGTGCCATACTAACAATATGATTTTAAACCCTACTAAATGTTTTCATATATCTTTTACTAGAAATTTAACTCATAAACACGATACTACGTATAATATAAAAGATGTTATTTTAAAGAAAGTAAATGAAATAAGAGATCTAGGCATAATTTTCGACAGTAAACTTACCTTCGTGCCACATATAGATGATGTTATTGCTAAGGCATCAAAAATGTTAGGGTTTTTAATAAGAAACAGCAAAACATTCAAGAATAGCAAAACCAAATTCATTTTATACAATTCTTACGTTAGAAGCATCTTGGAATATTGCTGTGTGGTATGGTCGCCTTATTATTATACACATAGCTTACGAATGGAAAGAATACAAAAACGACTCCTAAGACACCTTTCCTTTTTTTGTAATGTCAATAAAACTTTAACGAATTACAATGAAAGACTTAATTATTTCAAATTAGATAGTCTCTCTTCTCGCAGAAAATTACTGGACCAATGCTTTCTATACAAAATAATGCGTAATTCATTAGATGCCCCACAAATACTGAGACAAATTAATGTAAGAATACCAAGACCTAATGCTCGAGTCAAATTGGGAACATTTGTTGTACCACATGCTAAAACAAATCTTGGTAGTCACTCTCCCATACCCCGTATCACACGGCAATACAATAAACTTTCTGACGAGCTAGACCTTTTTAAAGACTCATATAGCCACTTCCGGAATCGAGTTACGGAATTGTTGAGGGATGCGAGGGTTTCTGACTATAAGCATAAATAGCCATTTATTTTTCAATTCTATTTTTTTTTTTAATTTTTATATTTTTTCAATTTTTTTCAATTGTAATTTTTTTTTAAACTTCTTAAATTTTTATATAATCTGTAATAATATATAATTTTATTGTATTTAATAATAACTCATGTTGTGGCTACCTTAAAAAGTTGCACACTTCAACAATTTATAGATGTAAGTTTTTTTTATATTTTAAGACATCAAGTGTAGTAACTACTGTTGGTCCTTAAATAAATAAATAAATAAATAAATTTTAAAGATTAACTTAGTTTACTAGTCTAAAACCATCGTCACATTATTACCTTTCAAGATTTCCCGGCTTGGGACTAAATTACCCATTCTCTGATCCATTTGAAGACACGCAATGAATTAGACATAAATAAAAAAAAATATAAATATTTCTTTGTATTCAATCATATGTGTAGGAATTTGTATGTAATTACAATCTTTTTATTTACGTACATATTATGTGGAAAGTTGTATCACTATTTAATTATAAACACTGCCTACTGCCTCATTGGTCTAGTGGTTAGCATGTACGAGTACAGAATGAGGACCTGGGTTTGAGTCCCGGGTCGGGCCAATTTAAAAATCAATATTGAGTTTTCACTTAAGATTTTCTCAATATTTTCCCGAAGTTGGGAAGTTGGCGGTGTGCTCTACCCCCGTGCTGCGGAGAGCACGTTAAGCCGTCGGCCCTGTGCCTGATCTCTCTCCGGTGGCGTCGGATCGGGCTATGAAAGTGAAGGAATAGAGAGTGCACTTGTGGCCTATGCCTGCCAATCCGCATTGGAACAGCGTGGTGGTTCTATGCTCTAAAACCCTCTCTCCTATGAGTGAGGAAGCCTGTGCCTAGCAGTGGGACGTTAATGGGTTGCTACTTACTTACTTTTTACTACCTACTTTCTCTCTCCTTTTTATGACGGTCTCCCTGAGACCAGAGGAGGGAGTTCCATTGATCACCATATTTAACTGCGACAATGATTTTACTCCTAGGAATAGAAGAGTTCTCTTACTTTGTCTTGACAAAGTATCACATGGTCAAAACCTAACCAAGCTATCATCAAACAACCCTAATATAAATAAAATTTTAACAAAAAAAGAACCGCCTTCAAAACAAACTTACAAATATATTAATATTTACGTAATTATTTTTTACTTTTTAGAGCATATTAATATATTTGTAACTTTGTTTTGAAGGCGGTTCTTATTTTTTAATTTATATTTATTTTTTGATTTTTAGTGAATCTGAAGTAAACTAACAAATTTGTCTCAATATGTGCACACCTAAAAACGTGTTGCAATGCAACAACAGACGTAAGCTCATTGCTATTTGATTACAGACACTTATATTTTCTGCCATAAGCCGCACCCTTACTGTAAGCCGTTGAGGAGATCCATTGATCTTCATATTAAACCATACCATACCATATTTAACCAGATTTCTTGACCATACCGAAATTAGGGTAGGCAACTCAAATATCTGGATAGCCTATAGAAGATCCTGCCGAGTATCATTCATTTGCTCCTAAGAATTGAAGAGTTCCGTCATTTTGTCATGGATTCCATCATCAGAACCTAACCATACTATCACAAAAAAACCCTTGAAGTATATCCTTTCCAAGAAAAAAAATAATCGAAATCGGTTGGCGTGACCTTGAGTTATTCGTTCATTAGTCGCGCACATGCTTAATGCAAATTTAACACTTATCCGGTTTTCTTATGGATGCCATCATCAGAACTGGATTAAAAAAAATAGAACCCTATGACGAGCCCCACCTTTCATTAAAAAAATATCATCAAGATCGGTCCACCCAGTCGGGAGATATAAGGTAACAAACATAAAAATATAATACAAATTTAAGATATACAGTTTTCTCAGAAATACCATCATCAGAACTGGACTAAAACAATGGGACCTTACGAAAAGCACCACCTTTCATATAACAAAAAAAAACTATCAAGATCGGTTCACTCAGTCGAGATATATGGGGTACATAAAAATAAAAAACTTTAAGACGAATCGGTAAACTCTTCCTATTTTTGTCGATTAAAAATGTTTTGTGCTCAAATACAATCTATCCTAAATTTGCTTNAAATCATCAAGATCGGTCCACCCAGTCGGGAGATATAAGGTAACAAACATAAAAATATAATACAAATTTAAGATATACAGTTTTCTCAGAAATACCATCATCAGAACTGGACTAAAACAATGGGACCTTACGAAAAGCACCACCTTTCATATAACAAAAAAAAAAAACTATCAAGATCGGTTCACTCAGTCGGAATATATGGGGTAACAAACATAAAAAACTTTTAGACGAATCGGTAAACTCTTCCTATTTTTATTGATTAAAAATGTTTTGTGCTACGATACAATCTATCCTAAATTTGCTTTGTTATCGAAATCAGGACAGTTGCTAATGAAGCGAATACTTGGACCATTGCACCAGTGAGATCTTCAATTTTACTTGAAATGTGAAAAAAAAAGCACTTTTCATTCAAGTACTGTAATTTTATCAAGGTTTCAAGAGCACAGATTTATAGCTGTCGGCTCGACCACTAACGATGGATGCCGACCCTGTAACTTGACTTATGCTATACATTTATTACAACTGATTTAGTTTCCAACTTAGGCATACTTGAAGTTCATGTATATCCATTGGTTACATTTAATATACTCAAAAGTACATAAAGGATATATTGGCGACATACTTTCGACTAAAGTTTTTCCAAACGTTACTTCCTATCTACGTCTGATGGTGGTATTAGAGAACGACTTGCAGTTTAAAGTTACGAGGGTTCGTTTGCTTCCTGTCCTGAGAAGAATGCACATTAAACTCAGTCAGATCTTAATTTTAAATGAAAGCTCACAGCTTGCTTGATTTTTTTGGATACATCAAACGATCGTCATATTTCAATCGATTAACACGTAATCTCGTTACAATACATAATCCTTGATCAAAAATTAATTTATCTATTGATGAAATGTAAATAGCAGCCCATTAACGGCCCACTGCTGGGCTCTTCACTCATATGAGAGGGGGTTTTTAGAACATGACCCACCACATAAACCCACCACCTTTTCCACTGCGGATTGGCAGGCATAGTACACAAGTGTATGCGTGCACTCTCTATTCCTTTAATCACATAGTCCGACGTGACGGTAATCCGACACAACCGGAGAGAGATCAGGCACAGGACCGACGGCTTAACGTGCTCTCCGAGGTACGGGGGTGGATCTCATCTCCAAATTTTTCCCAACTTTGGGCAAATATTGCGAAAATCTTAATAGAAAACTCAATATCGATTTCAAATTGGCCAGACTCGGAACTCGAACCCAGGACCTTCATATCTGTACTCGTACATGTATCGACCAATGAGGCAGTTTATTGGTTAAAATCACATAAAAAACCCGTTAAAGTAGTTTTGAGTCTTTCACGAACAGGCAAACAGGTGACTGATATTCGATGTTACCACTACACATCGAAATAATGTGGCATTTTTGATAATTTAGGCAAATTTTACAAATAAGACACATGCAAAGAACTTATTGTGTATTTCTCAGAGTCTAGGCTGTCTGTGTACTAAATTTTATTTAAGTCGGTTTGGTGTAAAAAGCGCGGTAGACAGACAGAGTTACTTTTACTTTTTATTAGGGGATAAAACTTTTACTATATCTGGATGTCATATCGATCAAAAAATAAAAAATAATATTCAAGTATCTTACTGTAAATAAGACGATACTTCGATCCCTTGAACCCCCTTTTTCTTGTATAAAAGAAGCCTACGTTCTTTCTCAGGCTCTTGACTATCTGTTTACTAAATTGCATTGAAATCGGTTCAGTAGTTTGGGCGTGACAGTGTGATTTACTTTCGCATTTATAATGTTAGTAAGGACACTTGAGTTCTACCGCTCTATTGAGTTATGCATTAAAGATTATATCTTAAACTTTAAGGCATGTCATGTCGTATAATATGAGAGGTTAACTATTTCAGGGGACATTGGCATTTTGTAACTGGATGAAAGAAAGATTTCCTTTTGTATAGGAAAAGCGGCCAAACAAATTCCACTTATAGAATGGTACGCACGGGTTATCGACGTCCTACGCATTTATACTTACCTGAAAATCTGAAATAACTAGTAAAAGTAGCTCTCCTATGCACACGTTAATAATCTTTATCACAAATAGTGTCCAATTGTACAAAATTTCTGTTTCAAAGCATACTGGAAATAAAATATATTAAGTAAATAACTTGCAGACAATGCTTGTAACTGGAAATGGGACCTTAAAAGGCCAGAAAAAGACGTATTTCTACTTTCCTACCAGGATTTGCCGATACGATTTCTACGTCTAAAAAGAATAGCATTTCAACGATATATGTGTATTCTGGTATAACTGCCTCATTGGTCTAGTAGTTAGCATGTTCTACCACAGACATGAGGTCCTAGGTTCGAATCCCAGGTCGGGACAATTCAAAAATCAATATTGAGTTGTCTATTAAGATTTTCTCAATATTTGCCCGAAGTTGGGAAGTTGGCGGTGTGATCCACCCCCGTGCCTCGGAGAGCACGTTAAGCCGTCGGTCCTGCGCCTGACCTCTCTCCGGTTGTGTCGGATTCCCGTCTCATCGGCAGCATGGTGGGTCTATGCTCCACAAACCCTCGCTCCTCGGAGTGAGGAAGCCTGTGCCCAACAGTGGGACGTTAATGGGCGGCTACTTTACTTAGTTATATGTATCCTGGATGAGAATCCTGGACAGGCACCGTAGCATTTTCTTTATAAAAAAAAAAGTTACAAGTGCGTGCGTACAAAGTCCATATGTCAGAAGTGAAACTTCTTTGTCAAACTAATTTTAAACAAGACTTATTGTTAATAATTATCAAATCTAAAACTTTAGATTTCCGAGACATAGAGGGAGGGAAAAAGGAAGATATGTCAGCAATTTAATGGTTTTAATTGCCATTAAAATATTAAATGCCTCGAAAACTAATACAAATAATTTATTGAAATCTTAAATGACGAATAATTATAATTAAATTTTGTTATAGAATTTACAATTTAGAAAAGAGAATTTATGAAACATTTTTATTTTATGAAAAGTAGTATATTAAATTATTAAAGGCCGAGTGGCAAATTAAAATGTCACCTGTTATTTGTAAATATTAAAACTACTTAACCTGATGCCAATCACGTGTTTCATCCGTAAAAAAATTAGTCTCATGCGCCTAAGGAAGTTTCACTTCAATTAACATGCTTCATCGATGGTTCTATTACATCAATGTCCTTTTTGGTGGAGGAAAACATCGTGAGCAAACCTGCATATCATGGTAAGGTTAAGCTGTATCTAACTTGTTAACCCACAGAAAAGCAATGTTGTGTGTCTATACACTAAACTCTTCTATGAGTGAGGAGGCTTGTACCATCAGTAGGATATCAGTAGTTTTCTATTTAAATTTAAAAAAATTGAAAAATTATTTCCTATATCAAAATTACAATAATGACAACTTGTGGATGAGGCCTTCTTGTAAGCATTATTAATACTTGTATTAGAAGACCTCGTTCATCCGTATTATATGTTGCCAGGTCAAGTAGTTGGGGTTGGCAGCGGAATCAACATCCGTCAATGCTTGAAGACTAAAGTCTTCGAACAGTGCGTGTTACCAGTGCTTACCTACGGATCGGAAACGTGGTCGCTGACTATGGGCCTTTTTCGAAAGCTCAGAGTCACTCAGCATCCGATGGAGAGGGCTATGCTCGGAGTTTCTCTTCGCGATCAAATCAGAAATGAGGAGATCCGTAGCAAAACCAAAGTTGCAATGGGTGGGGCACATAGTCTGATGAACCGATGGATGTTGGGGCCTGAAGGTGCTGGAATGGCGACCCCGCACCGGACGACACAGTGTAGGGAAAAACCACACAAGATAGACCGACGATATAAGGAGGGTCGCCAGTGGCCGCTGGAGCCAGGCGGCATAAGATCGGGCCTTGTGGGCATCATTTCGTGAGACCTATGTCCAGCAGTGGACGTCCATCGGTTGAAGTGACGACGACGTTCTTCCGTGTCATATTTATGAAAGGAAAACATGCATTAAAATAAAACAAAAAATGTTAATATAATAATGTGTTTCGGTGAGCGTTTGTTTTTGAATTACGTGTGAGGGTTTGTGCATGTGTGTTGAAGTGTGTGTAGATTTGTTTCTGGACATTGCAATTGATGTTGTATTACTAGATTTATGGCAATATTGATTTTGAACAAAAGATGTTCTGGAGGGATGACTTTCGGCAGTAATATTCTTTCTCCTTTTAGTCGATAGCAAGAAGGGCATTGATTTCTCCTTCCTTAGCATGATGTTCAAGACATACATCTTTCTAACCGAAACTACTCTCGAACCGGAGTAGAATATTTATATATGAATACATTGAAAACTTGTATCAAAAGCAATTTTTATGGCAACCATAATTCAAAATATTGCTTTTCGATTTGGGAAAGTCGGGCTCGCCTACCTCGCAAAGTTTTCATTAGGAGCAAGTTTGTAGCGAATGTAGTGGCGGGAATGTTTGGCACAACGCTGATAACACAACAAACAACTTGTTACAAACGTGTTTAGTTTTAGTTTATTAACTCCGAACTCCGGGCTTTAACTCATTGGTCTAATAATGAAGAGGGTAGTCTCGTTGTAATTAAGCTTTGGTTTCCTACAATTTACGAGAGCCCTACTGTTTTCTGATAGTTTTTCGATATTTCACATGATGATAATTAAAGTGGATTCAATTGTTTAATTATATTTAAATTGCATTGTATAATGAGATTGTTTTAATGGATTTATAATACGACCTTTTATAAAAGACTAGCATTCCCCGCGGTATTACCCGCCTAGACACCGATCTCGTGGCAGTGGAAAGTCTATTAAGTCGGACTATAGATATATTTTTGTTAGAAAAGTTTTATTTAACTAAGTTTTTAATTTATTTCCTTTCAGATTATTATATACACACTTACATTCTTAATTTAATCAATATACATTTTACTTTACATTGAATATATTTGTATATGTCGGAGAATAAGAGAGAAGGAGAAGCATAAAGCATAAGGGCGTAGGGTTTTCCGCCGACATCGACATTAATGGCAACCATAATTCAATTTCCATTATGTGGGCGTTAGGTAATGTTGGTGCAATCAAACACTTTATTAATTAACTAAGGTTATAATATTCAATCACTTAATGTTCCCGATAGTAATTTACATAAACTTATAAATAATAATAGCTAGGAACGCGTCAGTTTTAATAGTTGACCGCTCTGGCGGGCCGTCACCCGAGAACTGGAGAGACGCGCGCCGGATTGTCACTATTGACTTTGCCCCACGCCGATAGACAGATGGCGTTCCATAGACTATTCACTTCGACATATATATCTAACTAATGCATTTTAAAATCCGTAACATCATTTACATAGAATGTCTGACATTAACAAATTAATAAATAAAAATTTTAACAAAAAAGAACCGCCTTTAAAACAAACTTACAAATATATTAATATGCTCTAAAAAGTAAGAAATAATTGCGTATTCTTTTATAGTGTTCTTCGTATTCTTATATTGGGAGTCGGTGTCAGCCAAGGTAGATGTTCCCCGCGTGTCCACTTGCCAGCTCCTGCGTCTCTCTCACCTATAGCTTTATATGTAGGTACTCAGTTTTAATCCACACATACTTCTCAACGTTCTCATCTCTACCGCATTTATTTTACTTTTGTGATTCTTCTGCCATACTTTACTTTCACTACCATACATAAGTTTTGGCACCAACACTCCTGCGTGCACAGTCAGTCTGGCCCTTTGAGACACCATCTGGCTATTCATAAAGGCGCACAGAGCCTCATTTACCATATTCCCTGCATTCACTCTCCTTTCAATATCTCTTTCACATGTTCCATCTTTTGGAAATTTAGATCACAAGTATACAAATTCTTTCACCTCTTCCACTTGTTTCCTCCCATATATCAAAATATTTCCAGTCATCATAGATTCATCTCTTTCAAAAAGCATAACTTTCGTTTTGTTTACATTTACTTTCATTCCTATTCCTTTCAAAGCTTTATTCATAATATTTACCATCTCCTGTAGCTCACTAATAGGTGACGCAAATATTACTTGATCATCAGCGTAAAGTAAACGTTTGATAAGTAATTTATTAATTCTTAAATATACCATAAATACTTTCTTTTAAATCTGTCAAACAGTTATCCATGAATAGGTTGAACAGCCATGGTGACGCAACACAACCTTGTCGAACACCTCTTTCGACAAGAAAACTAATCGGTATCACTAAATATTAAAAAAAATAACTTGAATACTACAAACTTTTTCCGATAGTGTCACTCGCGTAGTTTTCGATTTCTAGGAAAAAATCTTAAAGTGGTAGTTAAAAATTGCGTTACTTAAGTTACGTATGAGTATATTATATATAAGTTTATGTTTGCTCCTTACTCACACCTTACACTTGATGGTAAGTAATGATACATTCTAAAATGGATTCTACACAGCATCGTTCTGGAAGACATCTTTTTGCTTGGCGGTACGTCTTTGCTGGAAGGGCGGTAACTAGCAACGACCGAATGAATTTAGTGTGATCGTGTAATATGGCGTGAGAATTAACTTTAACTTTTTGTCGCGATTACGTCTATAAATCCCATAAGAAGGCAAATTAAAAATAAAAACAATCATTCAAAATGTAAAACTTCCATCTATACACCACCCTACCACATTATCAAAATACAGGGATGCAGTACAAAGGCAGCTCAATTTCCTCAAAGGGCCGCGCAAAATTATGGACGTGAAATTAGAGGCCGGGATCTCATAATGCAATAAGGCATCTTTATCTAGCAATAAGTACACAACACGCAAGACGAGAAGTGATTTTATTTTGTTTATAAAAATGACTTGCAGTGATAAACTATTAAAAAAGTGTATAAAAGGTTTATAGGTGAACAATATCAACTTTAAATGTAATCATCACATACCCATCTTTGGAGGATTACCAGAGATTTCAATAGTGAGTTATATTTTTTTAACTGTATGTAGCAAAGTTTTCTTGCAAGTGGTAGTATTGTAGAAACCCTTAGAAAGTGTTAGTGTGAAGATTATAGTACAGCTTATATATAAATTTTAAGTAGACAATTGTGTCATTATACTGTGACTACAGTTTAATGATTGTAATTACTAAAATAAACATAGTGTAACTCAGAAACAATAAAGAAGTAATCAGCTCAGGCTGAATGCAAAGCACACTAATAAATAATTATTTAAAAAACAAAAACATTTTCCTTCAGTCATTGACTTTTTTAAATATAGAGATTAAATTATAATATAAAAATGTAAAAAGAAACACTTAGGAGGTGTAGCATGTTTTTCGAAATGATCTCTTAATTGTATTACACTTTATTATTGTTTATTTGTAGTGTGTTTATGTAAAGTGAACATATGAAATTATATTTCGACATGAACATGATAGAGAGATCTCATTAATCCAATAACAATATGGCATTTTTAGGTTAAGTTGAAGATGTTTTAAGTATTATTAAAGAAGATACAGCATAAAATTCTTGTTTGTCTATATACTCATAACAATATCACATTACTTTGCCAAATTGTGTTTATCATTGTGTATTTCTTGTTCAGAAAGTTCAATGCTTTATTACAGAATAAGAATAAAGACTGTGGTAAAAAAATACCTACTATTAGAGAAGAGATTTATTTGTAATACTTTATTGTATCAGATGTGTACTTCTGTAAACACAACATTTGACGTAGATTTATTTTGTTCTGGATTTCGACTCGGGATGCGTCTTCGGGATGGGATCTTTAGATTGAGATTTTAAAATTCGTTATATCTTTTGAATGTTATGTCCGATTTTAATAATAGGATAAATACAGAGGTATGAATAATATGGTTTGATTATTGTCGGCACTTTTATTAACTTTAAGGATGTGAAAGAAGTAGTTATTATAGTGGCATAACTACAGTAGTTGGACATATGGTATTACAGACTTTATTGTAGATATTAATACGTTCTTTAATATTGTAGAACACTTTTTTGTCATATCATCAATAATTTCCGCAGCGCACGTAATGACAGATTTTATGCGACTAATTTTTTCACACCTTTGGTTACATTAGTACATTTTTATTAGGGATGCTTATTATTTTTGAGAAAGTAATAAAGCCTATGTTGATCAGTGAAAAACACAGCTTACTAGTTGTGTGTGAAAATGTAACAAAATTCCTTTTTATAATTTTAGTTTAGAAACCACAAAATTAAAATATACTTGTAATAATGAATGCAAACTTTAGTTTCGATTACTGATTTTTTTCATTGTAGAATTTTCCGTTCTAGGTTGTAACAAATACGAACGAAAACGTAATATTTCAGGATGTGTTCTATATAAGTTGAAATGTAGTACATTAGGTATATACTTATACTTTGTCTTTTATCCGTTAGACGATGTTAGGCAAAGGGACAGGAAGAGGAAGCGGTTTATCTGAGCGCCGGAACACAGGAAGACATGCGCCCGCTCCACCGTGTGCCGTTGAATTCCTTTCGACTTTACGTTCGTACCGAATTCCAATTAGGGCACTATGTGTGTTTTGAATTTATGCATAACTTTAATAGATATATTGAAGGATAGCCTCTTTGTTACCTCTGGTTCTGGGAAAAAATATGAGTAGGAATTAATTTGTAGCGATTTTGAAGGTGTACTATTGTATGATCGAGTGGTGAGGAATGAGCTGTGGTCAACTTCAAAAAAAGGAGGAGGTTGTCAATTCGTCTGTATTTTTTTTTATCTCCCGACTGGGTGGACCGATCTTGATGATTTTTTTTTAAATGGAAGGTGGTGCTCGTCAAAGGGTCCCATTTTTTTTAATCCTGTTCTGACGATGGCATCCATGAGAAAACCGGATAAGTGTTAAATTTGCATTAAATGTGCGCGACAAATGGACGAATAACTCAAGATCACGCCAACCGATTTCGATGATTCCTTTTTTTTTTGAAAGGATATACTTCAAAGGTTGTTTTGTGACACCGACTCCGAATATAAGAATACGAAGAACACTATAAAAGAATACGCAATTATTTCTTACTTTTTGGAGCATATTAATAAATATGTCGCAGTACCAACAAATTAATTATTATAATCAGATAATAAATTTAATGATTTGTTAAAAGTAATGGAATGTAACGGAAACGTCAAGTAGTTATCTTGAGTGAAGTCAATACAACGTGGTGACAGTTTGTTGACGTTGGATGTTTGACATCTGGAGGGGTTAGAAGAGGTTATAAGAACGGGAATGTGATCGGCATTGGGCATTCAGTTACGGAACGCGAGAGCGAACGGTTGTCGCCACGTTGTGTTGAACTCACTGCGTTTCCATTTTTTAATCGTTGTAGATCGTTTCAATCTTCGATTAATATTATAATTAGAACGAGTAATCAAGTACATATAAAGCTATTCTACGTTAGTTGCCTATTATTTCTGATCCAACAAGATGAGTGACCATCCTGATAGCGGGGAACCCCATCGAACCTCGTTAAATATATTAATATGTAAGTCTGTTTTGAAGGCGGTTCTTTTTTTGGCAAAATTTTTATTTATTTGTCGTGAATACGTCTTTAAAATCCCATCATTATATTATTTAAAATTCCTTGTTAGGCAAAAAAAACGAGTGTTTACAAAATCGGAAATTAACTTTAGGTGTTGTAGCTACATATCTATTATCTCGATCCGAAATTTAATTACACCACTAGATAGCTAAAGGATTAAAGAAGTACGATAAAAAAGGACTGTACCACATCGCGCGCGGTGGAGGGGGAAGCCCCGTTAGGAAGCTGCCACACTGCTGTTTAAAAATGTTTACAATCACTTTCAAATGAAATCTTTATATTAAAATTTTTATTAAATGTTTCTTTATTAACATTTTTAAATGGCAGTGTAGCATCACCATTAGTGAAGTATTCACGTGTACCATTCGGCTGTGCCTATAACACAGCCACACACTATGTCTTCTTTTTCTATTTGTTTTAAGCTTACATTTAATTGTTAATTTCATAAGGGAATAAATTTTCTCACATGAATGGAATTCTTATAACAGACCCGGGAATTCTATATCCAACCTTCGCTATTCAGGGCTATCCGAGAATATTATGTTGATAAAATTATTTGTCTCTTGCAGCGTTTTATTTTCTTATCGCAAAGACGTTCCGCTGCGTCTCCTTTGCACTACAAAGTCTGCTCCGTAGACGTCGGGTGATCTTGGGGGACCGTTTTATACGGAATAAACGCATTCCTTTCTATGACATTATAGGATTCTTCGGCCATATAGTGTAAAAACTAAAACACGTATTTTCAGTTTTGTTTAACACTTATAATTTGATTGTATTGTCTCCGTAGAGTAAAAACTAATTAGTGATTTTATTTGCATTTCAATTGATATGAAACAAACGATTGAATTGCGAAATAAATATGTTCCTTTCTATGTCGAGCTGCTAAGAGAGAAATTTAGAGGAATTAAAATAATGACAGTTCACTGCGTGTACATATATACATACGAAATGTTGCTGTACATCCATAAAAATATTGACTCTTTAACGAAGAAAAATGAATGCAGCTCTTACGACTTAATAAATAAAAATAAAATTGCTAGTAGACTACATAAAATTGACAATTCATTCAAGGGTAAACAATATATGTTTCTTTAATATACTCCCAGAAGAAGTTACAAAAATGTGACTTAATACGTTTAAATATTTTATTAAAGGAAATTTTTGTGTCTTTATGTGTGTATGGATGACATGTGAATAAAATGATAGACTGCAAACAAAATGAATATGGCCATCGCTATACTACTTACATTATATTAAATTCGTTATATCTTTTGAACGGTTTTCAATAAATTTAATAGGATAACGATTAATACAGAGGTCTCTGATGTCTCTCGTTTGCGGTGAGCTCTCGCTGATGAGCATAGTCGGCTATATGCTCAGCAGTGAAAGTGGTTGGCAGATAGTGTCTTCCTTCTGTGAGAATGTCATCTCACAGAAGGAGGCATGCGAGAGGGAGACGGAAGCTGCAGCTTAGCCCACCTCTATCCGTAGGAGGAGGCTGGGAGCCAGGAGACGTGCCTTTGCGAGTCTCCATCCATTTTAAATGGTCGTAACAGACGATATCCGGAGTCCCAGAGCGCAATGTCCCCACTGAACTTCTGGTAATTCTGATCAGGATACTGAGGGTCCCGCTGGGTATTTAGTAGGTATTCTGTTCTTCAGCGAGTCCCACACTCCTGGATAAAAGTATGACTTTCAGCCGAGGTGCGTAAATGCATTTCCCAGCGAAAAAAAAGAGATGAATAATATGGTTTGATTATTGTCGGCACTTTCTCAACTTTTAAAATGTAAAATAAGTAGTTATTGTGGCATAACTACAGAAGTTGGACAAATGATATCGTTCACTTTTTTGTAGATATTTATACCTCCTATAATACTACCTAATATAGTACTATACTATACTATATAACATTGTTTTGTTCTATCATCAATATTTCATACGGTTCTGAGACGTGGTCGCAGACTATGGGCCTCATGCGGAAGCTCAGAGTCACTCAGCGTACGATGGAGAGGACAATGCTCGGAGTTTCTCTACGTGATCGAATCAGAAATGAGAAAATCCGTAGCAGTGCCAGAGTCACCGACATTGTCCTACGAATCGCGGACCTGAAGCGGCAATGGGCGGGGCACATAGTCCGAAAGACCGATGGAGGTTGGGGTCCGACGGTGCTGGTTTGCCTATTGACCACTCTACCAGCAAAAATAAATTGCCAAGCAAAACAAATTGCTTGCAGTCACTGTGTTCAAGTTATTAAAGGTAAATTCATTCTTACTTATCGTATCATCACTTAGTACCATGTAAGATTACCATTCTAACGTCTATAAGTCTGTGATTGATAAACAAGTACTAAAACAATAGGTGTTTAAACGTCATCCTTGTCACATCCAACGGGAAAACGTCGAATTACCAATATCCCTGTATAGAGAGAGTATGATATAATAGCAGTTTTTGAAGTAAGATACATTTTATAACATTTTCTAGCATTTATATAGCGATTATTTCCAACAAACGTTGAACACATTTGTATAAACAAGACCAAATACAATGTTAAGTTAAACATTTACGTAGAATGAAAAATCTTTGAACTAAATGTTTGTATGTCTTAGTATAGCAAAAGGAGTTGTTCACAGAAAGGCAACCGACGTAAACAAGATACAACTAATGTGATAAATAATTTATGGAGGGCAAACGTGAAGTCGAGGAGGGATCGGGTACATTTTCATGATCTTGCGGTTTGTGATGCTGGCCTGTTAATATTAGTTTATACCCCTCTTACCGAATTGTGTACAAGACTCATGAATTTCTTATCGGCTTTAGTGCACACATTGACCTATATATAAGTCTATACATACCGACTCTGGAAAGCAAACACGTAGTAACACGCAAACTGAATACTGTTTATCAGAACAGAAAAACTTAAACGATAAAAAAGTGTGTGGGAGTGAAAGAAATGCTCTAATCTAAATATAACCAATGCATATAATTTTCTAATAATGATGGTAAAAAAAGACAAGATACTCGACCGATTGCTTCATTGGTCTAGAGATTAAGCATGTTCGACTAAAGATGTGAGGTCCTGGGATCGATTGTTGGATCGGGCCAATTCAAAAATGGATATTGAGTTGTCTAATAAGATTTTCTGAATATTTGCCTGAAGTTAGGAAGGCGGCGTCGTGCTCCACCCCCGTGCCTCGTAGAGCTCGTTAAGCCGATCTCTCTCCGAACCTGTCGTGTTCCCGTCACATCGGACAATATAAGTGAAGGAATAGAGAGTACACTTGTGTACAATGCCTGCCAATCCACAGTGGAGCAGTGTGATGGGTCTATGTTTTAAAAACCCTCTCTCTTATGAGTGAGGAGGCCTGTGCCCAGCAGTGGGACGTTAATGGGCTGCTACTTACCTTTCCTTACCCAACTGAGTTTGCTGTGGGCTCTTCTTGGTTTGTAGGAACCATGCTTGATAGTGAAATAAGATGGATTGCAGTTACCATTTTTTGCGAGGTCCTCGTCAAGGATAAGCTGCAGCAAATTCCCTTTCCTTTCGGAGGAAGAGACTGAGCAACAGAAGGCGTCTTTATGAACCTTTTGTTTTTGAACATACTAAGTCGGTTTCATCCGGGAGTGTTAGGGTGAACGTGCAAGGGAGCCTTTGACAATCCCAATTCAGGGTGAGGAGGGTGTCTCTGGGTATTCTGGCCTTGCTGGAGAGCCTTACGTGACTCGTGGCAGGGGTGTGGGACAAAATAACAAATAGGGCGTGAAGGAATCTTCGTAACTTTAGATTGTAAGTCGTTCTTTAATATCATCATCAGTCATATTGAAATGTGTAGATGAAAAATACTGTAAAGGCTTACTTGAATAAAGAATTTGTAAATTTAGACATGGAGAGTGTGAACTAGTAGTAGGAATTGTAAATATAGGCTTATCACGTGACTTTTTCACTATATTCCGTGTGCAAATGAATATTGTCCGTGTGAGTGGCCGTAAAATCTGGCAATAGGATGTATGGGGAACACTAATCACATTTTGCTTTCTGTTTTATTTCGTATTTCCATTACCGTATTTCAAAAGGTATTGACAAACGAGTCAGTTTTATGAGTTCTATTCTACGTTGTTGTGTTCAAAACTTTTTTTGTTGTTGCCATAACTCTACGTTGGTTATGATAACGAAAATAAAATACGTACAGGAGGGTTGTTTTTGTTTACCTGTATCGCTGCTTTCATTTCGAATCTGCTGTATAAAACCGATCTAGCTTCACATGTCTAAATTAGTTTTTGTAATTAAGATAAAAATATTCGTTAACCTAAAACTCGATATCGGATGAACTGATTTGGCTAATTTTAGTTTTGAAATATTTGTAAAAGTCGTACGAGGTGAATAAACAGAAAAGATGCTTGGTATATAGTAAAAACAACAATTTCCATTAGAAAACATTCCTATTTGTTAAACTTTTGATGTTCGTTCCGTCGTTGAGAAATCAAATTAGGTTTAAAAGAGAACTCTTGCTTTTTTAAATTTATTTTTGATATTTAAAATTAACATTCAACGATTTCTTATAGCAACTGCAACTTTTTTTCACTATATCACTTAAAATAAGGAGGATAAGAATATTGTTTAATTGTAGCCAATTTAGAATCACTTTCGACTCAAGGACGAAATACTGTCGTTAGTGGTTAAAATAACAGCAATAAATTAACGTCTTAAGGACTGTGAATACAAAACAAACTCTTAAAGGATACTTACGAATGATAAATCCCTTTTCAACCACAAAGAAAGGGCAAGTAGGTCAGTAGCAGCCTATTAACATATCATATGAGACCCTGCTGTTACCCTGTCGTTTGGTAGGAAAAGACATAAAATTCAGCGCAGCACACTCTTACAGAATCTTCAGCATAAGTATCCCAACTGTATCTAATGACGTCTGTGGTCGAAGGTAACCTTTCGTAGGGCATAGTTGGCGCAATGCTCACCAGCGAAAGGGAGTGGAGAGCAGTAGCCTCCATCTGCGAAACTGTTATTTCGCTGGAGTGCATCCTTTATAAGAGGCAGTGGGAAAAAGCCGTAGACGATCCTATACTCCGGCGCAGAAGGTTGGGATGTAGAAAACGTAGATTTACAATTCTACTGTCTCCTTCTTAAGTTTCACAGAGGAATCTACCGGAGGACCAGGGCAGATTACGTCTACCAATCGTCTGGTGTTCCACTAAAGGATGCGGAGGGCATCGCTGGGTTCTAGAGGGTATTGTCGCTTACCAGCAAGTCCCTCACTTCCGTTAACATTTCAGGTCTGATCGAACTACGTCAAAGTATTTCTCAGCTTGAAAAAAAGGCAACGACGTAAACAGTGTCATCGTAACATAAAAATAATTCTCTGCATAATATGTTTTACAGATTCCTCTAGGACTTAAGAGTTAATTGGAAATATATTTACCGCTAATCGAATGAATTTTTACCCATAGTAAATTTAACGAGTATTTAAAAAATAGAGATAGTAAATATTATGGACATCTATTTTACACATTCTTTCAGTCTATGAACCTTTACATTACGTATTCCAATGAATTCTACAATTCATATCTCAACATATTAATATTTGGGCTATAGTTTATTTTTATTGAAATGTACTTTAATATTTATAATTTCCAAAAAAATCACAATGTAACAAAAATTTACTCATACTGAAAAACAAACCAAAATAAAAAGAAAATAACAATAAATTTTAAATTAAAATAGTAACAGTTCTGTTTAATAAGTCAGTGATTGTACAATTTTCTGTAATTTGGAAGTAGAAAATAAAAAATTGTTTAAATAATTATGTTATATACATGCTATGAAATCAGTAAAATTGGTTTTATTTATTTTATGTATTCAATTCCCTTGTTTGTTTTCAAAAGCTATATTTTTAGAATATTTTTAGATCTGCCTGTTTACAATAACAACTGCAGTTTGGAGCAAGCGAATATATACATTTTGTTACTAAATAAACGTTATGTTTATTTCTTTTTGCGAAATATTATCTCTTTTTAACAATTAGGATGCCATTACAGTTATGCTATCAATGTACAAAACTAGAAAAAATATTGAACTTTTGCAATATAAAAGGAATGCAATTATACTGAAATCTGAAATACAACATTGACTTACATTATTACTTTCTACCCAGCAATTTAATATCGATATTACTTAAAAAGGTAAGTAGCAGCCTGTCAACGTTTATATAATATACCTCACAAGATTCTCATTCACCTTAAAACACAATAATTAATAATAAACAAGATTTAACCCTTTAAGTTTTACAATAAAAATTTTGCAGGACTTGAATTAGATTTAAGCTACAGGATAGCTACAGGATAGCTAGGGATACTACATACGACTCTCAAATTATTCTTAAACGTTTTTTTATGCGGACAAGTTAGCGTTTGGCTGTGATTTCACCTAATAGTAAGTGAACCTTCTAATTTGGTTACACGATCATCTAGTAAGAGAGGATCGTACTAGAATGGAAACTGTTTGCTTGGAGGCATGTCTTTGTTGGTAGGATGGTAAGTAGACCAATTAGAAAACGTAATTTCGTAAATTGTCTTTACCAGGAATCAAACCTGACGTCTCTCCTACCTAAATATACCATGGCGCCAGCAAGGCTGTCAAGTGCGTATAAAGTAATAACAAGATAATCAATGTTTATAAGCCATATTTTTTACCAAAAAGGCTTACTGAAATGTTGAAACCGCATACCTCGTAAATGTGTACAGCATAGCTTTAAAACATGTATAAACCAGAGCCTTTTAGCCGACGGCAATTCCGATCCACGTAAATTCCCAATTTACGTTTGGTTTACAGATCTGTTTGACATCAGGCAAACGAATGTAGGTGAAAAAACAAAATTTTTGTTGCTCACAGACACCGTGCCTGCGTAATTCAATCCTGTGTCATTTTGCAACATTTCCATCGTATCGTCATTCTATTAGCACCGTCCTACTGCAGGTACTTAGCATAATCTCTTTATTGCATTCTATAGAACATACATCCGACATACTCCTTGACGAAATTAACCTACAATATGTCCAAACGAGGTTAATCTTTATTAAAACGAAACATAGAATCGTTAATTTAACGCTAGTCCCTATTAAAGTCAAATCTACAAAACTCGACTATGGAGAGCGGTTTGAAATAAGTTTCATCAATATGTTAGCAATTATAAATTGATTGGGAGATGTATTGTTAAAGAAGTACAATTATTAGTCTACTGTAATTATTGTTTAAAAAGAAACGGAAGCAATCTTTCGTGTTCTTTCGTGTATCTTTACCGATGTTTCGCCCCACCATGGGGAAGCCGTATAGAAGCTCTGGTAACACGAGACAGTTCAGCTTTGTTTTTTAATAGTAAGTGTTGAAATTAGTAAAGTGATAAATAATTAAAGTGTTTTGAATAATAAATATAGTGTTCTGAAGTAATGTTGTGTATAATATATTGTATTAAATATTTGTGGACTTTTAATAGATAGTTTGGAAGTAATTATAAATGTGTAAAACCTGTTCAGAAGATAGAGCTTTCAGATAAAACCTTGATATCTAAAGTTGAGGCAAATTTTACAATGAAACTATTATTTAAAAAAATGTCAATTATGCGTTTGTATTACACATGTCCGGTTCGTTTAACTCAGTTTTCATTATATTGCAGCAAGTTTCTGGGAACGTGCAACTGGGAACGTTTGCAAAATGTTGACAACCCAACAAACAACTTGATACAAACGTGTTTAGTTTTAGTTATTGCCTCCGACTTCTGAGTTGAACGCTTCAACTTAGTCTTGCAACAAACGGAGAGTAATTTCGAAGTCGCTGACCTCCGTTAATTGCCTATTTATATTTTGATTGATTTTTTAAAAATACGGCTGTCACGCTAAAATTTTATTGTCTTCGTTAGGACAATGTTGCGAGTACATGGTTCTCAAGCTGACTTCCCGGGTGCAGTTTTCGGTAGGGCAAATTAAGGACCCAGCAACGTCTATTGACGTAGTTCGTCATGGGAAGGAGACCGGTATAGGTGGTTGGAAGTTAGGATGTGCACCGTTCAGCTTCTCTTGTCTCCATTCTAAGTTTTTCAGTGTGAACCATTTAACCAGGGTAGACTGCGTCCACAAATCTTTTGATGGTCTTCTATAGAATGGGGCAGATATCTTCGAGTTTTAGTTCGTACTTTAGCTTTCTAGTGAAACTCCCACTTCGGATTAGACATTCGGTCTGCTCGAGTTGTTTGAATGTATTTCCAAGCGCAAAATAAAAAAGAAAAATGGGCAAATTAAGGATTTTTCTTTTTCGACTCCAGAACCTCCACCAACAAAATGAATACTCACATCATTACGCCAATGAGGCCTCTCGAAGACCTCTCTTAGCAAGATATCTCATATTAGAGACATGGACTTAAACGATAACGCGTCTGCAAAATTTTGCTAATAATGTTTTATGCTGTTATACATACACAATTCTGTAACTATGTATACCAATTCAATAATGTTATGGTTAGTTTTACAAATGTGTTCCACTGGGTAACTAAATTAGATGAAACAAATGTAAAGCATCAGTCAGGACCCGGGCCAGCGGTCGTCGTTAGTGGTCGAGCCGACGGCGATAAATCTGCGCGCCTCGAGGACAGCGACTATAAAACAATCATTTGATCGGTTTTCTTGGAAAGTATTAATATGTTTATTTGGACATGGTTACTTTTATCGGACTGTTAAAATAAGTAATTAAAAGTTTGTATCGCTCGTTATAGTTAAATCGACTCTCGTCATCTCATTTCCTTTCATTAATCTCGCAATGATGAAGTTAGTACTGCAGTCTGGTCTTCAGCACACAGTATTTATTTTTATTTCATATAAGCTACTAATTGTAATAGTTTCGACTGACGATAGTTGGTAACATTATCAAGGATAATTTAAAATAGTTATTTGGTCAGTTCTCTTTACACTTCATTCCACACGCACGCACATACAGATATGGACGATCTTTACATATAGAAATATAAGCAAATGGTTTAGAAAGATTGATAAATGAGATGATGTCATCATAAAAAAAAACGTCTAAATGTGTAAAATTCCGAAGAAATAAAGAAATATATATGTTCACTAAAACTGTCTCTACAATGATGCGCACGAAACAGTTTGCCACAATTTTCGGGTTTAAAGGTAAGGTAAATAGCAACCCCTTCATACCTTCATACTACTCGTAGACCCACCACGCTGCTCCAGTGCGAGTTGGCAGGTTATTCATACCCCAGAACTGCTGCCAGGATGCGCAGGTTTCGTCACAATGTTTTCCTTTACTGAAAAGCACAACGATGGATTATTAAGAACAGTCAAGTTGACAGTGCCCGATGTTATTCGAACAAGCAATTACTCTAAGCGAGAATCCACACATCTTTCCAGTGGGCCACCATGGTATTCGAAAAACAGAATATTCTAAACATACTTTTGTAGCTTAGTATTTTTTAGACGATAAATTATTATCTATACAGGACAGAAACATAAAAACCAAAACCAACACACGATAGCCGTAAAAGCTTTTCCGCGCTTTGATCACATACAGGGATATAGACGAATGGATATAAAAACTGAAATTATGGCGCAATCCATCCCCAGCGCGATGCATTTTATTTGTAGGTAAATACGGCCAGCATTAATCATAGCGTGGGGCGGCGTCGCTGTAGCGTGCGTGTGCATGTGCGCTCAGACAACGGGTGCGCTATTGCAAACAACTGTACCGAGCTTTTAATCTTACCTGCGAACGGTCTATATTTAGTACAACATCGACAGATCACTATTATTTTTTTCCTTTGTTCTTTTAATTGAACAACCATAGAACTTAGTTCATTGGATCATGGGTAAACTCGGTCTCAGGGCCCGAATTGTAACAGGTGTAACAATGACAAAGTTACTGTCAATGGGACCAATAGTTTCGGAGATTTCCTGGTAAATCGATGTCTAATATTTCGCTTATATCTATTTATTTATACATACCGAATAATATAGATTGATGCAGCCGAATTTGGGGTTTATGTAAAAACGGTCTGCATTAATTATAACGTGAGGAGGCGTCGTTGTATCATGCGAGTGCACGTGCACAACAATTGCGCTTTTATAAACAAATGTACCGAGCTTTTAATCTTACCTGCGAAGAGTTTATGTTCAGTACAACATCGACAGATCACTATTATTTTCTTCCTTTGTTCTTTTAATTGTACAAGCATAGAACTTAGTTCATTGGAACATGGGTAAACTCGGTCTTAGGGCCCGAATTGCAACAGGTGTAACAATGACAAAGTTACTGTCAATAGGGCCAATAGTTTCGGAGATTTCCCGGTAAATTGATGTCTAATATTTCGCTTATATCTATTTATTTATACATACCGAATAATATAGATTGATGCAGCTGAATTTGGGGTTTATGTAAAAACGGTCTGCATTAATTATAACGTGAGGAGGCGTCGTTGTATCATGCGTGTGCATGTGCACAACAAGTGCGCTGTTGCAAACAATTGTACCGAGCTTTTAATCTTACCTGCGACCGGCTTATATTCAGTACAACATCTACAGATCGCCATTATTTTATTTGTTTGTTCTTTTAATTGAAGAAGCATAGAACTTAGTTCATTAGAGCATGGGTAAACTTGGTCTCAGGGCCCGAATTGCAACAGGTGTAACAATGACAAAATTACTGTCAATGGGTTCGGAGATTTCCAGGTAAATCGATGTCTGATATTTCGCTTATCAATACCGAATGATCTGGAATGATGCAGACCAATTTGAGGTTAACGTAAAAACGATCTGCGTTAATCATAGCGTGGGACGTCGTCTTTGTCTCGTGTGTATGCATGTGCACAATAAGTGCGCTTTTGCAAACAACTGTACCAAAGCTTTTAGCTGCGAACGGCTTATATTCAGTACAATATCAACAGATCACTGTTATTTTTTTCCTTTATACTATACTTTCAATAGAACAAGCATAAAACCTTAGTTCATGCGCTTATATACTGAATCCTGGAGGAATATAGGTAAACTCGGTCTCAGTGTTTGAGTTGCTACAGGAGTAACTATGTCAATAGGACCACTAGTTTCGAAGATTTCCTGATAAATTGATGGCAGCGTCGTTGTATTGTGCATGTAAATACACAACGGGTGCGCTGCTACAAAAAACTGTAGCTAAGCTTTTAGTCTTACCTGCCAATGGTGTATATTCAGCACAACATTATCACATCACTGTAGTCTTCTTCCTCTATTTTATACTTTTAATTGAACAAACATAAAACCTAAGTTCTTTCGTTTATATACTGAATCCTGGAGAAACATGGGTAAACTTGGTCTCAGTGTCCCACTGTGACAGGAGTATCTTTGCCAAAATTCAAGTTAATGGGACCTATGGCTTCATGGTTTTCGTAATGAGATATCGGGCTTATACAAAGATATAAATAATTTGACGTATTCCCATTAGGTGCTTATTTGCTATAATTTGAATCCCGATGTACGTTAAAGCAAAAGTTAATCATTTTTGAGATGTGTTTTCAAGTGAATACGTCTTTAAATGTTTGGTTTCGTGAAGAGAAATTCTAAATCTTTTAATACAGCCACTAAACTCTCTTTATATAAAATGCTAGTACAAAGTCATCTCGAATTTGCGTCTCAAATATGGAATCCGAAATATGTCGTTCATTCTCAAAGAATTGAAAAAATTCAACGAGCCTTTACCTGGCGTTTGGCATATACTTGTTCGGGCGTTTCTCACAGAGCTCCATATTCTTCACGATTGAAACACTTTAAAATGGATTCATTGGCTATGAGAAGAAAGCTGCATGACTTGATATTTTTACATAAAGTAATTAGTGGTGTAGTTAGATGTGAATCAATTTTGAGTGATATCAACATAAACGTGCCTATCAGACCTCCCAGAAAACCAATTTTTAAGATATTTTATA
Organism: Elymnias hypermnestra; assembly: GCA_015832385.1. Classification (NCBI taxonomy): domain Eukaryota; kingdom Metazoa; phylum Arthropoda; class Insecta; order Lepidoptera; family Nymphalidae; genus Elymnias; species Elymnias hypermnestra. The sequence continues at coordinate 311,776 of JACTOM010000024.1, read as the reverse complement.
TTCCCCTCTCGCGAACATATATCACAAAAAATTCCCCAAACAATAGACTATGTAGTACATATAACCGAATTTGTGCAATTAATCCTAGCATCGACATATTCTGTGACAATCTACTGTGCTTCAAATCAAAAATTTGTAAAATATTACCAACAATTTGAGTATGCTTGTAGTTATGTAAATATAGAGTAGTTGTTGTGTGTTGTAGTCACTTTACCATTTGCTGTATATAGTTTAGTTTATCGTTCATCGTTAATTAATTAACCTTTTGATTCCATTTTTAATTTATCTAACAATAACATTCTTGAAAGCTGTGTACGCCTATAATTGGTTCATACATTAGAATGTATCATTATTACTAACACTAGTTTTTAAGCGTTTAATGTATGTACTGGTGGTGTTCCTAAATAAATAAATAAAAAAATACAGTGTCATGTTGTAGCTTCGTGTGTATCGATTTCATTCGAAATTCAATTACACCACTGAATAGCTAAAGGGTGAAAGAATTTGTCATGCTAATTAAGGACTGTAACACATCGCGCATGGCGGAAAGGGAAGCCACGTTACAATAAACGGCCATATCTATAACGCAGCCAAGCCCCATTTTGTAAGTCAAAAAATCAAAATTAAAATATTTTCTTTTAGAGTAGTTATAACATAGTTATTTAAATCTAATTCGTCATTTAGTTATGAAGCTATCACCAGTTCAGAAAAACAATTCTACTACGAAAACACTTAAAACTCGGTAGCTTATCTTTTTAACGTCAACATTTTTATCACTGAATTTGCACATATCGATTTTTTTTTATAAAAATTTTTCCAACATTTCAAATCAAAACTTTGTTATTAGAAATACATTTTTTATTTATTTTATCTTTCATTTTCACGTCCACGTCGCGACAAAGATAAAATGTCAGTAGGCTAACCAGACATTCCTATTTCCCAATTGATTGCATTTGTGGTCGGCTTGCAATCTATGGAAATGTTTTCTATCTGGGATGGTTGTATGACTTTATTTCTGTTATAAACTCGCAACGTTATATGTTAATTAATACATCCAGAGCTAGACATGATAGAAAATACATTTCATAAATATCCAACCGGTAATTGAATTTAGGACTTCTGCTAGCGAAGTGTATACCGTTTATGCAATAAAAACGTCCTTTCGACACTAAGCTACGAGTATATTATAAGTAATCATTAAAACAAAAAACTGTTTGTCACGCTTTCACGCTAAAACTACGGAACCGATTTAAATGAAATTTATTGGTATACAAATAGTCTAGAGCCTGATAAAAGACATAGAGTACTTTTTAACATAGACAATGTAGGATCTTTTTTTTAACGCTGGGAAATCCTCGTGGATACTTGGAATACTCGGGAAGATGTTCTAGGATATGCCGGACTCATACCGGCTAAAACCCACCGGTGCTCCTACATCACTCGGAGACGGGGTCACGAGAACGCGACTGACAGACATTCGCCACCTCGCCAGCGATGTGCCTGCTCAGGCCCAACTCGGTTAATGACCAAAACTTACTCCGAAGGTGTATTGCCTGGAGCACCTGGCAAGCTACCAACCACCTCGCGGGACCACTCTTTGTTGGGCAACGGACCCCGCTTCCGTTACCCAAAGGTCACCACTAAGGAGGGAGACGGCGACCGTGGGCTTCTCGCATACGTCCCTGCATGCTCCTGCGAACGGTCGAGGGGGTCAGGGCAGCCTTCCTCAACCGTTTCGCCATTTCCTTCCGCGTCAAGACATCCCCGCAGAAGGAGAGCGTTACATGTAGGATCCGGACATAAAAGCGAAAAACGACCACTCACTGCGACATTTCTAAAAGTACTCACCAGATTGACTTGAAATTTGGCATATATTATACTCTCGCAACGTAGTCTTTTACTAAGAACGTATTTTCCCATGCACCCACAAGATCCTACATAAGAGAATCTTACTGAGAGATTTCCTTTACCATTAACCTTTTCATGCCCCCTATATTTAATTTAATTTTTAATTTAATTCCGCGACGTTACGTGTCTACTAATTATGGGTTTTCCTTTATTCCAATGGAATCAAGAAATACGTGACTAACACCGCGGAGAACAAGTAGTATGGATATAAATACTCAGTTATTGAATGCAAGTAAAGTTTGAAAAGTTATCAATTATGTTAAGTGGTTTGTAAGCTCACGTTGAACGTAACTGAAATATATAAAATGAAAAAAAAAAACTATGAAAGAAAATCTCTTAAATAAATTAATGGAGTATGTTTGAGGGTTCTGTAAGTTTTTTAATAATTAATAATTTTTTTTTTAAATTTAAAATTTAGAAAAGATATATAATATATATATCTAATATATATAATAAATAGTTAAATGACGAGTGGCAAATTAAAATGCCAGATGTTATTTGTAAATATTAAAACTACCTAACCTTCAAACGATGTAGAAAGAAGTATTATGGGAGTAAAACGTAAAGATAGAATAAGATTGGAAAGTATAAAAAGTAAAACAAAACTAATAAACGTTGTTAAGACCATAAAGAAACAAAAGTTGATATAGACTGGACATATGATAATATGGATAAAGCGAATTAGTGGACATGAATAGCTACTGAAGGGTGTCCAAGATATAGAAAGAGAAAAAGAGGAAATCCACTTAAGCGCTGGAAAGAAGACGTAATCGAAATGGCGGGACCATTGTGGACGAGATTAGCTCACTTTAGATCTGGATGGAAGTCTCTGAGGGAGGCCTATGACAATAGACAATTTGGAGAAAAGCAGCCATGGGATATTCATGCACTATTTAAAAAAATAAATTAAATTAGTAGTATAAGCATTAGATATAAGTAGATTAGGTAAACTGAAAAAAAAATCTCCAACAATAAAGGCTTTATTTATTTATCTTAACCTTCAAATGAATTAGCATAAACGCTGCACATCTTCGTGACACTAATAACGCGTTTCATCCCTCATATGCTTAAAGAAGTGTCATTTCAATAAATAAAAAATAATAACAATAGTATTATTTTCAGAATAGCAGGGGATCTACGAATACGTCTACAAAATTTGTTACTTTTGTNTAACAACTCATTTAAGGGTAACTGTATACGTTTCTATAATAAACTCCCACAAGACGTTTTAGAAATGTCAATTAATAAATTCAAAGTCTTTGTTAAAAGAAAGTTGATAGAAAAATCGTATTATAAGTTGCAAGAGTACTTAGACGATAGAAACGCGTGGGAGTGAACGAACTGCTCTAATTTGAATTGAAATATATTAAACTAACATGATATTGTAATGATGATGATAACAAAAAAAAACAGAATACCCGACTGAGTTTGTTGTGGGCTCTTCTCGGATCGGGGCGCGAAGGAACCCTCGTAACTTTAGATTTTAAGTCGTTCTGGAGTGTCATCATCAGACGTGCATTAGAATTAGAGTGTGGAAAGGAAAAGAAAAAACAAAAAATTGACGATTCAAAAGTGCTGTAATATGCCTACTTGAATAAAGATATTTTGATTTGATTTGATTTGATTATTATTTAACCTTCAAATGAATTAGCATAAACGCTGCACATCTTCGTGACGCTAATCACGCGTTTCATACGTCATACGCGTAAAGAAGTGTCATATCAATAAATAAAAAATAATAACAATAGTATTATTTTCAGAATAGCAGGGGATCTACGAATACGTCTACAAAAGTTGTTACTTTTGTAAACTTACTGTTGTAAGTTTATTGTTGTAAGCAAAATACTTAAATTGATGTGAAAATTGTATCGTTTCATAAATATTTCACAGTCACTAAAATGCCAACTTTTCTATTGCCCACGGATTCCTAAAATACTGAAGTAATGTATTGCAGTGAACTTTCTTAAGGTGCACGTAAGTGTCTACGTTCTACGGTAAGAAATATGAGTACAGCTAATGACGCCATTTCCTTCAATCCGACCATTCGTTTAGTACTTATTTTATAGGGTTACTTTAATTAGGATATAAATTTGGAATTCTAAAAGTCGAATTATCTGGTAAAGATATTTATTTATTACATCTGAGTGAAACTGTTTCGCATGCTGAGGCGAAACGTCGCCACGTCAGCAATTCACCATATCTCTCCATGCACCTGCCTATAGTAAGGTGAGTATCAGAGGCACAGGCCTCCACCTCCTAGGAGAGAGGGTTATTAGCGCATAGACCCACCACGCTGCTCCACTGCGGATTGGCAGGCATAGTACGCAATTGCACTCTACATTCTACACTCTCACAGTCAGATGTGTTGGGAACCCGATACGACCAGAGAGAGATCGGGCGCAGAACCAACGGTTTTACGTCCTCACCGAGGCACGGGGTTGGAACACACCACCAACTACTCAATTCCGGATAAATGTTGAGAAAAACTTAATAGAAAACTCAATACCAATTTTTCAATTAGCCCGACCCGGGACTCGAACCCAGGACCTAATGTCTGTAGTCGGACATGATAACAACTAGACCGATGAGGCAGGCCTACCTATAGTGTACAATGAAGTAGTGAATCTGAAATAATATAAGAGACAAATTCAAAGTAAGCAGGGAGAGAGCATGGTGTGCTATGCTTTTCTTCTGCGGGGATGTCATGACGCGAAGAGGAGGGAGATGGCGAAATGGTTGAGGGAGGCGGACGAGACCGCTTCGACCGGCCGCAGGAAAAGGCCGGGAAGGAGGCGAAAGGCCCACGATCGGTGTTTCTCTCCTTAGTGGTGACCTTTAGGTAACGGATGTGGGGTCCGTTGCCCAACAAGGAGAGGAAACGCGGGGTGGTTGGTGGCTTGCCAGGTGCTCTAGGCACCTTCAGAGTGAGTTATTAAGGTCATTTACACCGGGCAGGCCTAAACAAGCACATTGCTGGCGGGGTTTCGAATATCTGTAAATCGCGTTCTCGTGACCCCTTCACCGAGTGATGTAGAAGCATCCTCCCTGAACCTCCCAACCTGGAGCATCCTGGAGCATTCTCCCAAGTATTCTAGGTATCCACGGGGACTTAAAGCATTAACGAAAATTACACATTATAACCCAGAAAAGTATATTTGAAAGAGTAACCGCCGAGTTTCTTCTCAGCGATGGTTGATTTGTTATCAACGGACAGACTACTAAACTACTACTACTACTTTACTACGTAAAGAATATTTTGATTTTATTATAGTACAAAATTTTATTGGAAGCTTGTATAGTATTTTAAAGCAGACGAATACGCCATAAAATTAACTGCTTCGCGCCGGCCCGATTTGGACGCTGCAGCTCATCTCACTGAGATCTAAAGATAACTGGAACAGGTCTACAGAGAATATAAGAGAATCTTATTATTTATTTTCTATATGGTAAATAAAAAAGTTAAAAGTGAGTGCGTATATAGTACACATATCAGAAGTGAAACTTCTTTGGCAAACTAATATTTAAGTGTTATTTATATTTATACAAATCTAAAACTTTAGATTACCGAGTATTAAAAGGAAGTGAAAAGGAAAATATGTTAGGAATTTAATTGTCATTAAAATATTTAACGTGTCGGAAATTAATACAAATAATTTATTGAAATCTTAAATGACGAATGCTAAAAAAATGCCACGTGTTTTTTTGTCAATATTAGAAATTTTTCATAAAATTTTGTTTTTGAATTTAAAATTTAGAAATATATTTGATGATAAATATTCTATTAAATTATTGAATGACGAGTGGCAAATTTAAATGCCACATGTTATTTTTAAATGTTAAAACTACCTAACCGTCAAAACGAATTAGCATAAATAACGCTGCACATCTTCGTGATGCTAATCACGCATTTCATTAGTAAAAATTTTACTCTCATGCGCCTAAAGAACTTTCACCTGAAAAAATACACAAATATTTATATATCATCATATTGTATACATATCGTTTTCATTTAATACAAGCTTATTGAAGATCATTAAGTTATGAATCTCTAATTGAATGAGCATTAATATAGGATAAAAACTATTTTTATTGTATACGTCCTGTAATTTCGAGCTTGATTATTATATATTGTTAAAAATAAACACAAAAATTCAAAATGCAAAACTTTCTTCTATAATATTAGAAAATAGATTTATTTTCAATACTTTATTGTCTTCAGAACTTCGCTATACAGAACATTTGACACTCTGGAGTTCGACTCGGGATTCATTATTGTCTTTAAATTAAGATTTTAAAACTCGTTATATCTTTTGCCTGCAATGTCCGATTTAAATCATTTAAAAGGTATTGAAATGGTCTTTAATAAATTTAATTAACAGGAGTAGTTGGACATATGGTATCATGGACTTTTTTCTAGATACCAATACGTGCTATAATACTACAGAACATTTTTCTTGGTCTGACTTCAATAGTGTTCGCAGTGCACGCGATGGCAGATTTTTTGTTACAATTGTTTCATACCTTGGTTTACATTAATGCATTTTTAATATGGATCCCTGTCTTTTTTTCAAAAGTACTATATCCTGTGTCGTTCAGTGAAATTGCAGCTTTATAATGACGAGATTTTTTTTAATTAGTCCAGTAGTTTTTGTGTGAATACGTTACAAACATACATACATACAAAAGCACAAATGTTTCCTTTTTATAATATTTGTTTACATATACGTTGGAGAATAAAAGAGAAGGAAGTATAAAGCATAGTGGCCATAAGTGGCATCCATAATTCCATACTGGGGGCTTTGGTGGGTAATTTTGGTGCAATCAAACACTTTATTAATTAATTCAATCACTTAATGTTCTCGATATAAATTTACACAAACTCATTAATAATAACAGCTAAAAACGCGACAGTTTTAAAAGTAGACCGCTCTGGCGGAACATCACCCTAGAACTAACGAGAGACTTACGTCGGACAGCCACTATTGACTCTGTCCCACTCCAATAGACAGATGGCGCCAGCGCTCCTCAGGCTACCGCACTCTGACATCTATAAAATTAATTAATATTGCTATGTGAGAGATTCGTATATAAAACACACTTAAATTTCAGTTCACTCATAAGTTAAATGAAAAAAGTGCAAAAGGGTAAAAGAATTTTATTCTTATTACAAAAGTCGTGTTATTTTTTTTAAATATTTACAATAATATAGCGTCTGTATCTATATGTACCAATATCATTGTGATTTGCACGTCATAAATGATTATATCATACCTTGGTTTATTTCCTTGTACATTTTATCTAAAATTGTATATGCAACTATACAATCTTGAATCATTAGTTCTCTGTACTTATTAAACTATTCAAATTAGCACATTATGTTAAAAAAAAATATTTTAGTCAATCTAGACGCGAGGCACTCATCGCTGCACTTTTTGGTCGATCAAAACATGTGTTAGGGAGGGATTCCGGATCAGACAAATCTTTGCAAGTTCAGTGGATTATATGGGTTCCTAGGGCTTCGATCTTCGGTGGTTGTTCAGGCTTTGGTCGCTCAGGGTTCGTTGTTCAGGTTCACAGGTTCGGTCGTTGGTTTTTCAGAGTCACAATTCGCGATTAGTTGTAAGATGTACTCCGTGCGGGAGTCTGAAATGAAATGTGTCCGATCGAACAACGGGAATGCACTTTTATAGAAATCTCCCCTCCACCCCGTACATGCGGCTGTGACGAGCGGGAGATAAGACGGTCACGGGTGTCGAGATAGGCGAGGGTGCTCGCTCCTGTCCGCAACAACATGAAAAATATGGAACTAACAGGCAAATGTTAAAGACTCCATTAAACTCCCAACTCCTGAGCTACCAATGGATAGGCCATTGCCCTGTGCTGTAAGTCTCCATGGATGGCAATAAGCACTCACCATCAGGTAACCTGCCGACTCATTTGTCTGTCGAAACTACAAAACAAATGTATTCCCTTTATGTCGCATCCATTTTATATAATTCCGTGGAAATTGGCCCAAATTGTATGCACAAGAAGCTACTGGAGGGTGTGTGTAACAAGTCGAGTGGGAACAAAGGAAACTAACGGCGAGCGGACTGTTTAAGAATAGTTTGCTAACATGCTACTTACTCTTGTTGGCAATTTTAACTATCGCTCCGAGACCGAATATATGGGATGCAATTTGCAACGAGGAAGCATCGCAAATTGCCATATATTTACATGTTGTGCAATAGGCTTTATAAAATGTTAAACAGATTCTCCCTTTATTTACAAAGAAATATTTCAGAAGTGACACCGTTAATGACATTGTCTGTCTTGCTGTTAGAAAAGTTAGATAATTCACTGATGTTGAAACTGCCAAAATGGTGCATTTTGCTTATTTTAATAGCATTATGTCTTACAGCATACTGTGTATGTATATATTTATTTTACAAAAAAGAGCAATTCGTACCATATATAAAATAGAATCTCGTGCATCTCTAAGAGATAACTTCAGAGAAACGTCAACTCTTACAGTACCGTCGCGTTATATATTGAATAATATCTTTTATATTTGTTATAATGTTCACCTATATAGCAAGAAAAGTGAAATAAGTAAAAGTAAGTAGCAGTTCATTAACGTCCCACTGCTGGGCACAGGCCTCCTCACTCATATGAGAGAGGGTTTTTAGAGCATAGACCCACCACGCTGCTCCACTGCGGATTGGCAGGCATAGTACACAAGTGCACTCTCTATTCCTTCACTCTCATAGTCCGATGTGACGGGAATCCGACACGACCGGAGAGAGATCAGGCGCAGGACCGACGGCTTAACGTGCTCTCCGAGGCACGGGGGTGGATCACACCGCCAACTTCCCAACTTCGAGCAAATATTGAGAAAATAGAAAACTCAATAACCATTTTGGATTGGCCTGACCCGGGACTCGAACCCAGGATCTCATGTCTGTAATCGAACATGCTAACCACTAGACCAATGAGGCAGTCACAAACACAATTTTAATACAAGAAATAAAAACAAACTTGTAATCCCATATTTTTGTCAAATCATTTGTCGGGTTGGACATACGCATTTTTAATAAGATACCGCAATCAGTTTTAGATTTGCCTCCTCATATTTTTCAAAAATATGTATTTTACAACAGCAACATACAACAACATTATTTAAGCGATAAAAATGTTTGGACTCATTGTAACATATGCAACTATCTCTAAAAGATTAACCATTGAGTTTCTTGTCAATTTCGTCTGAGCGGATTCATATTTTTGAACCGGTGGTAGATTTTTTACCATCTGACAGACTGCTAACCGTTGAAAAGTGGTTTTTGAGCTTTCACGCCAAAATTACTGAACCGATTTAACTGAAATTCGATATGCATATAGCCTAGAGCCTTAGAAAGGACATAGGATACTTTTTAACGTAGACAACGTAGATACTTAGAAAGAGTTTCAGAAAAACATTTTGTTACGTTATGTACTCATGTATCAATGTGTAAGAACCTTACTGAGTCACACTATTTAGACAGAATTACAATAAAATACTTACAGATTGACTATTCTTTAAATTAGGACTGTATTTTTTAGTAAAGGAATTCAAGTTCAATTCTTAATGATATTTTATAGAAAACAAGCATTATTAACCATTGGGCCATTACGCTTTAAAACACATTAAACACGTAGCCTTTTCAGGTACAAATATATGGCATCACTTAGACTTCATCTAAGTTGTTATGGCCTGGAGCATTCCTGTAATAGGTTCTGTAAAATATAGGTCTAATAGCTTTACATATTCTTAGATTTCATCTCGAACTTGGCATTATTATAATCGTGGGGTCGCGACCCTTTTTCTGCATAATTTCCCTTATGTAGAGCGTAACTAACACGTGAAAATGTTTGATCGTTTACATTCCGCAAGATTAATTTGAATAATAGGCTATATTTTCTCGAATTATTTTATTAGAAAACTTATGTTATTAATGCGGAAGTCACACTGTTTATTCATCTGTTACCAAATACGCTTATAAATGCTAAATACCTGTTAACTTTATATATATTGACATTTGGGACCTTGGAGTCGGTTGTAGGCTACTATTATCTTAAAATAATCTTTGAACTAGTTCGTTCTCGTTAATCTTTGAAATGGCTGGACAGGTTGTGACGGGGCTTTCATTACAACTACACATAAACCACGTTTTTTTAATAGAAATAAAGGTTCATTATAAGTGACCCCTGAGCTCATACATACGAGTATATGGAGAACTTCTGAACTTTCCCTTTCCTAACTTAGGGTCCTTTAATTACGCAACGACACGAAAAAGTATAGTAAAAGTATTCAACTACAGTAGCTTTGTTCGCATTAAAAATGCAGTGAGTTATTATTCTAATCTTCAACTGGTCACTTTGAATTTGACTTTGTAAAATATTTGATCGGTTAGGAGGCGGGGCTAGAATGAGGACTCACTGCATTCTTAACGCAACAAACTGTAGCATTCTGTGCCACTTCTTTGGTTGAGTTAGTTAAGTTATGGGTTTATTTGGTGACTGACAGCTCCGCTCTTGTTATATCGTTGTGTAAATTATGTCTATATCTTCTTATCTTGCCTCTTCGACTAGCTTCTCAACAAGGATTTCTTTTTGCAGCCAACACCTCTTTTGCGAGGAACCTTACCTATCAAGATCAGTTACACCTAACCTTCCAAAAAGAAGCTCTTACAGGTGATAGTATCTCTCGTGTCTATGCACATGCCCCAGATATGTGACTTTTCGCATCTTAACGATTGGCAAAAGTTTTGGTTATTGTTTAATTCGCTGCAGAACTTCCAAATTTTAAACCCATTTGGTCCAGCTAATGGTCAACATTACGATAACCTGAAGTAGGAACTCGTTTTTAAAGTGGTATAATAAACAACGAAACACTTGAAGGCAAAACAAGCCATGTTTATTAAAATAAAAACATTTTTGAGGGTGCTTCTTAATTTTAATGATATGCCCGAAATATAGCTGAGTGTGCCCCTCAAGGTAAGTGAGCATCTTAAAAAGGTCTAGGGTGTACAAAGTTCACCTCTTACGATAATACCGCTATAGACCCCACTTCAAATCTGACGCAAGATAAACGAGATTGCCCCGTATTTGTATGAAGAAATCGAGGATAAAGGAGGGCTATATTAAAAAATATTATCGTAAGATTGGTTTCATTGTGTTGAGGATTATAAATGATTCTGGATTCCCTTTGTGCATTAGTTTATTTGGGATTGACGTACTCTGAATTTATTATTAAAATTTGTGTTGGTTTAAATATGTTTATTTTTTTGTTTTGGACAAACGAAGACTATGTGTTTTAGTGTCGAAACTAATTGTTACTTTTATAAAGTCTAATTTGTAGGATTAGTAATACTATTCACCGATTTTTCATTATTCTATTACTCTTCTCGTGCAACAAATAGAATGACTTAAACCACAACTAATAAACAAGTTGATCTGAGAACTGAGAACTGTCACATGTCAAATGTCACTCATTCTTCTGTGCTACTATTTCTTATAACCCCACTCCCCTTTAAAACTCCCCACTCAAAATTAATAAGTCCACCAATCACAGTCGTCGTGACAATGACGATTTTAAACAGAAGTAGTGATTAAACTTAAGGCAATTACCGGAATAGCGTTAAACCGGAAGTTGTTCATTTAAACGGTCTCGGGTCTTAATCTGAATCATTAAAAAAAAACAAAAATTAAAGGAAAAAATAAATCTCTAACACTTTTCAATGTTTTGTTAAAGAAAATTGTTCGCGACTTTTTCCCTTTTTATTGTAAATTTATTTCCCTTTTTTATTAAACTAAAATTGTTAAATGATATTGTTAAACATCGTTCGTTGTATAATATATTTTGTTGTAACTTAGAGTCTGATATTTATAAGTATGTATAATGTTTGTAACTATAGCGTATACACTATTTGTCATCGCTAAAAATAGAATCATTTTTGTAATTAAAGTAGCCCCTGTGATTGGTAATAAATAAAACGCCAATCATAGGAATCACATTTTATCCAATAAATCGATAACCCCCGTCGCTTGCTTGTCACAATAGTGCACGTTTGTCAGTCGTAAAAAACCTACATTAGATGGCCACTTTCGGCAAACCGTATTCCTGTTCCTGTTTCCGGGTTTTCTGCAAATAACAGTTAGTTGGTGACAAGTGGGCGGCGGAGCGTTGGAGTGAAGAATCTGGTGGCATTTTCATTTATCCTGAACCGGCAAGTCTTCGCAAGAGTGAGCTAACGAAGGGGCTCACAAAAATTCTTGTATTAAAATACTTATTGCATATTTATACATTTACAAATGAAAGATAAACATTTTAACATACAAAAGCTATACTTAAAGGAGTAACTGTTGAGTTTTTTGCTGGTTTCTTCTCAGCGGAATCAACTTTCCGAACCGGTTGTAGATTTGTCACCAATAGACAGGTTAATTAAGACTCAAAATTGCTTTTAAGCTTAACTAAAGAATATTTTTGATTGATTCGATATAATACATCGGTTTATCTTATTTAGTCTCTTATAAATATTTATGGGGTATTATGTAAATGTTAAAATCTGGAAAAGTTACTAAAATACGCATATTGAAGATAGTTCTTACACTTATATATTAGATATCCTATTACGGGGACGCCTTCAGGCAATACTAGCAATTTTATCGCAGTCGGGAGGACATATAACATTAGAAATAACTTATTTTTCACGTACCTTGATAGCTTCGGGATTGCTATTTCAACGGGCTTGAACACGTATTAGGGAAGGAATAATCTTTAAATAAAACGTTTCTTGCTATAATGTTTTCATTTAGGCTTTCTTTATTACGTAAAGATAAGTAAGTGTTGACACTTTAGTTGATATATCATAGGCGAATACAAAACTTCAGATTTTGACAAAGTAAGACTATGTATTTACATATTTAGTAACATATTCTCTAACATGTGTAGAGTTGAAAGAGAGGCGTCGTGGCGACGCTCACGTTCCGCTGTAGATATTTCACACCAACATTTTCTGAGGTTTTCGAATTTTTCATTCGAAATAACCCAATTAATGTTACTGATATACATATTATATTTTTATAAATTTTATATCTAATTTTAAAAGGAGACTGTTCAAAAAATACTATATTTGCGGAGATACAACATGATGTAAAGAAATATTTCTATTAGATTAAATTTTCTTCTTAGATTTTCTCGATCGCTTTTCGTGAGACATAATGTATTTTACTCGTTTCCTTTTAATATCTTGTTAGAAGAGAAAGAAAAATAGAGAGAGAGATGGCGAAACGGGTGGGAAGAGAGGAGTCAAGGCGACGCTTTGCCATGGAATGCCTGGGTCTCACGTGCCATTACAAATGTTTTACTTCAAAATCTTTTTAAGTAAGTAAGTAGCAGCCCATTAACGTCCCACTGCTGGGCACAGGCCTTCTCACTCATATGAGAGAGGGTTTTTAGAGCATAGACTCACCACGCTGCTCCACTGCGGATTGGCAGGCATAGTACACAAGCGCACTCTCTATTCCTTCACTCTCATAGTCCGATGTGACGGTAATCCGACACAACTGGAGAGAGAGATCGGGCGCAGGACCGACGGCTTTACGTGCTCTCCGAGACACGGGGGTGGATCACACCGCCAACTTCCCAACTTCAACTTCGGGCAAGTATTGGCAAAATCTTTATAGAAACTCAATATCGAGTTTAAAGTCGTGATAAACGACTGTGATTGGTGGAATTATTTTTGAGTGGGGAGTTTTAGAAGGGGGGTATAAGAAATGGTACAGGAGAATAAGAAACATTCGCCTGATGACAGTTCTCAGTTTGTATTAACTTTGCCTACTAGTTTTGAACAATTATTGTGTTTAAATACATTCTATTTGTAGCACAAGAAGAGTAAAGTATGGTGTCCTATTAACTGGTGAGAAACTTTAAAACCGACGTATTCTTAAGTATATCTCTTGAATCTCACAGCGGAGTGACGTTAATATACAATGAAGGAAATCGTTAACAATAAAGAAACGTAAAACCGTATATTGTGAGGATGATAGCTAAAGGAAGAATAACAAAAGATCACAATAGAATGCCATCAGTCAGAAGTGGCGGAGTGCAGTCAATGGCTGCTGTCAAAACAGCGGCATTGAATACGACCGCTTATGATTCAATAATGGCTCTCACTGCTCAACTCGTAAATAATTCAACGTCGAATATTTGATTTTGTTATACAGAAAACGATACTCTCGGTGTTCTTAGTATCCCAATGAAAGTAGCTATCTTCAATTTGATATAACTCAATGAAAACTAAACAACATAAAAACGTGTGCACGTATTAGTATACTTGGAACTCCATTAAGGTCACAATGTTGGGCACAGGCGTCCCAACTTTCAGGAGAGAGGGTTTTTTAAGCATAGCCCAACGATGTTACTCGAGTGCGGTTTATTTATTACTTTTTGTACACCACAATGTTACGAAATAATACATTATAGAGTACAAGAGGCGGTCTTATCACTTAGTGGCGATCTCTACCAGAGAACCTTTGGTATAGGAGTTGTAGCAAAGAGTGGTGTATAGACTTACATATAAATAACTACATCCTAATACGTTGATATTATACACAAATAACTACTATATATATTTCGGATGGTAGGTGTCTGTGGAAGCCGGAGCGGTCTACTCTTGGAACTTTCGCGTTCTTAGCTATTATTGTTAATGAGTTTGTGTAAATTGATTTATAAAGTTTTTGATTGCACCAACATTGCCCACGCTATAAGAAATTAAATTATGGATCCCATTAATGATAATGTCGGCAGAGAACCCTACACCCCTATGCTTTATGCTTCCTTTTCTCTTATTCTCCGACATATATACATATGTCGGAGAATAAGAGAGGAGAAGTCAAGTACTTTTTGGAACGACGCCGCCACCTATCGGCGCTAGACAGAGTCCAAGAGTCACAGGTCAGCAGCGTTTCTCGACAGTTTTCGGGTAGCAATCTGCGCGTTCCTAACTATTACTGTTGACATGTTTGTGTAAATTGATATCGGGATCATTAAGTGATTGGAAATTATTATCTGAGTTAATTAAGTGTTTGATTGCACCAACATTACCAACCGACGCCCACACTTTGGAGGTTAAATAATGGACCCCACTAGTGACGTTGAGGTAACCACCTCCTTATACATGCTTCCCTCCGACATATAGATATGTTGGCCCATACATAGACTAATAAATAAAGTCTTCATAACAATTAGCCCGCCTTAAACGAAATGAGTAGACTATCACCACGATTTGATTTCCCCGTATTCCCACAGGATGGGGAACTACTTAGATGTCACCGTGGGCAACTACTTGTGTGACATTTATTATAGTGATTCAACTCATCGATAACGTCTTAGATTGACACTAAAGTGGAGCTTGGTACTTAAATGTTTGTGAAAGACTACTAAATGTTATGTTTGTTATGTTTATATCATTAGTTAAACTATACAATGATATATTTTTTTATTGAATTAAGACTCTGGTGTACCGTCATGTCGCGCTGAACTTTGAGATAGTGAAAAAAGTCTGTCTTGTATTTATAGGCTCATATCTCAAAATATAAAACTTACCTCAAGTGTTTTCATTGTTATTCACATCCGTTATATAATCAAAAATACAAATAATCACTAATAAACACTTACAGTTTACAGAATACCATAAAAAACTTAACGACCTTCGACGCAACACACGCACCGTTAGTAAAGGTAACTTTGTAACTGATATACTTTTTTTTCTATTGTTTAGTGTCATCTCTACGCGTATTTCTTTTACGACAATTACCAAAAAGCGAAAAAGATAAAACACATTATGACTTAAAATAATTTTGTCCAAGTTAAGACAGAACTATCATGTCAACCAGTAGTTGACACCGGCAAATTTACCACAGAGTGTGTTACCATAGAATGAGATTACAACGTCACGCTAATTTATACACAGTAAAAAAGTTATTACTTCGCCTTCTTGAGATTTAAGTAGATTTATTTAAGCTCGAATTCTATTTACAACTCCAATAACGAAGAACAGCAAATAGAAGTACAATTTTTCACAAAAGATTTACAACATTACGTGTTTTGTGCATTTTGTTTCACATTTAAAGCAATTGTCGCGAGAGTTGCCAAGAAAGTTTAATCTGGAGCAATATTTTTTATCTACGTCATTATCAGCGTGGATTCAAAATTAATTGAACAGCAATATGTAAGCCATGTCGCCTTGATTTAACTGTAACTCAATCATATATTTCCTAAACGTCATGGTGGTGAGTCCTGCTGATTCTCATTCGGATATATCGTGGGTCTGAAACTTGGGCACTAAGTTTCTCTGAGCAAAAAAGAAAGAACAATTAAGCCCGTTAGTTTCTAACGGGCTTAATTGTTCTTTCCAAACCTGCATATTTCAAGAGCGATGCTGGGTTATACTAATCTCGTACAAGCTTGTACGAGATTAGTATGGCCCTTAAACAGATGAAGAACAGCAAGGTACCTGGTGATGACGGAATCAAAGCGGAACTCCTGAAGGCGGGTGGAAAACCCATTCTTAAAGTCCTTCAGCGAATGTTCAATTCCGTCATCCTGGAAGGTACGGTGCCAAAGGCGTGGCATAGGAGCGTGGTAGTTCTGTTCTTCAAGAAAGGTGACAACACCTTATTGAAGAACTATAGACCTATTGCGCTGCTAAGTCATGTCTATAAGCTGTTCTCGAGGGTCATTACGAATCGTCTCGCTCGCAAGTTTGACGACTTCCAGCCCCCCGAACAAGCCGGATTCCGAAAAGGCTTTAGTACCATAGACCACATCTTTACGCTGCGGCAGATTATACAGAAGACCGAGGAGTATAATCGGCCACTTTGCTTGGCGTTCGTGGACTATGAGAAAGCCTTCGATTCGGTGGAAACATGGGCCGTGTTGAGATCTTTGCAGAGATGCCGAATTGACCACCGGTACATACACGTGTTGAAGTGTTTGTACGAAAACGCCACTATGTCAGTCCGTATACAGGACCAAAGCACAGAGTCTATCCAACTGCAGCGTGGAGTGCGACAGGGAGATGTTATCTCCCCGAAGCTCTTTACTGCGGCGTTGGAGGACCTGTTTAAGCTTATGGAGTGGAACGGACTGGGCATCAACATCAACGGCGAGTACATCACTCATCTACGGTTTGCCGACGACGTGGTCATTATGGCAGAGACTCTGGAAGATCTCAATGCAATGCTCGATGACCTCAGCAGAGCTTCTCGACAGGTGGGCCTAAAAATGAACATGGATAAGACGAAAGTTATGTCCAATATCCATGTTCCGCTCCACCCAGTCATCGTTGAGAACTCTACACTCGAAATTGTTGACGAGTATACATACCTGGGACACATAGTCCAGCTAGGTAGGTCCAATTTCGAGAAAGAGGTCAACCGCCGAATCCAACTCGGTTGGGCAGCGTTCGGGAAGTTCCGGAAGACGTTTTCGTCCAATATCCCTCAGTGCCTGAAGACTAAAGTCTTCGAACAGTGCGTGTTGCCAGTGCTTACCTACGGATCGGAAACGTGGTCGCTGACTATGGGCCTCATTCGGAAGCTCAGAGTCACTCAGCGTGCGATGGAGAGGGCTATGCTCGGAGTTTCTCTACGCGATCAAATCAGAAATGAGGAGATCCGTAGCAGAACCAAAGTCACCGACATAGCCCTACGAATCGCGAACCTGAAGTGGCAATGGGCGGGGCACATAGTCCGACGAACCGATGGACGTTGGGGCCGGAAGGTGCTGGAATGGCGACCCCGCACCGGACGACGCAGTGTAGGAAGACCCCCCACAAGGTGGACCGACGATATAAGGAGGGTCGCCGGTAGCCGCTGGAGCCAGGCGGCGCAAGATCGGGCCTTGTGGGCATCATTTCGTGAGACCTATGTCCAGCAGTGGACGTCCATCGGTTGAAGCGACGACGACGAGCTGGGTTATACGTAGTATAACCACAGCGGAGCAATATGGTGGGCTTATTATGCTTTACAAGTCCTCTCTTCTATTCTTCATTTTTAATCACTTAAGCTAATTAACTTACAAATAAGACACATACGTATGAATACTTTAATAAACTATATGCAGTGTAGCAGTGTTTCACTGCAAAGAGCTTGTTGTCCTTTCTGAGGCTCTAGACTGTGTACTGAATTTCATTTAAATCGGTAGAGGACTTTGGTATAAAAGCGAAATAGACAAACAGAGTCCCTCGAGGGTAATACTTTTACAAACTTTAAATATCATATTTATTGAATCCAATCAATCGCCTGAAAATAAAATTAAAGCTTTTGGTTTCAAAATGACGTTAAAAAGTGGCGTGTGTCCTTTCCCATGCTCTAGACTATCTGTGTACCAAATTCCATTGAAATTGGTTTAGTAGTTTTATCGTGATAGCGCAACGGACACTAACTGATTAAGGCAAGTTCGTATGGCGATGCAAAAATAGTAGAGTTAATAGGATAATTAAATATATTAAACAATCTAATGTTGAGTATGGCAGAAGGAACATAAAAGTAAAATAAATGCGGTGGAGGTGAGAGCGTTGAGAAGTATGAGTGGATTAAAACTTAGTGACAATGTAAGAAATAGGGTGATAAGAGAGCGTTGTGGTATAAAAGAAGAAGTGACTAAAATTGAGAACGGAAGGAAACTGACTAAAATTACTAGTTAGGAGATATATGAGTCAAGAGTGAATGTGAACGTTGGAAGGGGAAGACAAAGGCGAATGGTTTTGGACAAAATCCAGGACATTTGAAATATGGGCCAGGTCAAGATTACTCTAAGCCGATGAACTTGTATGAAAGGTTTAATGAGAATGAACGAAGCGAAGAATCGTGGCAAGTGGAAGAACCTGGTCTCTACCTACCCCTATAGGAATGATGATGATCAGGTCTATCAAATGTACGCGAAAATTTTCCTAACAATCGGTCAGGCTGTTTCTGAGGAGATCGATAACAAACACTGTGATACTATATTTTTGCATATACATGAAACATATTTACAAATACATATTACCAGAAACAAAGTAACACAATATTGTAATTGTTACACGAGGAAAACACAAACGTATTGGCATTATATTTCTCTATTAAAAAGTTTACTTAATATTAACATAAAGAACGATGTCGGTTATTACATTAGATTTTACGGGGAATTCTTAGCTCAATAAAAGAAGATTCGTATATGTGGCACTTGTATGCAAAACAGGCGTTATTTCCTTAAAATTCTTTTCTAGAAAGGAAATGTTCCGGAGTCGCCTTTTAAACTGATATAAACATCGTAGCGGAGGAACGTTGAAAATGCACGCCTCCCAAGAGGGCGAGTCATCGTAACGTACTTCCGCTACATTCAGCACGAACAGACAGTTTCTTTCTTGGTTTCTTATTTATACCAATAAATTGAACTGCAGTGATTAAACAATGTTTTTTTAACTGACTTATTTCGCGTAAATTCTGTAAATATATATTCAAATATTTTTTATTCAAATAGGCTTTTAAAGCACTTTAAAATCAGTCAAATATAGTATTTTCCATACTTCCAATGAACAATTGATGATGGCATTTTAGACTACTTAGACTATAAAGTTACAAGGGTTTTTTCGCTTCCTATTCTGAGAAGAGCCCACGATAAACTCAATCGGGTTATATTTACTTTATATCGATTAGAACCATTCTTTTACGCTTACGACTTCTATCGTTTAAATAATCCTTTAAATTACAGTAGAACTTCAAAATTACTTTCTTGTAATAAACGATTTCAATTTATTGAGTGAAATCATTAGAAAGTCTTCTTGGAGTTTGTTATAGAAACATATACAGACCTCGTAAATTTAATACTAGAATTTATAATAATGTTTTTTAGTTTCTTAACTTGTATAAAGTGCATTTGCTTTTTTTCTTAATATTTTTATGGGCGTACGACAAGTTTTCGAATAAGTATACGCAGGGAACTGTTAATAATATATTGTATAATAAAATAATATATTTCGATGAATAAAAGAGAAGATAGCATGAAGCATAGGGGCGTAGGGTTCTCCGCTGACATCGTCAATAATTCGCTACTATACGCACGTAAGCAGACGGTAACGTTGTGTCCAAGAGCTTCGCCAGGCTGGCATGCCAGACGCGGTCGAAGGCCTTCTCCATATTTAAGAAGATCCCCACTACGGATCTGCCGCCGTTTATCTCACTAGCGATGTGGTGTATTGTCTTCATCAGCTGGAGCGTCGATGAGTGACTGCTGCGAAAGCCGAACCGCTCGTCGTGCAATGGGAGGTGTGGCAGTAGTCTTCGCAGCAGTAGACGCTCGAACAGCTTGGCTACGTGGGGTAGTAGCGTAATTGGGCGATAGCTTCCTGGGTATCTCCGGTCCTTGCCGGATTTGGGGAGAGTGATGAATTTCCCCAACTTCCACGTCGTCGGGAAGTGGCCCGTACGAAGAAGCCCGTTGAACAGTCTCGTGAGCGCTGCGAGACCCCTCTTAGGCAGTTGCTGTAACGCTGCAATTGGAATCTCTCGGTGCCTTCCTCTTCGGTAGTCGGAGGATGGCTCATCGTAGCTCAGCCGCGGAGATGTATTCGTCTCCCCGGAGCATCAGCGTTTTAGTTGAGAGGAATTCCCGCACCATTTCTTCCTGCTCCCGATGGTGCTCGATGATATCCCTATTATTGACAGTGGCGTTTGTTGTAAATTGTGCCTTCAGGTGCTCCGCCAGGATCTCTGCTCTATCTCTGGCGGAATATCTTCGTTTACCTTCTCGGTCGAATAGAGGGCAGACGGGTGTCGTAAGTCCGGTCATCTTCTTGCAGAGGCTATAGAGTTTAGTGTCTTCCCCTGAGGCTTCCTCGACGTCGCGCTCCCATTTGTCGGCGTCGACACCTCTCTTGATACCTCCTCTGTAAGTAAGTGTTGAGTGTCGGGGTCAAACAGTGCTTCGACACTGATGGGGATCTGTTATAGAGAACGATGTCCAGTACGTCGGGTTAACATCTTGGGTCCGAGGGGATGTGAGTCGGCGGTCCCGGCCCTAACACCCCGTAACCCTGGCGCTCGCTGTTCAAGGAGTTGCCTTTCGGTCGTCGAAATGATACGAGGCCCCCACGCGTGATGTTTTGCGTGGAGTAGGCTTCTGTGACTCGAAGAGTAGGTGGACATCGCTCCCGTGGTAATCTTCTGCTGGCGGTCTCCCACACGCACTCGTACACCGTAAGTGCGTGTTGCTCTGAAAGGTGCGTGCGGTAGCTCCTCGTGCACCACATCTCCCCTCACTAAGGCTGCCGTGCCTCTAAAGGCGAAGCCTCGGTGTGACATTTCATCGCGGCGGTACACGAGGTAATTGGGGATTCTCAACTCGTGGTGATCAAGGAGCTTGATCTCACCCAGGAGGATTGCATGTATGTCCTGCGACTGGGATATTTAATCATATTGAATTTATTTATTTATTTATTTTAGACAGCTAACAGCAGGTACATAATATACGTTTAACTTATGATAAAAAAAAACTAAGATACATTGAATATGTCGAACTAATAATAGGCTATCACAGCATGCCATCATGATTATACATGAAGTCAGATTAAAAAAGTAAAGTTGCAGTTATGGCGACAATTGCTATTACGTGGGACATTAAAACTGAACTTAGACACAAGATCTTGACTATCAATATCACTATATAAATAGTTTGAACAAGAAAGTCATTGATAAAATCATTCTACGGTTTAATTAATCATGGCTCACAACAAGAACTTTTTTATACATCTGCAAATTATATTTACTCTAGAGATATTAAGTTTTAATTTGCTCTCAACGGAATGTCTGAAAAGTATCGATATTCTGAATAATTATGTTAATATAAACAGAGTTTTTATCTAATACGAAACAAAACAATTTTTTTGTCTATATTTATAATAGAGAAATTTATAAATGGGTATAAAATACTCATAAAGTGGTACATGTGTTTAGCTTTCTCTTTCGGTTAGTCCACGAAAACCAACCTTACTGATGCGAGTGTTATATATCCTAGCGTGATGGATCCTGCTCGTTTACTACCCACAAAATATAGGTGAACAGCATACCTTAAGAAGTTTTCAGTTCAAAAACTACTCTATCACATTAAGTAATATCTTAAAAGACCATATTGAGTAAACATAGCGCCGCAGTAAACAGAGACGTCTAAGCTTAGACGCTATAATCTATGGAGTGTTATCACGCGACGTTGCAATATATGCGGCTCGCCTTGTGCCCTTAGGAAATAATTATAAATCCTGCTAATGCCCGCTATTTGTTACTGAGACTTGTTTTTTTTATATATATAACGATAGCAAGTTCACTACAACGTCTAAAAGGGCACTTTTGATGGTAAAGCGTATTTCTTTTTGACGTGAATACGTCTTTAAAATCCACATGGAGGAAACAATATAAACAATGATAACAAAATTCGGGGATGCAGTTAGGTGTTGTAGCTACATATCTATCAAGTCCATTCTAAATTCAATTACACCATTGGACAGCCAAAGGATCGTAGGATTTATTACGTTGAATAAGGCCTGTATCACATCGCGAACGGCGGACGGGGAAGCCCTGTTACGAAACGTATTCACGTACAATCCGTACATTATCACTGACTAACATAAGCTATATTTAGTACTAGATTACTATAGAAATCTTCAGAAATTCCTATTAAAATCAACCGAAGGTGTAAAAAAATTAGCCATAAACTGTCTTTCATCGCATACGCTGTGAAAAGTATTAATGATAGGACAAAAAAATGTTCCACAATATTATAGAATATATCAATATTTACAAAAAACTTCGCGAGAACATATGTCTAACTATTGTAGTTACGTCACTATAACAAGTTTTTTACGTTTAAGAAATTGATAGAAATGCCGATCAAATTCAGACCGTGTTATCCATACCATTTATAAAATTTTATCCAAATATATAATTTAATATTCAAGACTGTCTCAATACCTGACGATTACTTTTTGAATTATTGAAGTCGGATGTTCCATTCAAAAGATATCATGAAATTAAAATAAAAATACTAACTCGACAAGAGATGGGCAGTGCGGGCGAAGGGGGTGCACCATTATGAACTAGGTTAGAACTACTTAGTTTTAGGAATCAAACTTTTTCATAATATTTGTCAATTCAAGGTCGTTTTAATTATCATGCTTATAACTTAAATATCTGTACCTATTTATATTTACCCGTGTGAAGCCGGGACGGGCTGCTAGTCTATTATATTTAGATAAGAGCAATCCAGACAATCACACGTTTTTTTTACCGTCTAAGTAATTTTTTAATCAATTAACTTTTAATAAAATATTTGAATTTATTAATCGACATCTCTAGAACGTCTTCTGGGACTTTGTTATTGATGTATAAAGAATTACATTGCATTTGTTACGTATACAAATTTACTCGCGACGTAGAAATGATACACGTTCGTCGTCCCATGTCAAGATTAAGGGACAGGTGCAATATCACCAACATTTTTGCGATATTGTCCAATATTTCGCCTTTTTGTACGCAAACGAAACTGACAAATGCGTATATTATATGACAGCACTAACAAGCTGTGAGATATGCTCCTATATTTTTCAGAGTACATGTTATCCACGTGTAAAATATACAGTCATAATTAATAATGGGAGGTAGATTTTTTAGTGCTACTAATTGATGCGGATAAAAAGGAAATCTTTCATAAACGAAAATAAAGTTCTTGGCTCAAGTATGCCTTTGTAGCTTTTGCATTAAAAGTAATTCCACACATTAATTCTAATTTACAACTGATGATAATATTATTGAACTACTTACAGTTACGAGGATTTCTTTGCACCCTCTCCTACGAATAGCTTACAAACTCAGTCGGATATCCTTTCTGAAGTGAAACTTTTCAACATAGTTGTGATTTGAAAGAAACGAAAAAGTAACAGTAATTAAAGAAAGACACATAAATTAATAAAATTTAACGTGGGAGAAAATGAAATAGGAAGCACTATGCAGTGTTTCTTGTCTTTTAATGTACAGCTGGGTAATTTAAAATTATAATCACATTTCATTTATTTTTATAGTTATAGCTCTACTTGTTCCTATACAAATAAATGAGGTGAGGTAAGTAGCAGCCTATTAACGGCCTACTGTTGGAAACAGGCCTTTTCACCCAACGCGCTGCTCCGCTGCATGTTGGCAGGCCAGAAAGTTACAGATTTAAAAAAGTAACCAGGTAGCTTATTAATGACCTATTTCTGGAAACAGGCAACGAACATTAGAGATGCTACTAAAATAGCAGATTTGCGGGTAATGATAAGATAATTCAAATGGAGATTGATGGACCATGATGCGAAAGCAAAATGGAAAATCGACTAAAAAAGTTTCACAATGGCACCCAAAAACTGGACAAAGAGGTAGAGGCAGACAAATATACAGATAGACGGACTACCTGGTCAAGGGTTGGCGAAAGCCAAAAGATCGAAGCAAATGGAGAACACTAGAAGGAGGCCTATGTCAATTACAGCCTGAGCCGATGCTGATTTAAAAAAATAGACCTCCTCACTCATGGGAGGGAGGGTTTTTAGAGCATAAATCCACCACGCTGCTCCACTACGGATTGGCAGGAGGATTACACAAGTGAATGAATTAACTCAAATGCACACTCTATTCCTTCACTCTGATAGCCTGATTTCAAGGCAATCCGACACGACCGGAGAGAGATCAGGCGCAGAACCGACGGCTTAATGTGCTCTCCAAGGATTTCTTTACAGAAAACTAAATATTAATTTTGAATTCGCCTCACCCCAGACTCAAACCCTTATGTTTGTAGTGGAACAATCTAATCACTAGACCAATGAGGCAGTTACAGATTAATTTAATAATAATGTACGTTCACAACATAATCTTAATATGATAAAACGTAGAAGTCGGATTTAGAAATGTGGAAAAACTTTCACGTATCTTATTTTCGCTTTGGAAATAACTGGTTAAAAAGTTAATTAAAGCTGTAGACGGGTCAGTCCCAGGGTGGTTTAATTTATTGCTTTGTACATTTTTACTCGTGCTGTAGCCGCACCATAAATTTTATAAATAAATTCTTATGATTTTGTTCGTTTCAGTTTATCATATAATTTTTTCATGTCTTTGTCAAGGCTTCTTTGGCTACATACGAGATTTTAACTGAAGAATCGATCAAAATTTAGATTTATCTGATAAAAGTAGATAGGCAAATATAGTAAGGCTATTTTTACTCCTTATATTTCGTTAGGAGGGTGTTTATTCAATTCAGGTGTGGTCTCGTTTTTTAATTGCGATTTTAGTTCACACTCTTCCTATTTATTAAACCACTTAAGTTAAGTTTCCTTGAGGTTATTATAATACAATTTTAAGTAGGTATTTACTTGTTCCTTATATTACATGTTTATCTTATTTTAAAAAGAAATTATCAGATCTTGACAAATCTTAGAAGCAAACGTAATTTATTCCAAGTATCTTCCTAAAGCAGCTATTTCTTTATCTCTTGTATTTCTATTCACCTGATGATTAGAGATGATAAGTCTATGATAGAAACGTGATAACAATAGTAAAGATTTATTAACGAATGAGTCTACTGGGATTGGCCTATCCGCATAGAAGACTTTAACGACTACCGCCTAAAGCCTACTCTCAAACTTCTGGAATGGGTTTTTGAGTGCATTTTGGGGGAGATTAAAGGATGGGGCGCGTACAAAAGATCCACAAGGGTCGAAGTGCATCCACTGCCTCAGCGGGCCCCACCGCGAAATAATAATAATAATAAAAATTTATNTTTCGTTAGGAGGGTGTTTATTCAATTCAGGTGTGGTCTCGTTTTTTAATTGCGATTTTAGTTCACACTCTTCCTATTTATTAAACCACTTAAGTTGCGTTTCCTTGAGATTATTTTAATACCAGCCAAGATCCAGGCCAGCCAGGAGCCAGGCGGCGCAAGATCGGGCCTTGTGGATATCATTTCGTGAGACCTATGTCCAGCAGTGGACGTCCATCGGTTGAAGCGACGACGACGACGACGATTATAATACAATTTTAAGTAGGTATTTACTTGTTCCTTATATTACATGTTTATCTCATTTTAAAAAGAAATTATCAGATCTTCACAAGTCTTAGAAGCAAACGTTATTTATTTTCCGAGTATCTTCCTAAAGCAGCTATTTCTTTATCTCTGGTATTTCTATTCACCTGATGATTAGAGATGATAAGTCTATGATAGAAACGTGATAACATAGTAAAGATTTATTAACGAATGAGTCTACTGGGAGTGGCCTATCCGCAACCAGAAGACTTTAACGACTCCAGCCTAAGGCCTACACTCAAACTTCTGGAATGGGTTTTGAGTGCATTTAGGGGAGATTAAAGGATGGGGCGCGTACAAAAGATCCACAAGGATCGAAGTGCATCCACTGCCTTATCGGGCCCCACCGCGAGATAATAAAAATAATAAAGATTTATTAAACTTTTATAGTTTCTACACAGTATCGTACCAAAAAGTATAGATTTTGCTTGGTGTCACATCTTTACCAGTTACGACCGAAGCATTCCACTTTCCTTAACTTAAAAAGGTTCAGTAGAAAATCTCACGACGACTTACAGAAGTTTAAAAGAATCACATTTAATGGTCAATAAAAGAAAAAGATTTATGTATATTTATTAATTTATTGTACAGCTTGTTTATGGAAAGCATGAAATGTCTACCGCAAGAATTACGAGGAAAGCTAATGACTCTATTTCCTTTTACCAGATTTACCGAGGTTTTCACAAACTAAAGCGTAGGACATAAATTAAATTTTCCAGATATCGATTTTATTTAATGCCAACCTTGGTTAAATAAGATAAGGATGACTTTATTACTGCAAAGGTGCGCGTATACTCTTAGCTGGCAGAGAAGTTTCGCATGAAAAAGTTTCTCCGTCTAATCAAATTAAAAATGTAGAAACACTGTCCCGAGTGTTGTAAAAGTAAAATAGGTATTCAAAGGGCTACATTTGTGCTCACGTGCAATACAAGTATAGCCCGCAGGCAAAATAAAAAGTATGTGCCCACACCTGCTCCGTTCGCACGGTTCGCTGGATAACTTTAGTATTCTAATCCGTACGTTTTCGTGTTAAAAAGAATCTTTTATTCGGATAGTATGATAGAACTCTCCTTCACGGCAATATTGATACAATCGGAATTGAAAATGAATACGTTTTAATCATTTTGGAAATGAAATCTACTTTAGGCGAGCTGTGTACTTTATTTTGTGGATATTAATTCAAAAAGTGCTATCACATTTGTAGGAGACAAACATAGTCTTCTAACTTCTGCATAACTGTATTCTCAAAGACATTAAAATTAGATTACCACCCTACCAGCGAAGACGTACCACCAATTTCAGTACGATGCTGTGTAGAACTGTCAGCAATAAAAAAAGGTTTGCAAACATACCGGACATTTAGACGCTAATATTTTCACAATTATAAAAGTAACTTAAGCTTACCCACGCAACATTTAAATCTCTGATATATTCTATTCGTCGTCGTCGTCGCTTCAACCGATGGACGCCCACAGCTGGACATAGGTTTCACGTAATGACGTCCACAAGGCGCGATCTTGCGCCGCCTGGCTTCAGCGGTTACCGGCAACCCTCTTTATATCATCGGTCCACCTTGTGGGGGGTCCGCCTACACTGCGCTGTCCGGTGCTGGGTCGCCATTCCAGCACCTTCGGCCCCCAACGTCCATCAGTCCTCCGGACTATATGTCCCGCCCATTGCCACTTCAGGTTCGCGATTCGTAGGACTATGCCGGTGACTCTGGTTCTACTACGGATTTCTTCATTTCTGATTCGATCACGTAGAGAAACTCCGAGCATAGCCCTCTCCATTGAACTTCAATGAAATGCTGTTAAGATCATTTTTGAACATGAAATATACAATGTATTAAATTTTATAAGGAATAACACTGTCTTCGGTAAAAAAGCTTAGTAACTAACACATATTGTTTTGTAAATATTAAAATGGTCACTGTGGGATATCCTTAAGAGATAAATTTATACCATCGTGGACTTTAATATCGATCTTTTGAAGATAAGCAATTCTAAGATCTATCTCGTAAGGGTTAGCCAGTGTTTGCGATTGAAGAGCACAGATGAATCATCACACCTTATGATGTCACCACCATCACCATCTGGAACCTTTTCGAGGTACTAAGCGCCAAGTATCTCGGAAGCGGCGTGTTAGCGCCATCTGTAAACTTTCCGAGGTACTAATGCGCTAAGTATCGGGAAGCGGCGCGTCTGCATCCTAGAGGGCGCCTCCTGCGCCGTTCCATAAAGCATGCAGCAAAAATTGCGACGGGCGAAAAAATGGCCCCGCCTTGTGGTTTTTTGGTGTAGTTTTCCTCGCGGTTTTGTTTTGGTGATTGCGACTGAAGAAGTCGTCGCGTTAAGGATCTTCTAGTAGCCCCTCTTTCTCGAATTACGTGAAGTGCGGCAGGTCCACGCGGCCACAGTCCATTCAGGCCCACGTGGGCTTTAGTTCTTGACCATTTCTGTGCCTTGTGGTGCACAGGAACGCCTTGGACTGGACAGGAAGACCGGCGTCGCCGACAGCAGCTCTCCGTGATGCCTTGGTGCAGGTCACTACCCATCCACAAATTATACACAAACAAAGACACACCCCCACGTGCCCAGATACCTGCCAGGGCCGTCGCTGCCCGAGGAAATCGGCGCACGGGTCTCCAGGTAGGTGCCGATTCACATCTGTTCGACCCCCTAGGTGGAATTTCTCCCCTGCATGTTCTCTCCTCCCACCGTTTCGTGACTGAACCGAACCCTGGACTTCCCATGGGCCCGAGTCTCAGGGCCGCGTCCATTGGAGGTGACCGCCAGCGTGATCCAAATTATATACATTACAAATCTTTGAATTTCTCCGATTTTCTGAACTATAATATATATGTTTATACATATAAACCTTCCTCTTGAATCACAATATTTATTACTGGAAACTATATCTAAATCCGATGAATAGTTTAGAAGATCTAAGCAAACAGATAAACGCAAATCTTAGTGTGGGGATATTTGTAATATAATGATATAAAATACATATGTTTTTGCATAAATGTGAAACTAGCTAAGCCTTTTGAAGTCTAAAACATCGATTTTGATGTCGATTAAATTAATGTGCTAGTATGATATGAATGGTTATGATGACAGCGATGGTATACTCGTATCTTTAAAGATAATCCACAATTTTTGTCTTTTACATATTACAAATAAATATGTGTTATTTACTAAATGCTATTTTATTAAAAACTATGTATTTTTATCCAATGAAATATATAACACGCATTGTACATTGCATGTAGATTAATACAGTTCTTAACAGCATTTCATTAAAATTGATTTCTTTGAAGATATTACAGATTGAAAAATAGTTTACATGAAATAGATATATTTAAAAACCAATGTTTCAGTGTTACACAGACGCAGTTTAAACTCATCTAAAGTGTATTACTAAATCCTTTAAACATTGACATCAAATCTGAATTATTTGCATGTTGCATTCAAAAATACATTTCTGTAAACAAACGTAGTGCCCGGGTCGGTCTATGATCGAACGAACCACGAAATTCAATTACGTGGCAGACAAAATAAAAACGTTTCAGACTACCGTATCGTTGATTTGTTTTACTTTGTTGTATCGTTTGATATACTGGGTTAGGTTTAATACATTTTCTTCTAAAGGAAACACAGATTATAATTGTTAGCGATCATGATTATTTTTCTTTTGTGGTTTGCTATTAAATTACTATATTTGTTTATTATGCTGAGGTCTCTATAATTATATTAGTGAAACGTTTACATACATTACATCCGGTTTACATACATTACACAGTCCGGAAATTAGTAACATTTGAAGAAATATCTTCTCTCTTTGCACAAATTGAGACCGTCCTTAACAGTCGACCACTGTGTCCTCTATCATCCTCTCCTTAAAACTACCTTCCTCTTACTCCAGGGATCCTTCTCATAGGAAGATCGATTTCGAATCCATTTTAGAAGGCACAAATGCAACCCAAAAGAGCAGATACACCCACCTCGAGGTGATACGAAACATTTTTGGCAGAGATGGAAAGGGGAATATTTAAACAATACAATAGCGACTAAAATGGAAAAAACAAATTTTCTAAATAAAACTTAAATGATATCGTCGTTCTGCAAGATCTAAATTCGCCACCATTAACTTTGCGACTAGGACGAGTCGTACGCTTATTTCCTGGAACAGAAGGAATATCCAGAGTGGCGGACGTTCCCACGGCAACCGGTGGTGTAAGACGGCCGTTGGTACGTCTTTGTCCGTTGCCCACCACTGAAGAACTCCAAGCTTGAAAAGGACCCGCTAAGTCGCGATTGCCGGCTATTTTGTAATGAATTGCAAGGTAATAGTAGTTTGTCAAATATAAGTAAAAATACAACTGTTGCTAAATAAATTGGTGGGGAAAGAACAAAAGCTAAACAAAAAATGGAAGTTAAGATTAAGGAAGATGTTGCAAAGGAAACCCAAAAGTCGAGATAGAGCACGTACACCAGCTGCAAGGTTTGAATCAGAAAATGAAGAAAATCTAGAAAAAGGGGAAACTAAAGCACTCCCTACATCTAAAGACAAAAAAGGTCAACCAAAAAACCACCATTGAAGCAAGAAGATGGAGATCATGAACTCCTGCATGCTTGAAAGTGAACCTTTCAAGGGCAGGGAAGATGCTGCGGCTTCCGCCGAACTACGTTTTTGTTGCTCCAGCTCGCCAGGTTAGCTCGTTAGTTTGACAATTCAATTGTCAATCTAGCTGACGCTTTTTTCGCTATCGGGTCTTCGCACGCGATTTTGTTCTCCGTGCAGTTTTGTAATAATTTCTTGAGAAAGACAATATATGGGGGTTAAAACAAGTTTTTCTTTTTAACTTCCACAAGTACGACTAAAGTATTTAAAACATGTAAACTAATATTATTGGTACGTTTTCACACAAAAAATACTTAATTCATTACAAAGCTATCGTTTGATTGAGCGACATAGGATATATTACTTTCTCAAAAATAATAGGGATCGCTAATATAGAGCCATCATTTATATAGAGCTTTAGATCTAAGATATTAAGTTACATTGAAAATTACGAAGACATCCTCAGAAATGTTTATGACAATTAATTATTTAGCAAATTCGTTACTGAAATCATTTATTACGTCATTTTAGTTTCGATTTTGATATCAAGTATTTGATTGACTGCAGGAAATTAAATTTTCATAATTTCATTTGCGTGACATTTATATTTTGCAAGTTTGCATTACAACACGAATTCGTGTTCAAGTTCAAGGAACTTCGTTCTGGTATTGTGATTTTATAAAGAGACAATTTTGCTTGTCTTGTGGATACATTTTTAATTGTAATTACCTTTTATCTTGTATAAAATTATGGGTAAGTTTAATATTTAAAAAGATGAGAAAAATTATGTTTAAATTTAAATTCATAATTTTTTACTTAATTATACATACATACCTACATAGCATCACGCCTCATTCCCTTCGGGGTAGGCAGAGACAACATCTTTCCACTTGCCACGATCCTTGCATATCTCCTTCGCTTCTTTCATTCTCATCAAACCTTTCATACAAGTTTGTCGGTTTAGAGTACTCTTGACCTGGCCGTTATTTAAAATGTCCTGGATTTGGTCCAGGAACGTTCGCCTTGGTCTTCCCCTTCCAAATTTCGCATTCACTCTTGACTCATAAATCCTTTTTGTCAGTCTTCTTTCATTAATTCTCTCTACATACCCAAACCATTTAAGCATACCTTTCTCAATTTTAGCCACTACGTCTTCTTTTGTACCACAACGTTCTCTTATCACACTATTTCTTACTTTGTCACAGAGTGAAGACTAAAGAAATGAGATTGAAAGTTTATGGAATAAATTTAAAGTTGGAGTGGTTGGTGCTGCTATTGATGTATGTGGAGTGTCTAAAAGGAGGAAAGGTAAGAAAAAGAAGAATTTGTGGATGGACAATAATGTTCAAGCAGATGTGTGTGAAAAGAAGAAAGCTTGGTCCGATTGGTTATTGGTCCCCCATTAGGAACGTGACGTGATGGATTACGAATCCCATCGCCGTCATTTTTAGATTTTAATAATATCACCATTGCGCTCCCACGAGTAGCAAGGGAACATAGGTACGTTCTGGCAGAGCCCCGCATGTCAGAATAAGGCTAGCCTATTTCTGGGTTCGCCCGGTCCCAGGGCCACCGCTTGCGACTAGGCAAATGCCCCTAGCCATGAGTCCCTCGGCACGGTACACCTTGGACTGGCAGGAAGTGGGTAGGAAAATGGAATAAATGGGGGGAACGGGTCAAAAAGATAGGAACTTTGCAAGGACGAGAAAGGAAAATATTTGGTAGTAGGATATTGCTGACTCAGAAGACCTGAGAAGATTCAGTAATAGCTCGGGGAGCCGGGATCGTATACCCGTGTACCATACTATGACTATCGGAGAAATAGACAAAGATGTGTATCCTCTGAATTATATAACATTTAATTCATGTGTTTAATTGACAATCTTCTTCTTCTTCACATTTCCCGCTATTTTTCAAAGTATTTTTATTGATGTAGGATCAAAAAGCACCTTTGAATTATCAATATACTGACCATTGGTACCAAAGTAACCATCAGTTCGGAAAGTTGATTCCGTTGAGAAGAAACCGGCAAGAAACTCAGCCGTTACTCTTTTAAATATAGTTTTGCAGGTTACAATGTGTAATATTTTACTTATGTGTGTGTCAGAAATAGAGCAATAATCAGTAATAACAATCATAATAATTAGTAAATTAATAATATGTTCATAATTTTACTATTTTTAAAAAAATATTTACTCTTCTCTCTGTAATAGGATTTTATAATAAAAATAAATAACCAAACTAAAATATTCTTTAATTCCAGTAAATTAGAACATTTTTATCAAAGGCTCCACCACCAGTTCGGAACTTAACCGACTACAGAGAAAAATCCGGCAAGAAACTCTGTAATCTTTTACTCCTTTTTATCCATGTTATATTTAATATAAATTACAGTACAATACATCATCAACATCCATTATCATTAAATATAAAAACCAATAGCACACAATTATCATCTTGACATAATAAAAAGACATCAGTTTTAATTTAAAGAAATACACTTTTGTATCGCAGAGCAGTCCTTTTACCGACACAACTTAAAACACAATAACAGGTAGCTTGCGTTGATTAAAAAATGAGAACGGTACTAACTTCTACGAATATATATACCTTTCTTACTAATGAGGCTATTAGGGGATAAAAACCAATGAGAGTGTTTGGCGCCAAATACATTTCTTAACTATCTTATTTATTAAGAAACTACCAGTCCCTGTTAGTTTTTAATATTTACAATTAATATAATTGAAGTAATTCTAATCGTTTATTAAACATTACAACAATAATATCTCAAATTGGCATCATTTACAATATTTACAAATTCGCCAATGGGAACGACATTGTCAAGGCCATTCTTTTTAAGAATACGTTTTAGTCAAATGACGAACCGTATCCTTTATTTAAAATTTTATTTTATTTGAAATATGTAATTATTTTATATATACTATCATGTGCAACTGGAATAAATTCCAAACATTTTTATCGCTTAAATAATCTTCAACATAATATACCTTTTTAAATGGATTTGTTTGACATATTTCTTAAAAATATGTGGAGGAAAATCCAAAAGAGATTGCGGTATGTTAAACATGCGTATGCTAAAACCGATAATTGATTTCTATATTTTCTCCACTCGAAAATTACATTACAGGTTTGTTTTTATTTTTTGTATTAAATTTATATATTATTTTATCTTGATGGGTGTTAAAGTAACACCTAAAGTTATTTTACTATAAATGTATGAGAAAATATAAAGATACTTGGGCCTGTAGACAAGGTGACATTCTAAGTACGCTAACGTCAGTAGAACATTTAAAAAATGTATCCGAATAACGAAAAATGCATGTTACGTGATCGCATGAACAAATCGTAGTGTTATAGTCGTTCAACGTAACGTTAGCGTTACTTAGAATGTCATCTTGACTAGGGGGTCTGGTTTAGCTAAAAAATTACATTTGAACTTATTAAAAAGTACATATACGAAATCTCAATAGTATATTTGCAATGGAAATGGATGATCATGTTTAACAAAAATATTAATACATGAAAAGAATTAAATAAGGTTTATGTATTGACATAACAGTTAGATTTTTTAAAAGTGTACAATGATATAACATATAGCTAATACCATTTTGAAAATTTTGTTGTGTTATAAAAGATGTAGTGACTAAAATTGAGAAAGTTATGCTTAGATGATTTGGGAAATTATAGAGAATGAATGAAAGGAGACTGACAAAAAGGATTTATGAGTCAAGAGTGAATGCGAAAGTTGTAAGGGGAAGACCGAAGCGAACGTCCCTAGATCAAATCCTGGACATTTTAAATAAGGGCCAGGTCAAGAGTACTCTAAACCGACGAACTTGTATGAAAGGTTTAATGAGAATGAAAGAAGCGAAAGAGATGCAAGGGTCGTGGCAAGTGGAAGGACGTGGTCTCTGCCGACCCCTATGAGAATGACGCGTGATACTATTTTTGTTTTGACGGCCTCGCTGGCGCAGTAGTGCGAGTACTCGCCTTGTTAGCAGAGGCCCGGGTTCGATCCCCGGTAGGACGAATTTAGAAATTTGTATTTTCTAATTTGTCTGAGTCTCGTGTAGTGGGAGGCATCGGCCGTAGCTAGTTACCACCCTAGCAGCAAAGACGTACCGTCAAAACAAAGAGATTTGTGTTCCGATACGACGCTGTGTAGAAAGCGTAAGGGGTATGTCACCTCTTACCAGATTAGCACGCATCCATCTTAGACTGTATCATCACTTACCGTCAGGTGAGACCACAGTCAAGCGCTAAACTGTCAGCCATAAAAAATGTATGTATTTTGAACATATTATATACGTCCCCACAGATACGTATATATACTTAACCGTTACTTTACAATAAAACAATAAAAAATATTTCAATTAATTAATGACGTCAAGCTATTACTTTAATTTATGTATTCTTGTAGATACCATGTTACGAAAACATAGCTTGTGATATATAAAACATATTTTAGAATCTAGTTTAGTATTTCAAAACAGTATTTCGTGAAGGATAAAGCGCTCTTACAGTTTTGTTATTGTGAAATACGTCAAGAATATAATGGTGTGCAAGTTTTGCAGCGCCTCTGCTTTCCGAGATAATGTCTTGAGACGAAGAAAATAGTACAGTAGATGGCGTGACGGGAGTTTTAACTTCCTTTGAAACACGCTTTAAACATTTTAATGTTTTCGTATTTGAATCTTTAAAATTACATTGTCATAGCTTTATATTTATCTAAAAACTTGAATTACATTTGAACCTTAGCTGGATATAACTCCCTTTTAACGTACCACTGCTGGGCCCAGGACTCTTACTCATAGGACAGTGGGTTTTTAGAGCATAAATCTACCATGCTGCTCCAATGCGGATTGGCAGGCAACAAATACCTCGGAATTATTCTAGGAATGTGTAAATTTCTTTACACTATTTTCCTTCAACAACCTGTACCTGCCAACCTTTAGTGGAGCAACGTGGTGGCCTTTAAATAACGCTTAATTCTAAAAGTCTGGGCGCCTTTTTTGGCTGGCAAATGCATTTACGCACATACCCTGATCCACAGATTGAATGTGTGGGTTTCGCCAAGAGAGAAAAGCTTACAATATCCACTAAAACCTAGCGGAGCCCTCTTCATGCGTGAATGAGACACCAGAGGATTAACTTGCGCATTTCTACTTGGTATTTTATTGAGAGAGAACACTTGTAATAAACAGTAAGGAAGTAGTAGCAACCCATTCACGTGCTACTGCAGGGCACATGTTTCTTCAGTACGGACAGAGGGTTGTTTTTTAGTGTACAGACTCATTACGCTGCTCCACTGCGGGTTGGCAGGCATAGTACGCAAATGTATATGCTAATACAAATATAATAAATAGATTAGATGCAGGATCGATGGCTTAATATCCTCTCAGAGGCACGGGGTTGGAGCACACCGTTATATTCCCAACTTCAGGCTGTAGCATACGTCAGGAGCGCGCAACGTTATTGTAACAGTGATAGCGCGCGCTCGCCGTGTGACGTTGGCCAGCTATTCATTCCTTCGCAGCTCCACGACATACTCACACCGCCGCAGCTCGCCGCCTACTGAGCCCGCGCTTTTTTTTTTCGAACTGTGTTTAGCTGTTAGCCCTACTGGCTTTTACAGCGTCACCGGAAGGAGGACGGGCTCTTATGGAGGCCGCCACTTTTCGAGTGCGAGCCCTGAAAAGGGCTCGCTCTCCGGGGAAACGCCGCTCCAAGGGCGTCTCCTGCGAGACCGAGCCTCGGCTTGGAGCGACGTTATCGCAGAAACATCACCTGAAAAGGGAGAATCAGAAGCGCCCCCGGGAACGTGGGTGAAGTCCACGTCCGGGTGACGTCAGAAATCGGGGACCTCGACTCCGCCGGCGGAATCGCTGTGTAACGTTTGTGTATGTGTCTGTCCCTACCTGGTAAGGTAGATTGTCGATAGTTATCGTATCGTCGGGGTCGTTAAGGACATATTTAGGCCGTCTCTTCCTAGGCGGAACGTTAAGACGGATCCTATAAGAGGACGCGTTAACCACTAGTGGGTTCCTATGATTTATGGCTCTCTCGAAATAATTTTCGGAGAGCTCTTTAAAATAACTCTTTATCGTGGGGAGTTCTAAGTCCCTATGTAGATCGACATTTCGGACGTACCAGGGGCATCCCGTGGCCATCCTCATGAATCTATTTTGCAGCGTCTGCAGACGGGCCAGTCTATAGGCTGGCACGTGTGCGAAGACGATGCTGGCGTACGATATGATGGGGCGGATGCAAGTTTTGTAGAGTGTCACCTTGTGGCGAAGTGACATTTTACTTTTCTTGCAGATGAGAGGGGATAATCTACCAAGCACAAACGCGGCTCTGCCACGAACATTGCGAATGTGCTTACTACTAAAGTTCATGGTTTTATCCAAGGTAACTCCAAGATATTTAGCTTCTTTTTATCCAGGGTAACTCCAAGATATTTAGGTTCTTTGAGCCCGCACCCCGGTATCTCGATATATATACGTAACGCGGCCCCGCGGGCATCGTGGTTGCCTCGTTCTAGTACCGGCATTTGTGATACGAGGTTCACATTAAATACCGGTGCCAGACGCCGAATAAACATGGANGGTTCACATTAAATACCGGTGCCAGACGCCGAATAAACATGGATCAAATTCAATCGCATTTCATTTTACCTTCTGATACCATACGCCCAAATCCCATAAGGCAAATACTGAGAATTTCTTAACAGAAAACTCAATATTTATATTTTTGTCTGAAACCTAACAAGCTGACCACAACACCAATAACACATCCAGCAGTACGGCAATATTAAACTGCTTCTTTACTATTTAGAGAGAGAAATGTATTAGGAGTAAGGCGAATAGATAAAATAAATTTTAAAAAAACAAAAGAAAAGACCAAATTTAGAAAAGTACAGTCAGATAATTTAAATGGCAATGGACGGGACATATGATGTGAAAAAAGAAGGAAAAATGGACGAAGATAACAACTGGATGGTAACCCAGGGAAAGCAATAGAAATAAAGGAAGACCAGTAAAGCGAGCGGATAGGAAATGTGGTCGCTGACTATGGGCCTCATTCGGAAGCTCAGAGTCACTCAGCGTGCAATGGAGAGGGCTATGCTTGGAGTTTCGCTACGCGATCAAATCAGGTATGAGGAGATCCGTAGCAGAACCCAAGTCACTGATATAGCCCTACGAATCGCGAACCTAAATTTGCAATGGGCGGAGCACATAGTCCGACGAACCGATGGTCGTTGGTGCCGTAAAGTGCTGGAATGGCGACCCCGTACCCGACGACGCAGTGTAGGAAGACTCCCCACAAGGGTCGACTGATGATATAAGGAGGGTCGCCGGTAGCCGCTGGACCCAGGCGGCGTGCAAGATCGGGCCTTGTGGGCATCATTTCGTGAGACCTATGTCCAGCATCGGACGTCCATCGATTGAAGCGACGACGAGTAAAGCGAGGGGAAGACGACCTGAAGAAAGTAGCAGGATCAAAATAGCTATGTACGGCTAAGGATAGGTACAGATGGAAAGCATTAGAGGACCTTTAGTCGAAAGGTAAGCTATGAAGAAGGAAGAACCGATTGCCTAGAATATAGCTAAAGTTTATATAAATAAAAACCAGCAATAAAGATTTAACGAACCTAACGGAAAACGCAGTGTTGGCCGCCGCATGAAATCGTGACTCCGCATCATTCGTGAGTGAGCTGATATCCAACCTCCAGTAATTGGAAAGGAACGGCAAGAAGAATAAAAACTTATTTTATTTACTATATTTCTCCATAAATACGAAAATACGCTGCAAACTCAAATTTTTTTGTATAAACATGTAACATCCTAATTCATAGGTATGAAATCAAAGAGTCGTTTAAGTGAAAGAGGAAGCGTTCAGACGCGTGTCAGCTTGTTCCTGTCGTTACTATACGTTGTCGGCGGGCGTTCATAAAAAAGACAATTTCCCTTATTGCCGCAATCTGTTACACATGTTCGGGCACGGTTATGTCTACAGCAGCCCTCATAAACGACAAAGTAAACCATAATTTATTGCACGAATTTAGGGTCAAACATTGGGCTCGTAAATTTCTTTAGTTAGTGTATTATTACACAGTAATGATGTCGGACTTAGTTAACCAGTAATATACGACAATGGGTGCAGACGGGTAGTGCACGACCGTCGCCTGCCTCCCTAGGGGTAACCTCTGGGCATTGGGTGCGGGACCTATTGCCCCTTTAGAGGGATTCCGAGAGAGGACAGGTGGCAGGCACCAGAACAGCGGGATCAGGGAGCGCGGAGCCCTGTGGGCATATTGTTGATAAGAGTGCAGATGTATTCCGATCCCGTGCTTTCGCCAAAGAACATAGGGAGGACCGTTGGGTTTTAGCTAGTAAAAGTCCAGCACAACCCGTAACACCTACCTCCCGTATCGGTACGGGTAACCATGAGAATTTCCCGACAAGAAAAATAAAGTAATATACGACAAGCTATTGGTAACATACGTACAAAGAAGACGTGGGTATAAATCCGGAAAGTATTCTTTAATCAAGTCGGATAAAAAAGCACTCTTGAATCATCATGTCTGTCCGTTAGGACACTTTTAAAAAAAGTGCATGCATTTCACATGTCAGAAATGAAATATCTTTGGCAAACTAATTTTTACGTATTGTTTATATTTAAACAAATTTAAAACTTTAGCTTTCCGAGACTTAGAGGGAGGGAGAAAGGAAGATATGTCAGGAATTTAATTGTCATAAAAATATTAAAAGTGTCGAAAATTAATGCAAACAATTTATTGAAATCCCAAATAACGAATTGTAAATGCCACGTGTTTTTTGTCAATATTAGAAATTAGAAAAGAGAATTTAAGAAATACTTAAAAAAACATGGTATATTAAATTATTAAATGACGAGTGGCAAATTAAAATGCCACATATTATTTGTAAACATTAAAACTACCCTACCTCCAAACGAATTAGGATTAAAAACGCTGCACATTTTCGTGACGCTAACCACGCTTTTCATGCGTAAAATTTTTACCCTCAGTAAAAAGAAGTTTCACTTCAAAAGGCATCAACAATATAATGGTAACTGGTAAACCTTAGGGGACATCTAGTCGATATATACGTATATATAACAACACAATTTTAAAATCAGGACTAAGCTTTAATTAAAAGAGCCATAAAATAAAATAAAGAACTAATCTTATAGAGGATACGATATCCCCTGATAGCCACGTTTGTCGTTTGTCTTTCGTACCTGAAGTGTCCAGTCCACTGCGAACCGAATCCAGGAGTTAATTTCACGGAGTATTTCTTTCGTAGCAAAGCGCCTCCTTATTTTAAAGCACTCTTGTGTAAAATAGAATTTATTTATTTGCTTTTGTTAGAACTTTCCACCATTAATGTTTTTTACACGACTTTGCAGAAGTGATTTAAATGTTTTCTGCTTTCACGTTTATAAATAACAGACATTTGTTAAGTTTTTAGTTTATATTACTTCCTATTGAACTAGCTGAAACTGCGACTTCGTTTGCGTGGAATGTTTTTTTGGTAGCATTTTTACAAATAAGAAACATACCCGCACTGCCCTTTGCAGGTGGAATTTCCTAAAATTTACTTTTGATAGCTTCCATTATGTAAAATAAAAACTTTCTAAGCAAGTTTTACATACCACAAAAGATATAGTTTGTAAATGTGAAGTTCGAATTTTATTTAACATTATTGCAATATCATAAAAAAAGGTAAGTAGCAGCTCGTTAACATCCCACTGCTGGATACAGGCCTCCTCACTCAAGAGAGGGTTATTTACTCTTACAATATCATATAAATTTATTATATTTAGATAAAATCAATTCAATTACTCTCGCTTTGTTATTGTCTAAGTAATCTTTCAAGTCATAGTAAAATTTTTCAAATTATTTTCTTTTAAAATTGGTATATTTATTTTGATCGACGAAATTGTCACATTGCTTTTAGGTTAAATAAATGCGTAGTTTAGTGCGCATGCCTCATATTTTCGACGCATGTGCGTTTTCCTATACGTCAAAATATTTGGCAAGTTGTTTTGCTATTCACTTCTTCTTGTGAATTATTAGAATTTATTATTTATTTAAAGTACTTTATTAAGTTTCGCAAATTTAATGCGTTTTTGATTGCATATCTAAACCTATTTCAGGCTATAATATAGTTTGCGTTTCAAAGTTGTCATACACGTAAATGAGTAAGCAACTTGTGCGTAGTTACGTAGTTGAAGTATGCACGTTAAAGATTCAATATATAT
This sequence comes from Elymnias hypermnestra, assembly GCA_015832385.1. Lineage (NCBI taxonomy): Eukaryota > Metazoa > Arthropoda > Insecta > Lepidoptera > Nymphalidae > Elymnias > Elymnias hypermnestra. Next base: position 270,774 of record JACTOM010000024.1, on the reverse strand, counting down.
CTGCATTATTTTAAACTTTATATTTACATTTTCATCGAATTTTCGACGGACGGAATCGGACGAAAGTACGGCATTGCCAACCGCGTGTTTACCAATTATCACGCGGGCGGCGATGTTATACTTTCGGCCCTAGGTGGGTAATATACTATTAACAAAGGATTTTAATTTATTAAGAGTTTATTATAGAAACGTATACGGTTGCCTTTAAATGAATCGTTAAATTTATGTAGCCTATAATTTTAACCGCTATAAATTTTTCTCTTAGCCAATTAAAAATAAATTAAAGTCCGTACTTACAATAATAATTGAGAAGTGTAAGTCGTTAATGTAAAGTAGTCTAAAGGAGAAAACAATTTATTTATGAAGAGATCGTTAGGACAAAATTATTCTGAAAGAAAACTCCGAGCATTCAAGACAGCTGTAATGACTTGCACGCAACATGAGAAATGTAAGAGTATCCCAGAAAAATACCAGGTGAAGTTTTGAAAGTCTGAAACATTGCTCCTCTTTTATTCATGTCCTGACATATGGTGTTTTCACTGTAATACAGGTTTTCTCCCTTAACTAAATAAACAAGCTTTGAGTTACATCCTTTGAAAGACTTCACATGTTTTATGAAACAGTTGATCAGTACTTAAAAATATTATGCAATTGCCATTGCAATTGGGGGAAAAGTATCGACAAATTACTATATTATACATTACATATAGTCATGGTATATAACAGCTTTAAAGTTAATTGTGCGAATAGTTTAGATCTCACAGTAACTGATTGTTATTCGCATATATGTACCTATCCCGTGGGAATATGAAGAAACCCGTTCTTATAAGCTTGCTTATATGCTGAATTTAAAGTCAATCGGATGGATAGTGATAAAGAGTTCGTGATGAGTCTGTGAGTGATCTTATATACTAGCTATTAAATGCCAAAAGATCTGGATAGTAGTCATTTGTCTAAAATAATATTATAAAGAGGAAACATTTGTGTTTTTGTGTGTTTGTTACGTTTTCACACAGAGGCTTCGGGACCGATTTAGGCGACATAGGCTATATTACTTTCTAATAAAATAGTAATCCCTAAGAAAAATGTATTATTGTAATCATAGGTATACAACAAAAAATCTGCGCTGAGGAAACTATCGATGATAGAACAAAAAAATATTCTACAGCATTATAGAACGTATTAACATCTATATAAAATTCCGCAATACTATAAGTCATACCTCTGTATTAATCCTTATCCAATTTAATATTTTATTAAATACCGTTTTAATATCTATGAAATACTTTTTAAATTATTAAAATCTGACTTTCCGTTCAAAAGATGTAACGACTTTAAAAATGTCTTTCTAAGAAAATAAGTTTCCTTTGCCACGTGATCGGTATCTACTTAGGTAATTAATAGAAAAACCATCCCTGGGGCAGTAAAACATCGATTTTTTTTTAAAAGACACGATTTATGTGTACAGATAACACTATATACTCATAGTTTTAAACTATTTGAACGGGGACACAAAGAGCAGCGGCACGTGATTTCAAGGCATACCATGATGAGGTGTCGCCACGTCGCGTCGCCTGTCTGTCCACTCGGTTCCGTGACTCGGCGCATCTACATGTGAGTAGGCATATTGACTATTTGAACGGGTACATATCACNAATTGTTAAATTTATGTAGCCTATAATTTTAACCGCTATAAATTTTTCTCTTAGCCAATTAAAAATAAATTAAAGTCCGTACTTACAATAATAATTGAGAAGTGTAAGTCGTTAATGTAAAGTAGTCTAAAGGAGAAAACAATTTATTTATGAAGAGATCGTTAGGACAAAATTATTCTGAAAGAAAACTCCGAGCATTCAAGACAGCTGTAATGACTTGCACGCAACATGAGAAATGTAAGAGTATCCCAGAAAAATACCAGGTGAAGTTTTGAAAGTCTGAAACATTGCTCCTCTTTTATTCATGTCCTGACATATGGTGTTTTCACTGTAATACAGGTTTTCCCCCTTAACTAAATAAACAAGCTTTGAGTTACTTTACCTTTGAAAGACTTCACATGTTTTATGAAACAGTTGATCAGTACTTAAAAATATTATGCAATTGCCATTGCAATTTGGGAAAAAATATCGACAAATTACTATATTATACATTACATATAGTCATGGTATATAACATCTTTAAAGTAAATTGTGCGAATAGCTTAGATTTCTCAGTAACTGATTGTTATTCGCATATATGTACCTATCCCGTGGGAATATGAAGAAACCCGTTCTTATATGCTGAATTTAAAGTCAATCGGATGGATAGTTATAAAGATTTCGTGATGAGTCTGTGAGTGATCTTATATACTAGAAATGCCGAAAGATCTGGACAGTAGTCATTTTTCTAAACTAATATTATAAAGAGGAAACATTTGTGTTTTTATATGTATGTATTTTTGTTACGTTTTCACATAGAAGCTTCGGGACCGATTTAGGCGACATAGGCTATATTACTTTCTAATAAAATAGGAATCCCTAAGAAAAATGTATTAATGTAACCATAGGTATACAACAAAAAATCTGCGCTGAGAAAACTATTGATGATAGAACAAAAAAATGTTCTACAGCGTTATAGAACGTATTAACATCTATATAAAATTCCGCAATATTATACGTCATACTTCTGTATTAATCCTTATCCAATTTAATATTTTATTAAAGACCGTTTTAATACCTATGCAATACTTTTTAAATTATTAAAATCTGACTTTCCATTCAAAAGATGTAACGACTTTAAAAATGTCTATCTAGGAAAATAAGTGCGACTTGGAAAAGTTTACTTTGCCACCTGATCGGTATCTACTTAGGTAATTAAAAGAAAAACCATCCCTGGGGCAGGAAAACATCGATTTTTTTTAAAAAGACACGGTTTATGTGTACAGGTAACACTGTATACTCATAGTTTTAAACTTAACTATTTAAATGGGTACATATCACGTTGGCGTTTTTTACTTTTGCCGATATTTCGACCCAGTTGCATGGATCATGGAAAATTGTCTTCACTCCCTTATAAAGGATAATAAACATGGTAAGATCTTCGAAGGTTCGTTTACCATATCAATTTCCTGGCGTTTACAAAATTGACTGCAGCTGTGGAAGCTCTTATATTGGGCAAACGAAATGTTCCATAGCAACGCGTGTGTCAGAACACATAAATGCCGTCAAGCACAACGACATACAAAAATCTGCGATCGCGGAGCACATTTTGCAGCAGGAAACTTAACACTGGATAGAACTTCATAGCCCAAAAGTTCTTTCCACAGACCGCCATTATATGCCGAGATCAGTTCGCAAGGCCATTGAAAATAAAAAGTATCCTAATTTCAATCGCGAAGATGGTTTTAAGCTGGCGGATACGTGGAATCCATTGGTGAAGTCATGCCAAATGAACAAAGGACACAATTTTTCAAAATTAAAACGTGGCGTTGTAGTATGCTGAAAAATGGATGTGGGTGCCGTGAAAAATAAAAGGTGCAGACGTAGGGTTGACAGCTTGACTGCATGACACAACCGCCCACAGCAATAACGTCGTGACCACGATCCATGCAGCTGGGTCGAAATATCGGCAAAATTAAAAAACGCCATCGTGGTATGTACCCGTTTAAATAGTCAATATGTCTACTCATATGTAGATGCGCCGAGTCACGGAACCGAGTGGACAGACAGGCGACGCGACGTGGCGACACCCCATCATGGTATGCCTTGAAATCACGTGCCGTTGCTCTTTGTGTCATATAAAAATATTATTTGACCACTGTAATTAATATAATTTGATATTTTAATATCAGTATATATTTAATAGGAAAAGCTTGACTTCCTGGAATAGTTTTTTTCTTAAAACTTACAATGAAGTATTCGTATTTTATTCGATAATAATGTAATGATACTAAATAGATTATTTTACAATTATTTTTAGAAGTGAAGCTCCTTCAGCCGCAAGGGGTTAATTTTTTTACAAATACGCGTGATTAGCGTCACGACGATGTGCAACGTTTTTATGCTAAATCTTTTAAAGGTTAGGCAGTAAATTAATATTTGGCAATAAGTAATATTTAGCATTTTAATTTTCCAGTCGTTATTTAATAATTTAATAAACTATTTTTAATAAAATATAATATAAAAATATCTCATGAATTCTCTTTTCAAATTTTTAAATTCAATGAATAATTTGTAAAATTGACAAAAAACACGAGGAATTTCAATTTACAATTCGTCATTTGAGATTTCAATAAATTATTTGTATTCATATTCGACACTTTAAATATTTTAATGACAAATAAATTCCTAGCATATCTTTCCTTTTCCCTCCCTCTCCTCTAAGTCTCGGAAATCTAAAGATATAAAGATTAGATTTAAATAAATGTAAATAAGGTTAAAAAATTAGTTCGCCAAAGAAGTTTCACTTCTTACATGTATACTTTGTACGCACGCACTTTTAATTTTTTTCAAATTTTAATAATAAGTAGCTGTTCGCAAGGATACGAATTTGAAAGAGAATTAATAGTTTTGGATATATTGAAGGAAGAAGTCGTTTACCCGATTCTTATATAGCCCGAAGACAGGGGAAAAGAAGAATCCCGTTCGAAGTAAGCGCCTACATCGCGGAAGGAAAACGTATGCCAGCTTTCAAGCTAATTGGCTGAAATGTTTTGGAGATGAAAAGGAAGTGATCCGTTTTCGCCTTTATACCTCGATAGTACTTAAAAATATTATGCAATTGCCATTGCAATTGGGGGAAAAGTATCGACAAATTACTATATTATACATTACATATAGTCATGGTATATAACAGCTTTAAAGTTAATTGTGCGAATAGTTTAGATCTCACAGTAACTGATTGTTATTCGCATATATGTACCTATCCCGTGGGAATATGAAGAAACCCGTTCTTATAAGCTTGCTTATATGCTGAATTTAAAGTCAATCGGATGGATAGTGATAAAGAGTTCGTGATGAGTCTGTGAGTGATCTTATATACTAGCTATTAAATGCCAAAAGATCTGGATAGTAGTCATTTGTCTAAAATAATATTATAAAGAGGAAACATTTGTGTTTTTGTGTGTTTGTTACGTTTTCACACAGAGGCTTCGGGACCGATTTAGGCGACATAGGCTATATTACTTTCTAATAAAATAGTAATCCCTAAGAAAAATGTATTATTGTAATCATAGGTATACAACAAAAAATCTGCGCTGAGGAAACTATCGATGATAGAACAAAAAAATATTCTACAGCATTATAGAACGTATTAACATCTATATAAAATTCCGCAATACTATAAGTCATACCTCTGTATTAATCCTTATCCAATTTAATATTTTATTAAATACCGTTTTAATATCTATGAAATACTTTTTAAATTATTAAAATCTGACTTTCCGTTCAAAAGATGTAACGACTTTAAAAATGTCTTTCTAAGAAAATAAGTTTCCTTTGCCACGTGATCGGTATCTACTTAGGTAATTAATAGAAAAACCATCCCTGGGGCAGTAAAACATCGATTTTTTTTTAAAAGACACGATTTATGTGTACAGATAACACTATATACTCATAGTTTTAAACTATTTGAACGGGGACACAAAGAGCAGCGGCACGTGATTTCAAGGCATACCATGATGAGGTGTCGCCACGTCGCGTCGCCTGTCTGTCCACTCGGTTCCGTGACTCGGCGCATCTACATGTGAGTAGGCATATTGACTATTTGAACGGGTACATATCACGATGGCGTTTTTTACTTTTGCCGATATTTCGACCCAGTTGCATGGATCATGGAAAATTGTCTTTACTCCCTTACAAAGGATAATAAACATGGTAAGATCTTCGATGGTTCGTTTACCATATCAATGTCCTGGCGTTTACAAAATTGACTGCAGCTGTGGAAGCTCTTATATTGGGCAAAAGAAGCGTTCCATAGTAACGGGTGTGTCAGAACACATAAATGCCGTCAAGCACAACGACATACAAAAATCTGCGATCGCGGAGCACTTTTTGCAGCAGGAAACTCAACACTGGATAGAACTTCATAGCCCGAAAATTCTTTCCACAGACCGGCATTTTATGCCGAGATTAGTTCGCAAGGCCATTGAAAATAAAAAGTATCCTAATTTCAATCGCCAAGATGGTTTTAAGGTGGCTGATACGTGGAATCCAGTGGTAAAGTTATGCCAAATGTACAAACGACGCAATTTTTCAAAATTAAAACGTGACGTTGTAGTATGCCGAAAAATGGATGTGGGTGCCGAGAAAAATAAAAGGAGCAGACGTAGGGTAGAGAGATTCTGCCCTTGGCAGCTTGACACAACCGCCCACAGCAGTAACGTTATGACCACGATCCATGCAGCTGGGTCGAAGTATCGGGAAAATTAAAAAACGCCATCGTGGAATGTACCCGTTCAAATAGTCAATATGTCTACTCATATGTAGATGCGCCGAGTCACGGAATCGAGTGGATAGACAGGCGACGCGACGTGGCGACACCTCATCATGGTATGCCTTGGAATCACGTGCCGCTGCTCTTTGTGTCATATAAAAAATATTATTTGACCACTATAATTAATATAATTTGATATTTTATTATCAGAATATATTTAATAGGAAAAGCCTGACTTCCAGGAACAGTTTTTTTCTTAAAACTTACAATGAAGTATTCGTATTTTATTCGATAATAATGTAATGATACTAAATAGATTATTTTACAATTATTTTTAGAAGTGAAGCTCCTTCAGCCGCAAGGGGTTAATTTTTTTACAAATACGCGTGATTAGCGTCACGACGATGTGCAACGTTTTTATGCTAAATCTTTTAAAGGTTAGGCAGTAAATTAATATTTGGCAATAAGTAATATTTAGCATTTTAATTTTCCAGTCGTTATTTAATAATTCAAAATTCAATATTGAGTTTTCTATTAAGATTTTCTCAATATTTGCCCGAATGCCGAAATTTGCCTGCGCCTGATCCCTCCGGTTGTGTCGGATTCCCGTCACATCGGAATATGAGAGTGAAGGAATAGAGAGTGCACTTGTGCACTATACCTGCCAATCCGCAGTGGAGCAGCGTGGTGGGTCTATGCTCTAAAAACCCTCGCTCCTCGGAGTGAGGAGGCCTGTGCCCAGCAGTGGGACGTTAAAGGGCTGCTACTTACCTTTTTTTTTATTTAATAATTTAACATACTATTTTTAATAAAATATAATATAAAAATATTTCATGAATTCTCTTTTCAAATTTTTTAATTCAATAAATAATTTGTAAAATTGACAAAAAACACGAGGCATTTCAATTTACAATTCGTCATTTGAGATTTCGATAAGTTATTTGTATTCATTTTCGACACTTTAAATATTTTAATGACAAATAAATTCCTAGCATATCTTCCCTTTTCCCTCCCTCTAAGTCTCGGAAATCTAAAGATATAAAGATAAGATTTAAATAAATGTAAATAAGGTTAAAAAATTAGTTTGCGAAAGAAGTTTCACTTCTGACATGTATACTTTGTACGCACGCACTTTTAATTTTTTTCAAATTTTAATAATAAGTAGCTGTTCGCAAGGATACGAATTTGAAAGAGAATTAATAGTTTTGGATATATTGAAGGAAGAAGTCGTTTACCCGATTCTTATATAGCCCGAAGACAGGGGAAAAGAAGAATCCCGTTCGAAGTAAGCGCCTACATCGCGGAAGGAAAACGTATGCCAGCTTTCAAGCTAATTGGCTGAAATGTTTTGGAGATGAAAAGGAAGTGATCCGTTTTCGCCTTTATACCTCGATCTCGTGGGAATATGGAGTGACCCGTTCTTAGTAAGAATCTACGTTGCGAACCTACCTATCTACCTTCCGGTATGTCCATGATTTTATGTCAATACTTTTAAAGAATTTGTGATGAGTCTGTTACTGATCTAGGCCGTAATCGTTATTTGTACTTATATTTTTGTTTACATCTAGATTCGAGCGTTTATTAAAATATGCATTTTAGAATTTTTTTTAGATTTTTTCTGTGTATTTCTTCGATTACTTAATAAGTTTTCTGCTATTCGTGGCAGAAACGAATCCAGCTCTTCAATTATAAATAGTCTAATTAAAAGGACTTTTTAACTATACTAATATTATAAAGTCGGATTAGTTTGCTTAAACGCTCTAATCTCAGGAACTTATTTTCAGTGTTAGATAGTCCATTTATCAAGTAAGATTATAAGTTATATATTATCACTTTGAGATTAATAGGGACTGTGCACTAATGAGGAATGTTTCAAAATCAGGTTTTTGGTCTTTTGCAAGCTTTTGCTGCTTGTACTGCGTAAACTGTTAGTTTCGCAAAAAATATGTATTACAGAATTTTTCCCCTTTAAAAGTTCTCTGACAAAGTCTATTATAACATATATTTATATTTTAACGTTAACTCACTATAATCGTTTTATGGTAATAAAAATTTGTCCTTTTTCGCATGTTATGCAGATGACGAGTCGTGGAACTGCTAATAGTATATATAGGTATTCATTAAAATTTATTTATTATTATAAAAATTTACATTTAAATAAAAAATTTCTTTTATAATATTATGAATTTGCTGTTGAATAAATACCTATGGGAAGACTTCATCTTCACACGTCTTATAGAACTGTTTTAAGATCATCCCCACCCGTAGATTGATGTAGGCCGTTCCCTTTTGTCACTAAAAACTCTATCTATCTCTGTCTAACTCGGAAAAATTCAAATCTTTTCTTGAGTTGCATATCACATTGGATTCAATATTCACAAGCAATTAAAAACTCAATCATGTTACAAATAAAATACATTATTGTAATATACTAGATGTCACTTCAGACCTTTTCAATCTTATCTGATTGAAACGTAAACTGTAAGTTACTACGCATGTCATAAGAAAGTATTTTGTTTATACTAATATATATGTTAGGTTTTAGGTGATAAGGTTTATTTTTGATTGTTTAAAATATTTTGTATGACGTTTTTGAATATAGAACGTCTTGAAAACTTCAAAGGTAGGCCACTGGAAACGTGTTGAGTTCCTTGTGTAAAATGTTTTCAGTCGCGCTGCGCACGTCCTGACGTGTAGACGTGTTTGATTTTGTACTACGTGAAATGGCGGGAACTTTACGATAAAGGCGAAACTTTTGTCGTGTATGAAATTTGTTATCAAAACTTTTATATAACGTGACAATATATATAAACGAGTTTTTATTTTATAATCTTTGATTGTGTTAATTATTCAAACTTGTTTTTCTCAACAATAATTGGGAAAGAGGTATGTAAATTTTTTTTTAAGTTAATATTTACTTGTAATAAATTATCTTAATTATTTCTGTTGTTTTAAAGATAAAATGTTTCTTTGCATTGTGTAAAAAAAGTTTTCCATTATTTATTTTATTATATTTGTTACGCATTACGTGAAATACGAATGTGTGAGGATATATAAGTCTGTTAGATACTTTACTCAGTAACACTGTACTTATTAAATGCATCATAACTCAGGCAAGGTTCCCTTTTTATGTAAAAGAATAAACTTATTTACTCGATAATAAATCTCGATAAATTGAACATTTTAAAACATATAACATAAAATAAAAATGTTTTCAATTATGAGAACGTCAAACCTACTAAAATATTACAAACAAAAATTCTCTTGTGTCTATTCATCTAATAAGCATAATTATGAATTGTAAAACATTTAATGAGAAGAGGTTAATAATACGAAACACATTTTTTTAGTTCTATATTCGTAAGGTAATAAAGCTTACAATATGTCTATAAATAATCGTGATTAAGTTATTGTCCATGATTTATTGTAAAAATAATGAAAATTGTTTAGTAGACGAAAGCCAACTATACTCAAACGTGCGTTACATTTCTGAGCGTTTCAGCCCAATCACATTCAATACCAACAATAAATCTTAAAGAACTTCAAAATAATTATACTTTATCTATTTCAAATATATTTTAGAATAACTCTTAAGTTTGCGCTAGCGTAATTGCTTCCGAACTTAATCCATAGTCGGAGGATCAATTTCAGGAAAATGTGTAAGAAATTTTAGTAAATAATTTCTTGTCAAAATTAAAACCATATAAATTTGCACACATATATATAAGTGAGAAATTATATGATGGTCCGTCAGTTGCTGTTGGCGAACTTAAACTATTTTTAACAAACTAAATTATTATACAGGATTTTGATAAATTAGGCTACTTTTTATAGAAGTGTTACATAACTCGAAGTTACTTTAAAAAAATACAATTTAAGACATAAATACGTTTTTGAATTTTATCTCATCCACTAAAAAGGATAAGTTGCATGCTGAGTTATAGTATAAGCATAAGTCACTCGAGAAAATACTTTTAAAGATTCCATAATGAGTTCGTCAGTTGTTCTTCCTTTATACAAGGTGGCAGCAGACCGCTTCCGAAAACTAAGACGGTAGTACTGATGACACCCATGCTGATGGAACGGAAAAAAATCGATTCTGATTTAGAAAAAATCATATTATGAAAACGTTTTATTAGCATTATTTACACTCCTTCAAGTTAGTACAGCTAAATGAAACGATGGTTTTCCAAAAAATACATTACTAAAAAATTTATCATTTCATTTAGCTAGCTAATATGATTGAGCTGTACTAATATGATGGAGCGTATATAGAAACCGTTAGAGATGAGGTGAGATTACAGTGAACCTGTTGGCATAAAAAAAACACCTGCATTGCTCCCATATGAGTATTTCCTCTATGCGTTTTCTTCATCGAAAAATATATCGACGAACTTTAAACTACAGTTGAGCATATATAGAGCTACTTAGCATCTGATTAAATTAGTTAATTCTCTCTGAAACAGTGTGTGAGAATTAATTTTGTTCCAGAAGAAGATCTCAATACAATGACCGATGACCTAAGCAGAGTTTCTCAACAGGTTACCGCCCAACCCAGTCATCGCTGAGGACACAGCTCTTGAAATTGTTGACGAGTACAAATACCCGGGACACATAGTCCAGCTAAGTAGAAGAAGATCAACCGTCGAATCCAACTCAGTTGGGCATCGTTCGGGAACTACTCTTGATATTTTCGTCCATTATCCCGCAGTGCCAGAAGACTATCGTCTTTGAACAGTGCGTGTCGCAACATACGGTTCTGAGATGTGATTGCTGGTTATGGGTCTCACGCAGAAGTTCGGAGTCACCCAGCGGGAGATGGAGAGGGCTATGCTCGGAGTTTCTCTATGTTATCGAATCTAAAATGAGCATATCCGTACCAGAACCAAAGACAGCTACATAGTCCTACGAATCGCGAAGCTGAAGTCGCAATAGGCGGGGACATGGTCCGAAGGACCGATGGACGTGGGCCCGAATCTGCTGGAGCGGCGACCCTGCACCGGAAGGTGCAGTGTACGCAGACACCCACAAGGTGCAACGATGACATAAATATCGTTGCTGGTAGCTGCTGGAACCAGGCGGCGGAAGATCGGGCCTTGTGGGAGTCATGACGTGAGACCTATGTTCAGCAGTGGACGTCCAGTTGGTGGTTGGACGACGACGACGACGATTTACTAAAATATTATTAATAATAAAAATAATATACAAATCTATGTATATAAGAATAATATCAGTCACCGACTTAGCGGTTTTTTAAATCTATAAAATCGGCTGACTTGAAATTTTATCAAAGAAACTCCTTTTTTATGTAGACGTTCACTAAGAACTAATTTACCCATAGTTTTTAGGAATCGTCAACTTCTTGGCTAATGTCGTGGGTGAAAGGGACTATAAATATTTAGGTTTTTATTGTGATAAGAAGAGATTAGCGCTTGTTTGTACCTGTTTGTTACAAGTTTGTAAGGGAGGATTTTGTCCAAGAGGTTACTGTACTAACCTCTTTGATATATATATATATATATATATATATATATATGATATTATTTCATATTATGTATTATTTCAATAGTATATAACTGAGTCAAGTTTCTCTTTTAAAGTTTGCACCTCCCCCTCCTATCTTCTCTTCGTCTCTCCAAAGGATGTCTGGAAGAGTTCGCTCTCAATGATAAGCTAGATTTCCATGCTCATTTTGCTTTATTAAATGAAATTGTTTTAAATGATATGTAAAACTTAATTTGGTTTTTGCATTCTTGATCGACGAAGGAATATTGTTCCAGCGTTTAGTGGCTTAAATAACCCTCGGTAGGCAGCGGTTCGATGAAGTGGAACGCTGAGGTGTTCGCAAATTCTTAATCGGTCTAACTGTACCCAGTTTAATCTTTTATGGAGATAAAAAAGTTGGCCAGATTTATAACACCGAAAAGTAATACGGCTAGATGCAGTTTTTTCAAAGCTGCATTTTTAGTTGAGCTTTATGATATACATAATCACGTGGTGGGATATAGAAACAGAAACACAGATTTTGATCACGCTGAATAATACGTTTAGATCTCGATAAGAGACGGGGACCAATTATAATATCGACATAATGTAATTTGGAAAGAACTAGACTCCACTAGCTTCATATGTAATTCCTGTGAAAAATATTTACGTATATTGTAAGTATCTTCAACCTGAAAAAACAGTTGCGCACAATCATTGGTACGTCAAGGAGTAACCCCAAATTTCGCGCTTCATGCACTTGTTGTAATGCTGTACCCTCTACATTAACCTGTAAAGCGTCGAAATTATGCAGCTTTTTTATCTTTAGGGGAGAGCCAATCACGATGAATTTAGACTTGGTGGGATTTAAAATAAGAGAGTGCGTGTCTGACCATTTTACTACATTGTTTAGATTAAAGTTATTTAGGTCTAAAGCAGTACTACACTCTGAATAATAATGAATATATGACGAATGAATAATATAACTGTATATCATCTGCGTAGAGATGATATTAACAATATTTAATATGTAAAGATGAGAGCGTTGAGAAGTATGAGTGGATTGAAACTGAGTGACAAAGTAAGAAATAGTGTGATAAGAGAACGTTGTGGTATAAAAGAAGATTTAGTGACTAAAATTGAGAAAGGTATGCTTAGATGGTTTGGGCACGAGATAATGAATGATAGGAGACTTACAATAGGATTTTTGAGTCAAGAGTGAACGGGGGAGTTGGAAGGGGAAAACCAAGGCGAACGTTCCTGGACCAAATCCAGGACATTTGTAATAAGGCCAGGTCAAGAGTACTTTACACTGACGAACTTGTATGAAAGGATTAATGAGAATGAAAGAAGCGAAAGAGATAGGTAAGGATCGTGGCAAGTGGAAGGACGTCGTCTCTGCCTAGGGGAATGAGGCGTGATGCTATGTATGCTATAGAGAATAAAATGAATAGAAATTTTTGAAGTTATACTTCTTTTGTTGTGTTAGGGAAAATGATGAGAATAAATTTTTACGATGTGAGCGCACACTGTCACAATAAACCGACACCTTGAAGTGGACTGCTAGAAGTCTTCGGCCGTAGCTAGTAACCACCCTACGAGCAAAGACGTATCGGCAAGATAGATTTGTGTTGTCACATTTGCGCACCTCAGTTATAGATTTTGTCATCACTTACCATCAGGCGTGACCACAATCAAGAGCTAACCTATCAGCAATAAAAAGAAACCTAACCTATCTAAACATTTTTTTTACTGGAATCGAACCAGCTATAGTCAATACAACAAAAATTACTACCTACAAATTTTTAAATCGGTCCAGTAGTTTTTGTGAGAAAACGGTACAAACATACATACATACTTACACACATACGGAAATACAAAAACAAATGTTTCCTCTTTATAATATTAGCTTAGATATCTATCACCGCGATAAACTCCGGAATTACACGACAGATTTTGATGTTTTCGATCATTTTTATTGGGTTTATTGACTTACAACATATGACAGGTTTTTTAAAATTGTAATTGAAGATATATTTGTAGGCTATTTATCATATTTATGTATAATTATTTCATTATATTTATTTATTTTAATTTAATCAACACATTCATACACACATATATACATTCTTAAATACATACAATCATAATTTCACACACACAAATTAATATACTTACACTCCTCACTATACATTTAATTCGCGCGCATACTCGGGTGAAACTCGTAGTATGTCGCGCCGGCCTCGTGCATCGGCGCGGGCGCCTGCTACGTCACGCGCGCCTGCCTACGTCACGCGCTTACCGCGTCCGCCAGTCGATCCTTTGCACTCGACGC
>JACTOM010000024.1:167025-246562 GCA_015832385.1 Elymnias hypermnestra | reverse complement strand
GAGGGTTTTTAGAGCATAGACCCACCACGCTGCTCCACTGCGGATTGGCAGGCATAGTACACAAGTGCACTCTCTATTCCTTCACTCTCATAGTCCGGTGTGACGGGAATCCGACACGACCGGAGAGAGATCAGACGCAGGACCGACGGCTTATCGTGCTCTCCGAGGCACGGGGGTGGACCACACCGCCAACTTCCCAACTTCGGGCAAATATTGAGAAAATCTTAATAGAAAACTCAATATCGATTTCGAATTGGCCCGACCTGAGACTCGAACCCAGGACCTCATGTCTGGAGTCGAACATGCTAACCACTAGACCAATGAGGCAGATTTTTTAAATATATTTCTTGAAAAATGTTACATGTTATTTATAAATATTGAAACTACGTAGCCTTCATACGAATTTGCATAAAAAACGATGCACATCTTCGTGACACTAACCACGCGTTTCATCCGTTAAAAAGATTTACCCTTATGTGCCAAAAGAAGTCTCACTTCATATATATACAACTTTTTATTTGAATAATTGCATTTATATCTGATTGAATGATTCTGTTACATATATGTATAAGCGTGTCGTGAAAAGAAAACTAGTAATAGACTGTTTATTCTCTCTCATTTTATCTGTATAGAACATGCTAGGATAGAATTAAGTTAACTAAATAAATATTCGATTTAATCCGCGTTAAATAGCCCAGGGTGTCATGAATAGCTTTCACAAACCTATGGGAGCATAAAAGTATGTCATAGCTGTCAGGTTTATCTGCAATTACGCGTAATTGCGTACAAGATAACACCGATTGGTATACGATATACCCTTCATATTGCACGTTTAATAATACGTGGAATATATTTATGAATTGTGGACTTACTCCATATTAAATAGCACAAAAAGGCATACTTTATAGGGAAGGTAAGATAAGTAGCAGCCCATTAACGTCCCACAGCTGGGCACAGGCTCCATACTCATATAAGAGAGGGTTTTTAGAACATATACCCAACACGCTGCTCCACTGCGAATTGGCAAGAATAGTACACAAGTGCACTCTCTATCTCATCACTCTCGTAGTCCGATGTGTCGAATCCGACACGATCAGAGAGAGATCAGGCGCAGGACCGACGGCTTAACGTGCTTTCCGAGGCACAAGGCTTGAGCACACCACCAGCTTCCCAACTTTGGGCAAATATTGAGAAAATTTTAATCGAATTTTGAATTGGCACGACCTCATGTTTGTATTCGAACATACTACGCCAAATATTTTGACGACCTCGCTGGCGCAGTGGTGCTAGCTACTTGATTTGCTAGCAGAGGTTCCGGGTTCGATCCCCGGTAGGACGAATTAAGAAAATTGTATTTTCTCATTTGTCTGACTCTGACTGGTCGGCGGCTTCGGCCGCGGCTACTTACCAACCTACCAGCAAAGACGTACCGCCAAAACAAAGATATTTGTGTTCCGGTACGATGCTGTGTAGAAACCATAAGAAGTATATCGTCTCTTATCAGATTAGCGTGCTTCCATCTTAGACTGTATCATCAGTTACCATCAGGTGAGATAACATTTGTGCGCTAATCTGTCACCAATAAAAAAAATGCTAGCCACTAGACCATTAAGGCAGTTCTTCATAGGACAAATATTTATTATTATATAATAATATATTAAAAAATAGTGTTATCGTTATTTTATATAATTGAGCATAATAAGATATATATTGCTTAATATAATAACCATGATTTGATCAAATATTACGAATATTTCGAACCAAATCAAGACAATAATGAATACTTATACAAATACATTTTTTTTTTATAATTATAGCTTCCTTTTTGCCTCCCTCTAAGTCTAGGATATGTAATGTTTTAGATTTCTATAAATATAAACAAGACTCAAAACTTAGTTTGCCAAAGAAGTTTCACTTCTGACATGTGGACTTTATACGCACGCACTTTAATTTTTGTTTGTTTTATACATATACATAATAAAATGAATCATATAAGTATATATAATTAAGTTTTTATACTCGTAAATAGTATTTAGTTTCCATTAAACTTTATTATGAGAAAAGCTTATTCATTAATGTCTACTTTTAAGCAATTCAAAATGACAATACAAGAAAAATACCTTTCGTTGGATATCATATCCGATTTTTTAATATTTAATAATATAAGAAATAATTTTCATAAAATACACCTCGCAACAGCGAATCGCAGTAAAAATCGAAATGATTAATAATAGTAAAAAAAAACTCACAAAACAGGCTTTATTACAAAAATAAAGTAAACTTATGCATTGTATATTAATAATTATTTTATACTTTTATGTTTTATCTACTATTAAAGCGTATTTTTATACATTATATTATTAACAGATCAAGCCCTCGATGTTGACCTGATGGTAAGTCAAGAGACAGTATAAGATAATTATAAGGATACAAATATGGACAATATTTGATTGGTAGGTGCATAATTCACTTCGTTTTTCAGAGGCTAAGACAAATAAGTCTTCCACTTTTCACTATAACATAGTACAATTAGTTCAAATCTGCATAAAATATATACAAACATTTACATGTATTTATCAAAAGTTGCAGACAATCTCGTTAATACAACAGTTTTGTTGGCAGTTAGCCGACAACAGACGCAGTGGGGACGATCAATATTATTTAATATCTCGTGCTCCTAAAAGGCTTTAATTTTTTACTTCTGTATCTTATTTTAAAAGCAAATAGCAGCTCATTCCTTCTGGTAAACTATTATTTCGATGAAGGCACATGAGAGGTAGAGGGAGGATGCTATAGACGCTCCTCTTCTCCGAACCTGGAGGTTGGAAGGTAGAGTCTTAGTTTTGCAGTAATCCTGCCTCCTTCCTAAGTTTCCCAGTGGGAGTCTTGCGTAGCATCAGGGTAGATTGCGTGCTCCACCAAATGTATTTCAAGGCTTTAGTGGGTATTATGAGAGAGTCCCACACTTCCATTTAGATTTTATCTGAAGGTAAAAGCATTTCCCTGCGTGGACAGAAGTAACAGCTTAATAACATCCTACTGCTAGGCAAAACCCTTCTCGATAATAGAAAAGGATGTCTCTAGAGCAAAGATCCACTACATTGCTCCACAGAGGGTGGACAGGGTACATACACATATCCCAGAACTTCTCAAGGTTTTCTAACGATGCTTTTGCTTACCAGGAATAACAACGATAGATTTTAAATTGGCCGTGTCAAGTACTGGTTAACATTTTGGCGCCTTTTTTTTAAGTAGTAGATTGCCTATGCCTGCTACTGGTTTACATGGCCGACTTGGTGTAGATTGCCCGTGTCAACTACTAGATGAGATGATATGATAGTTTTGTCTCAATTCGGGTAATCAGAAATATAAGCAACTCTTTCTTTTTAATGTGTATTGTCTATTTCGCTTCTCGGTGACTGTCATAATTTTTAATTTTTAACATAGGAGCCTATAAATACAAAACAGACTTTTTTCACCATCTCAAAGTTTAGAGCAACATCACGTTACACCAGTCTTAATTTAATAAGATAACATTGTATAGTTTAATTATTCGTAAACATAAAAATCGTAAAATTCCAAGAGTCACTTGGGCGTCATTCGACCCGCAGGGCAATCGACGCAAAAAACGTCATTGCCCCGTCACTTGCCCCGCCAAGTGACTGTATTTAATTCGGTTTACGCCAGACATATCACATAGAAGAAAGAAACAAAAAAGAATGGTTCGGACAAGCGAAGGGTTATTAAAAAAGAGAGAGATTAATAATGGGTTATTAACTACAATTAGGCACGTGAGTTATACACAAAGATGTTAGTGCTACCTGCCTCGGAAATCGTAATTTTCAATAAGATAGGTTGTTTTAATATTTAACATTGTGCTTTTCGATGAAATAAAACATGGGTAGGAAGTCTGATTTTCCCGGAAGTAATTCTGGACTATTTCTAACTCGCCAAAAATTCAAACAGCGTGATAGACTACAGCTCCGAAAACTCTCCCTCTTATCAATGAGGTGGTTAACAGGAAAACGTTGATACGTATCTGATATTGCTCAGACGATTGAAGTGTCTTTTACAATGGAGTTAGAGCACACCTGTAGTCATTAAATTCCGCTCCCAATTGCGCTGGCTTGACTTTAGAAGTGTGAAGTTCTTATAGGATAACAGCAAGCATCATTAGGTGCTACTTAAACTTTGATGAAATGTCTCTCTCATAGTTAGGTCTAGGTTCTGGGTGAACGTTGGGCACAGGCTCCTCACTCATATGAGAGAGGGTTTATAGAGCATATACCCACCTCGCTGCTCCACTGCGGATTGGTAAGCATAGTCCACAAGTGCACTCACTATTCATTCACTCTCATAGCCTGATGTGACGGGAATCCGACACAATAAGAGAGAAATCAGTCGCAGGACAGACGGGTTAACGTGCTTTCCAAGGGTGGAACACACTGCCCACTTCTCAACTTCAGGCAAATATTGAGAAAACCTTAATAGAAACCTCAATGTCGCCTCAATCGCCTGAAACGGGATTCGAACCCAGAACCAGATGTCTGTAGTCGGACATTAGACCGATGAGGCAGTATCAGTAGTAGATTCAGGGAAACAGTGATAACTAAGTGTTAAGACTTGTGAATTCTTGTTTAGAGCAGTCGTGGGTTTTAAGGCACCATTGGGATTGTAATTTCTAATCCATCTTTGTGCTTTTTGATGAAGGAGCATATCGTTAGGATTCCTGCATATCCCAGGAGTAGTCATGAGGTATGTGTAGCTTGTCAACCATCAGTGCAGCAGGCCTAAACTCAGCAGTGGGACCTTAATATGATTCTACCTATCTTTTTTTATTGGGGAAACAGTTAGTTCTTTATTAAAATCTTTGTATCAATAGACAAGTTCATAGTTAAGCGTTATCCTGTTTGCAATAACCGTGTAATAAGATAAGGCCCATATCAATATATTTAGGTGAATTATAATCTCGGTTGAGTTGTTTTTAGGTGGTTGTTCCGTTGCGGTCGTTTTGACACCCTGAGCTACCATTAGTAAAGCGTGGAGCAGGGTTAATGACCGGTTCGCGTGATACCACACTACTTCACGTTTATTTATACGTATAAACCGAGTCCTCACATTCAAGTGTTTCACGGCGCTACCTATCAAACTTCCATTATCAGCGCGCTCCAAGCGTAACTTATGTAGACATTTTTAACTCAACGCTGTAACTAAATTATAGTTGTTTTCACCAAAAAGTTACTTCATCCTTGTATACTAGTTTTCCACGATATCTACATATACGTAAAACAAAGTCGTAACCTTATTTATAACTCAAGAACACCGATTTTAATGAACGCGTCGTTTCTGGTAGATTAATAATAAACTAACCGTAGCACTAAACTAGACCGAAACAAATATAAATATATAGATATATGTCGGAGAATAAGAGAGAACGGAGAAGCACAAAGCACACGGACGTAGGTTCTCCGCCGACATCGTCATTAATATATTAATCGTCATCCATTATTTAATTTCTCATTCTGTGGGCGTTCGTGGGTAATGTTGGTGCAATCAAACACTTTATTAATTAACTCAGATTATAATGTTCAATTACTTAATGTTCCCGATATCAATTTACATAAACTCATTAACACCAATAAGCAAGGAACGCGACAGTTTCAATAGTCGTCCACGCCGGCCGACCGCCACTCGAGAACTGCCAAGAGACGGGCCGGATTGCCACTTATTGACTCTGCCCCCATGCCGATACACAGATGGCTCGAGCGTTCCAAAGACTATTACACGCGGACCAGTGATCCACAGACTCTTGCACTCCGACATATATACTATATTTATCATGACTATCGAACCCGGGCCTCTGTTACCAAACTCTATAATGTGTGTGTACAATAATAGGAAAACTTTATCACCCTTTACTGTTAGACTCAATAACAGCACCGCAGTTCATCAGAGGGCGTAAAGCCCCGCCGGGTGCTCAGAGCAGCGACCCGAGACTGCCTTTCGACGTAGTAACGGACCCTCCCTGGACGGAGCCGGACGAAATGCCTCATTGATCTAGTGGTTAGCATGTTCGACTACAGACATGAGGTCCTGGGTTCGAGCCCCGGCTGGGGCCGATTCAAAAATCGATATTGAGTTCTCTATTAAAATTTTCTCAATATTTGCCCCAAGTTGGGAAGTTGGCGGTGTGATCCACCCTCGTACCTCGGAGAGCACGTTAAGCCGTCGGTCATGCGCCTGATCTCTCTGCGGTCCTGTCGGATTTCCGTCACATCGGACTATGAGAGTGAAGGAATAAATCCGGGGTTCTTCACAACCAAGTTGTGGGGTACGGGCCTCGAGGCAATGCCTCATTACCCGAGCTTATTTTCTCAGGCATCGTCGATGCCCGGTATTTGTGTCTGCCCGTCATCCTAACGGGCTGGTTCCCACCAGCTTACACCGGCGGAACCATCCAGGTCTGTCCGAGTTCTGTCACTGCCGTCGAGTCGTCAACGCCGTCATCTTCACCCACGCCTGGTGGTGGTGACAGCAGGAGCTCACGAGGTAGTGGGCGCCCAGTGCTTTCAGATCTATGATGCTGGCTGGCAATGCCATGGAGGTGTGTGTGCGGGGAGTGGTCCGCGTGGCGGAACATGCTCCTCGCCAACTGCCGGACGAACACCTCCACGGTGGGCGTCTTGGTGTCACGATGAATGACGTCATTCCTGACGTACCTCGGAGCACCTACTATGAGACGTAGGCACTTATTTTGCTGGGTCTGCAGCCTCTTCTTCTGGTACCCTGAGCAGAAAGAGTACCAGGCAGGAGCCGCATACGTCAGTCTGGAACGGACGTAGGCTCCGTAGACCTTCAGTTTGGTTTTTGTTGGGAGACTTGAGGTAAAGAGTGGACGCAACAACGACCGAGCCGCCGCCGCCTGACCCACGGCGTGTGTTACTGTGTCCGCCAAGCGCAGCCCGCGGTCGATGCGGCACCCCAAGTACCGTACTGAGGTCTGCCACTCCACGTCCTGCCCCCCGATGTTCAGCTGACACTGCGGCTTATGACGGCCGAACATGATGGCCGACGTCTTGCCAACATTGACTGACATCTTCCATCTGTCCAGCCAATCCGGCAGCAGATCCAGCAAACGTTGTAATTTAGTGACGGCGTGTTGTTTGGAGTATGATGATGCGATGTATGCGCTGTCATCGGCATACAGCGACAACAGCACATCCGTTTCCCTCTCGCTTTGAAGATGGTGGCGGAGGGTGGGGATATCATCGGTATATACCGCATACAAGGTTGGCGATAAGCAGCTACCCTGGGGAACCCCCGCACGGATTGGGCGGGGTTGCGAGCTCGCTTCATCCACGGAAACGTAGAAGCGGCGACCCTCCAGGAAGGACGCCACTATACGCACGTAGGCAGACGGTAATGATGTGTCCAATAGCTTCGCCAGGAGGCCGGTGTGCCAGACGCGGTCGAAAGCCTTCTCCATGTCTAAGAAGACCCCAACAGCGCATCTGCCACCATTCATCTCACTGGCGATGTGGTGGAGTGTCCTCGTCAGCTGGAGCGTCGATGAGTGACTGCTGCGAAAGCCAAACTGCTCCTCGCGCAAAGGGAGGTGTGGTAACAGTCTTCGCAGCAGTAGACGCTCAAACAGCTTGGCTACATGCGGTAGTAGCGTGATCGGGCGGTAATTTCCTGGATATCTTCGGTCCTTGCCAGGTTTGGGGAGGGTAATCACCTTTCCCAGCTTCCATGTCGTCGGGAAATGGCCTGTGCGGAGAATTCCGTTGAATAGCCTCGTGAGAGTTACGAGGCCCTTCTTGGGCAGCTGCTGTAATGCGGCGATGGGAATTCCATCATCTCCTGGTGCCTTCCTCCTTGGCAGTCGGAGGATAGCCCGCCGTAGCTCCGACGGGGAGATGTATTCATTTCCCCGGAGCATCGGCGTCTCGGTAGAAAGGAATTCCTGCACCATCTCTTCCTGCTCCTGATGGTGAAGGAATAGAGAGTGCACTTGTGTACTATACTGCCAATCCGCAGTGGAGCAGCGTGGTGGGTCTATACTCTAAAAATCCTCGCTCCTCGGAGTGAGGAGGCCTATGGGACGTTAATGGGCTGCTACTTACTTACTGTTAGACTTCTTTATAAGCAAAGAGTTAACCTTTTCATCTTATACTAAAATACAAATATAGATATACTTTAAAGGTATTTCAGTGCAGTAAGTCTTGGCGAACGCTGTATCTACAAGTATATATACGGCAGCTTAAGACCAAGGTTTTGAGTAAACTGATTTATGGGCTATGCTTAAAATAATTACTGGTCGTTTATTCAGCTAAAAATGTATTACGAGCGAAAAATCTAGTTTGCAACATTCATTTTCTAAATCTGGGCAGAAGAATCTCTCTGATCATTAATCTGTCTGTTTGTTTTCGTAAATTTAAAAATGTTTAGATTAATATTGAAATTGCTTTACTGTTACATATCTGGTGTTATAAGAATTGGTTTCGTCGTCGTCGTCGCTTCAACCGATGGACGTCCACTGCAGGACATAGGTCTCACGAAATGATACCCACAAGGCCCGATCTTGCGCCGCCTGGCTCCAGCGGCTACCGGCGACCCTCTTTATGTCATCGGTCCACCTTGTGGGGGGTCTACCTACACTGCGCCGCCCGGTGCGGGGTCGCCACTCCAGCACCTTCGGGCCCCAACGTCCATCGGTCCGTCGGACTATGTGGCCCGCCCATTGCCACTTCAGGTTCGCGATTCGTAAGGCTATGTCGGTGACTTTAGTTCTGCTACGGATCTCCTCATTTCTGATTTGATCACGTAGAGAAACTCCAAGCATAGCCCTTTCCATCGCACGCTGAGTGACTCTGAACTTTCGTATAAGGCCCATAGTCAGCGACCACGTTTCGGAGCCGTAGGTCATCACTGGCAACACGCACTGTTCGAAGAGCTTTGTCTTCAGGCACTGAGGGATATTGGACGAAGAATTGGTATAAAAACCATATAATCAAAAGACATGTTTAAAACACCAAGTCACCTAAAACTATAAACTGGCATTTTTATTTTGAAGACACCTATATATTTCCAGCAAAACTGCCTTTATACTAATAGGACGTCTAGTAAAAATACATTTTTACTTAGAAGACAGCTATACATTTCCAACTAAACTGCCATTATACTAAAAGGACACCAAGTAAAAAAGCATTTTTACTTAGAAGACACCTATACATTTCCAGCAAAACTGCCATTATACTAAAAGGACACCTAGTAAACATGCAGTTTCACTTAGAATTCGCCTATATATTTCCAGCAAAACTGCCATTATACTAATAGGACGTCTAGTAAAAATACATTTTTACTTAGAAGACACCTGTACATTTCCAGCAAAACTGCCATTATACTAAAAGGATACCTAGTAAAAATGCATTTTCACTGAGAAGACACCTGTACATTTCCAGCAAACCTACCATTATACTAAAAGGATACCTAGTAAAAATGCATTGTTACTTAGAAGACACCTGTACATTTCCAGCAACACTGCCATTATACTAAAAGGATACCTAGTAAAAATGCATATTTACTTAGAAGACACCTGTACATTTCCAGCAAATTTGCCACTATACTAAAAGGATACCTAGTAGAAATGCATGTTTACTTAGAAGACACCTGTACATTTCCAGCAAAACTGCTGTTTTACTAATAGTACACATAGTAAAAATACATTTTTACTTACAAGACACGTATAGCCTCGCAGTAAAATTGCGTATTTAATAAAGAGACACCTACATATTCACTTATATTATATATTTTTAATTATCCCCATTAATAAAAATACGTAAGTAGAATATCCACCTTTTAATTAATATTAAACTACTTATACCTGAAGTTACACTTATTATAAATATTAAGCAAGTTTAAGCAACATTCTCATACTATAAATGTGGGAAATAAATTGTCACATAATTTATTTATCAGAATTGACCGAACGTTGGGTTGCAATAATAAAAAATGTACAATTGTATATTAATTCCATAAAGCAACTTTTCAGTTCATAACGTGTTGGAATCGAGCCCGCATTAATTTATAAAGGCTGTGAAGGATTTATGAAAGCTGCACGAATTTCACAGACTATTTATTCACTATAGAGAATTTTTAGACCTAATTATATAAAAGTACTGTGTGGACTGCCTCATTGGTCTAGTAATTAGCATGTTCAACTACAGATATGAGGTCCTGGGTTCGAGACCCGGGTCGGATTCGAAATCGATATTGAGTTTTCTATTAAGATTTTCTTAATATTTGCCCGAAGTTGGGAAAAATTTGTCCTTGCAATCCACCCCCATATGCCTCGGAGAGCACGTTAAGCCGTCGGTCCTGCGCCTGATCTCTTCGGTCGTGTCGGATTACCGTCACGTCGGACTATGAGAGTGAAGGAATAGAGCGTACAATTGTGTACTATGCCTGCCAATCCGCAGTGGAGCAGCGTGATGGGTCTAGACTCTAAAAACCCTCTCCCATATAAGCGAGGAGGCCTGTTCTCAGCAGTGGGACGTTAATGGGCTGCTACTTAACTTACTGTGTGGTTTTATGAAACTATGATGCAAGTAAAACACATGATAAGAGTCATACTGCACCGCCTTATTGGCTTCTCTGGCAAGCGCCGTTTACTTTGCCAACTTTATGGTCGACTGTAATGCAACATACGATAGATAGACGAAAAATAAGAGACGATGTAATAAAAGTTTCCCTTTAAAATCCTGCTCTGTACACAACGACAGAACGGAAAACTTCAGCAAGGCAAATACAACATTTTTTGTTGGTCGCTATTCATGTATGTATATATATTTAAACTCTTATAAAAATAATAAAAACTTTGTTTATATACAGTATAACAAACACGACAGAATTTGTTTGAAAGAAAATAATTAAGAAATCACATAGTATTTTATTCTATTGTTTTGTCCTAATCAAATTATAATATTCTTCGACTTCGTGTTAGTTTTGATTATTGTTTAAATATTTTTGTTGGTATTCCAATACGGGAACATGGGGTATACCACCAACACTTAGCGAATATTGCAGAGATTTCTTTGCAGTAAGTATTCTATAAATCGCCTAAAATTATGTCAAACGTCTTAAGGTTTTTTTTTTAATTTTATAAAAATTTCAAGTTGCCCTCCAACACGGGTCGGAAACTTTGTACATCTAAATATCGCATAATTACATCGTCATATTCTAGTGTTAACAATTTCTATCATATCAGGATGTATAACGAGTTTGCTAATCTAGGCATAGACATTTTCAACGCTATATAAGCTTATTATAGAAAACTGAGATTCGATCTCAGTTTTCTATAATAAGTCTATTAAACTTTGTGATTAATATAATTAAGATTAAAATATATCAGTAAAATCATACAACTAAGCTAGCACTGCTAAACTAATACGTATAACACAAATTAATAACTAACGCTTATTATATACTAGGGCTTATTATATACTAATACTTAAAATAAAACTATATCTTGATCGTTGAACAATGTTATGCTGTGTGACCATATTGGGTCTCAACAATGTTTCTACATTTATATATTATTACCCAGACATAACAAAAACTGTAACCTATTTTCACTGCCTAAGAAATAAGTAAAATAAAATATGTCTAGTATTATTCTAATTATATCATTACTATATATCGTCTTATATTAAATTACTTGGTTCTATTTCGACTATTTACATCGAAAACTATTTTAACACAATGCTAACGTCTTAAAGTTACATAAAAATCAAAACCACAATATTCTTTATTCAAGTAGGTTCTAACAACTTTTTGAATCAAATACAATTGATAACAAATCAACCACCGGTTCGGTAAGTCGAATCCGCTGAGAGGAAACCGGCAAGAAACTCAACGGTTACTCTTTTAAATATGGGTTTGTATTGTCATGTATTTGATATAATTCTTAAAATAATGTTTCTTCACTCTAAAATATGGAAGAACAAGTTTGTTTTTATTTCTAGTATCAAAATAGTGTATTTCACTTCTTTTGCTATGTAAGTGAATATAATTACGGATATACAATTAAAAAAGCTTCTATTATCAAAAGCAAAAAGAAAGTTACGTTAGAAAAGCTATTATTGTGGTCAGATTTTTTTTTTTAATTTATGAAGTTTTACACAATTTTCTTATTTTTTTCTTTCATAAGAACCTTTTCTTAAGCATAACGAATATAACAAAAAAAGAATTAGCAAAATCGGTCCCGGAGTCAGCTTATGATGCGATAGGTAAATAGGAACGCATTTTTATATATAAAGATTTAAAATACTGTTATTTGTTTCAGGTCGCACAATGAATTCACAAGTTATACTTCACTCAAACTTCATTCAACGATAGGTGGACGTAAAATACCAACGATGAAAAAGTTAAAAGAGGACGAGTATGTAATTATGAAGTCATAGACCATTTCCAATGTCGAGACTGAAAGCTATGCCATAGACAATGTACAACCTCCTTGGAGCTGCTACAGCGTCGGCTTTGTTGCAAATACTGCTTTCCTGTGCAGGTATGATAGCATTTACAATATTTAAATCTTTTTTGATATTAAATATATATAGCGGTGTTTGAGAGAGACGTATGCCGTGGCGAAGAGTCGCTACGTCGCTTTTCTTTCCGATAAATAAGGTAAGCTTTTCAAATGTTAGGTACATTATGTTTGAAATTTTAATATGTTTTCAGTGATCCAACACTGATAGAAATGTTTACAAACATTTATAATTCTTGAAAACGTGGCTCGCAGTTTGTACTGAAAGCCCCCCCCCCCCCTCCCCCAATGCTAACAAATGATTTTATCTGTAACATATTGTTAAGCAACAATTTTAGACAGGCTTACTAATATTACCTAACATGAAAATCTTTCTTAACATTGTGATAAAATGTTTATTATGTTTATGAACATTTTTAAAGATCAGTGTGGCAGTACCCGTATAATGCGTTTTGTTTACTACGGTAACCGTAACCTGTGTCTTACTTAACGCATTTCACATTTAATTGATAAGTTATGGTGAACTTTAATCTCGAATGATGCTAAGTGATGATAAAGTCTAAGATAGAAACGCACTCATCAGATAAAAGATCTATCTTTTATGGTCTCTATACGACTGGACTAATACCCGATTTCACCAACTTTCCCTGAAGCATCTCATTGGTAGACGACCTCTTCGCTAATGGCCCCTAAATGTCCTTAGGGAACACATAAAGCTTAGGGGAGGTTGATGAAATCGTCTATGAATGTCATATTCCCTTATTTCGTCGACGCCGTCGTCGCTTCAACCGGTGTACGTCCACTGCTGGACATAGGTCTCACGAAGTGATGCCTATAAGGCCCGATCTTGCGCCGCTCGGCTCCAGCGGCTACCGGTGACCCTCTTTATATCGTCTGTCTACCTTGTGGGGGTCTTCCTACACGGCGTCGTCCGGTGCGGGGTCGCCATTCCAACACCTTCGGACTCCAACGTCCATCGGTCGTCCTATGTGTCCCGCCCATTGCCACTTCAGGTTCACGACTCGAAGGGCTATGTCGGTGACTTTGGTGCTGCTACTGATCTCCTCATTCCTGATTTGATCACGTAGAGAAACTCCGAGCATAGCCTTCTGCAGTAACTCTGAGCTTTCCCTTATTTAATAACAACTAAATTATATCTTTCTAAGAAATCGCGTTACCATCTTAGACTCGTATATCATTACTTCCTATTAGATGAAATCACATTGAATATTTTAAAATAATTGTACGTGATTTAATAACATATTTATGTGTTATTACCAAGGAAATATTGACCAATCGAGGCATATTTCCACCATGTTATGTACTCGAAATAACATTTTAAATATGTTGGAGATTTAATCATTGTAATATGCTTACCAAAATGCAATAAAAACCTTTCTTTTATGTGTTTCTTCTAACCTTTCTATATTCACCTTATATCATATACGTACAACTATGTTTCTATCTGTTTGTTATAGATTCTGAAATCATTTGGCCAATGTACCCTTAACCTATCATTTCAAAGGCAATAACGAATAATGTAAATATCAATTTAGACCACTAATCTAACTTATTGATCACAAAATATATTATATAGAATTGATTTGAAATTTAGCAGCGTGACACCTTTTTCAATGACTTAGTACAGATTTCCCCATAACTAATGTTACAGTAACAAAACTACTTTCAAATAAACCGTTATTATAATTCAAGATATATTATCTTTCATTGAATTATCATAACAAACGAGCAGCTCTCCTTGCTTGGAATTGTACTTCTGTTTTGAAATGATAAAATTCAATGCCTCGAGCAATGCAAGTCAATATTGTTCAGCGTAGACAGTGGTCTCTGAGCTATGAAAGTACTCAACTAATAGTCTAAGATCTATACGATTGTTTTATAAGTTTACATATACATTTCATTGCACGTTTATAAATGTAAAATATATATTGAATTGTCTAGTTTTTTAAAAGCAAGTGAAACTTTTTTCCGGGTGAAAGGCATTGAACTGAAAATTGGTACGAATGAGTGACAACATCAGTACACCGTCAATTGATTCGATGGCCTTGTAAGAGGTCTTGGAGCGGGATTCCGCAGTCTCGTAGTTTGGTTTTTTATTCGTTTTCTCTTTGGATCTCTATTGTTCCTGGTCAAAAAATTTTGGAATTTGCCTGGAACACGCTCAGCATCGATGTGCAATTCAAAAATTGTCCATCCCCGATCAAGATCGGGAGGCGCGCGCGAGTTACGAATTTGCGGAGCGACGCGATTTCACTGCTTACTCGACTGCGGTTGGCACGAGACTGGCGTCACTTAACCATTACTTTGCTAGCCATCTATAATGCGACATGCGATAGATGGCGGCAATATAAAAACAATTGCGTGCGTACAAAGTGCATATGTCAGAAGTGAAACTTGTTTGGCAAATTAATTTAATCTGAATTTCATCTTCTTCTTCTTCTGTAATTTATGGCCCTTTATAATGCTTTATATTTAAAGTAATTCTGCCAATGACGGCATAGTGGAGATGTCGAAGAAGACGGCATAGTGAAGATTACTTTAAAATAGAAGTGACTTTTCGAAGAGATTGTTCAGTTGTCATATTATATATATAGGACAAACACATCGATGCTACAAAAAAATAGAAAAAACATAAGAACTACAGACATTATCAACTAAATTGTTAGTATTACGATAAGTAAATTGTTTCGATCCGTTCACCAACAAACAATATAACAAAATACCTTCCTTAAAATTGTCAAGATTTCATATCAAGATACTGGTTATCTATTACATTTAAAAAAGATGTGGTCTGTATCTACTAGATAGAGAAAGGGATAGAGAATCTATTACAGTAAGTCTTATAAAGTATAACTTCGTGTAGTTAATGAATATTAGAAGACGCTTGATCTTTTACTATAAAGACGAGCGTTGTGTCGCTCACGGATACAGCTGTGTCGTTCGCGTGCTGTTTGCCAATTTATCACTAAGCTGATTATATATAGGCTCGTTCCTGTGACGTGTTTTATGACCTCGCTTAAAATCCTTCCATTGTTTCATGCTTTATTTCGCACCTTTTTAAACCACTGACAAAAGATTGTCTCGAAGACGTTTCAATCATTATAATTATTATTAAAATTATGTCAATCAAGTCACTCTATTTTGTGAAGTGAAACCTTCTGTATCCACACTGTTACTTTATTTTATGGGTGTTGAATATACAAGGCACATTTTTTTTTTACTGAAATGTTAGCTAGGTTAACACACCTTAGAGCAAGGGATGACATAATCTAAGATGGTACCACGCTAATGTAGTAAGAAGCAATTAACTCTTGTGGTTTCTACACACCACCGTACTGGAAGGCAAGTCTCTTTGCTTGGTGGTATTTCTTTGTTTTATGGTTAGCCACAACTCAAGTATTAGACTATAGATAGTTGGGTGACACCACTCTGATAGCTCTGAAATGTTGGGAGTTCTTGAGTAACGCAGTGACAATACTTTAAAATATCAAAAACATTGTGCAATATTAGGAAATATTATGCAATACGAGGTAACTTTTATTCTCTCCACTATTTAGATGTATACAACTTAACACTATACCAATAATTACTTGACTATTTGAATTTATAAATTTTAACACTAATTCTCTTTAAAACATCTACATCACAAGGCAGTTCGAAAGACTATCTTCACAAAATTGTTCCGTTCGTTAAAGTTACCTCGTATTGCATAACATTTTGTAATACTGCAAATGTTTTTAGTATTTTTAAGTGCTGCCACTATATTACTCAACAACTCCCAACATTTCAGAGCTATCAGTGTTGTCACCCAAATATTTATAGTCTTACACTAGCACTAGTCAAGGTGAAATAGAAAATACAATTTCCTTCATTCGCCCTTCCGGGAATCGAACCCGGGACCATCTTTACTGGTACAGTGGTAGCCTCCAAACGTAGACAAAACTAGGAATAGGATAAATTTATCCATAACAATGTATGTAGTAATAAAATAACAATCTTATAAAAAGCAAAGTAATATATTGTTTGGTAAATAACTAAATAAAGTGGACAAGGGAAAGCGTATATCTATAAGGGTATTTTGCAGTATTCTCAATGTAATAAATATTATTTATGCATTATAGTATACTAAATTAAGTATGTATTTAGATGTATGTCCATGTATTTATAAACCTCCTATGTACTAGTTCTGTAAGAGATTGAACAATCTCACAACTAAAATGAAATCTGACTTTAATCATTCCGACTTAATTACATTCGATGTAGTTTCATAACTTTATAATAAACTAACTGACCTGCGTAACTTTATATGTCTTACACAAGACTAGGTTAAGGGAAAAGCTGAAGTATAATTAGTCCAGAGTATACACACACTATTTAGCCTGCCAACCTGTATTGGAGCAGCGAGTTAGGTATATGTTTTATTACCCTCCCACCTATGGGTTTTGAGGCCGATACCCAGCAATGGGACGTTAATGAACTGCCACTTACGTATACATATGCACATACATACATACAAACCAAATATAAATATTGTCTAAGCTAATATTATAAAAAGGAAAGATTGGTTTTTGTAGGTATGCATGTATGTTTGTAACGTTTTCACACAAAAAAACGTGTGGTGTCGTGGGACACCGGATAGGAACGAAGTTCCTTGTTATAAAAATATTAATTTTAAGTTCTGTTCGGGGTATAAAGGAAATAATTGTTCGGGTATACATTTTTATTATGATTTGGTACCATTGAGGCCACTTTTATATTGCTAAACGAAAAATATAGAAAAACGCACTTAGGCCACTTTGGTATTCTTAACCGAAAATATAGAAAAACGCCCTTAGACCACTTTGATATTATTAACAGAAAATATAGAAAAACGCACTTAGGCCACTTTGGTATTGTTAACAGAAAATATAGGAAAACGCACTTAGGCCACGTTGCTATTGTTAACAGGAAATATAGAAAAACGCACCTAGGCCACTTTGGTATTGTTAACAGAAAATATAGAAAAACGCACTTAGGCCACTTTGGTATTGTTTACCGAAAATATAGGAAAAAACACTTAGGCCACTTTGGTATTGTTTACCGAAAATATAGGAAAATACACTTAGGCCACTTTGGTATTGTTTACCAAAAATATAGAAAAACTCACTTAGGCCACTTTGGTAGTGTTAACAGGAAATATAGAAAAACGCACTTAGGCCAATTTGGTATTGTTTAACGAAAATATACCTGAACAGATTTCTAATGGTGGAAAAAATGTTGAAATCTGTTCAGTATTTTTTGTGTGAAAACGTTACAAACATACAGAGCGACATAGGCTATATTATTTTATCAAAATAAATTGGGACTCCTAAAAAAATACAATGTAATGTAACCCAAGGTGTGAAAAAAATTGTCTCAAAATAACTGTCATCGCATGCGCTGTAAAAACTATTGTAGAACGTATCGTCGTCGTCGTCGTCGCTTCAACCGATGGACGTCCACTGCTGGACATAGGTCTCACGTAATGATGGCCACAAGGCCCGATCTTGCGCCGCCTGGCTCCAACGGCTACCGGCGACCCTCTTTATATCATCGGTCCACCTTGTGGGGGGTCTNGCGCCGTTTACGCTCACTGCTTCCCATTCCTACCAAAATTATGCTTGCACAGTCTCTACTTCTTTCCGTTCTTGATTACGCTGATGCTAGCTATCCTAAGGGGGTGTAAGGGAGAAACGAGTCCCAGTCCGTTTCTCCAAACGCCAACCTCACCTGCACGCGGTGCACCCTGCTTCTACCGACGAGGCTCTGGCGACCGACAAATGGCGGTATAACCATTCTCCATAGCTGACCTAAATGCCACAGACCGATAACGGGCAGCAGCGTATCGGTGTGATAAGGTCAGCACTGCGATCACCAACCCGCCTGCCAAGCGTGGTGATTATCGGCACAACCACAAATGACTAAAATAAGGCAGCAACGGCCCCCAGTCCCCGGCAGCCCCGCTATTCCTAGCTCTGGAAGCGGTTATGGTAACGGCGGGGCAGGGGGTGCTAAGAATCTCCGGAAGAGATTCCGCTGCCAACCCCGACGACTTGTAGAACGTATAAATATTTACAGAAAAAGTCCGCGATACCATATAGTATACCGCGGGCCATTGCTAATCAGAAATAAATATATACTATTATATCGACGGTCGCTACATATAAGAAGTCAAGTATAAAATTCTTATTTTATAACATAATGCTTCAAAGACATTATTTACTACTTTACTACAGTTTGTATTTACGATGTCTTTTGTAAGAATTACGCTTTTGATTGAAGTTCTCGTAGATTGTAGAATGGGGTCATATAATCATCGAATTTTCAACGTCAATATGTCTAATATATCAGTTGACACTTTAAGCGTAGGAGTTGAAGACGTAGACATCGTTCGAGAAAACTGAGGAGGGTTATTGATTGTTACAAAGTTTTTGAGGTAGTTATAGAAGTTGCTATAAAAAAACACGGGTACATAAAAACAAATTCACGAGCATCTGGCAGATTAGACTATTTTATTAGCAAACGCTATGCAACTTTTATAAAAACAGTAAAAATGTATGCATAAAAGTAAACAGGGGTCACAAAAGGCGCGCCACAAATTGTATTTCCACTGGTGGGTCGAGGGAGCAGGTGGCCGGCTTAAAGCTCAGCCGGCTCGCCAAATCCGCATGCTACTTCAATTTAACTTTGCTCCGCTGAATGCTGTTCTTACCCTAAAATATAATAATTTCCAGTTATTAAAACAATGAAATGTCGTGACTTTAATCGTCCTGGCTTAATTACATTTGGTGCAGTTTCGTAACTTTATAATATATTAGCTAACCAGCGCAATTTCATCTGCCTTACATAAGACTAGGGTTAAAAAGAGAGATGAAATAAGTCCAAATTATAAGGAAAAATAAGTAGCAGCCCATTAACGTTACACTACTCTAGGCACAGGCCTCCTTATTCATAGGAGAAATGGTTATTCGAGCATTAACTCACCACGCTTCTCCACCGCGGGTAGGCAGATAGTACACAAGTATATACATAACTGCGTCATTGCTCTATTGGTTAGCATGTTCGACTACAGTCATGAGGTCCTGGGTTCGAGTCCCGCGCCGGGCCAATTCAAAATATTGAGTTTTCTATTAAAATTATCTCAATATTTGCTCGAAGTTGGAAAGTTCGCGGTGTACTCCAACCCCGTGCCAGTCGATTCCAGTCATATCGGACTATTAGAGCGTAGGAATAGATAGTGCACTTGTATACTATGCCTGCTAATCCGCAGAGGAGCAGTGTGGTGGGTCTATGCTCTTAAAACCCTTAGTTTTATGAGTGGAGGAGGTTTCCGTCCAGCAATGATATGTTAATGGGCTGCCACTTATCCTAGCTCTACTTACTCTCTATTCCTTCAAGCTCTTAGTCCAATGGGACAGCAATCCGATACGATCGGAGAGAGAATATGAGCGACTGGAGCGGATTTCAAGCAAATGTTGAGAATTTCTTAGAAAACTCAATCTCAGTTATTAATTTCAACCAACCCAGGACTGGAATCCAAGACCTCATGTCTATAGCTGATCAAGCTATATATATTCAAGAATCAATTTGTCCAAAGTATATATATATATATATATATATATATATATATATATATAAAGTTTATTGCACATTGAAGTCTCTCTATGAAGGTTCTAGTGCTTGTGTCAAAATAAACGGAGCGTACACGGAGTAGTTTCCTGTCGAAAGAGGTGTTCGACAGAGATGTGTTGCGTCACCATGGTTGATCAACTTATTCATGGATAAATGTTTGACATATTTAAAAGAAAGTATGTATGAATTACTCATCAAATGTTTACTCTACGCTGATGATCAAGTAATACTTGCGTCATCCGCTAATGAGCTAAATATGCAGGAGATGCTAAATATAATGAATGAAGTTTTGAAAGGGAAAGGAATGAAAGTGAATGTATACAAAACGAAAGTTATGCTTTTTGAAAGAGATGAATCTATGATGAATGGCAATATTCTGATAGATGGGGAACAAGTGGAAGAGGTGAAAGAATTTGTATACTTGGGATCTAAATTTACAAAAGATGGAACATGTGAAAGTGATATCGAAAGGAGAGTGAATGCAGGGAATATGGTAAATGGTGCTCTGCATGCTTTTATGAATAGCCAGATGGTGTCTCAAAGGGCTAGACTGGCAGTGCATGCTGGAGTGTTGGTGCCAACACTTATGTATGGTAGTGAAAGTTGGGTATGGCAGAAGAATCACAAGAGTAAAATAAATGCGGTAGATATGAGAGCGATGAGTGATGACTGGATTAAAACTGAGTGACAGAGTAAGAAATAGTGTGACAAGAGAACGTTGTGGTATAAAAGAAGATGTAGTGACTAAAATTGAGAAAGGTATGCTTAGATAATTTGGGCATGTAGAGAGAATCAACGAAAGGAGACTGACAAAAAGGATTTATGAGTCAAGACTGAATGCGAAAGTTGGAACTGTTCAAGAGTGAATGCGAAAGTATCTGGACCAAATCCAGGACTTAAATAACGGCCAGGTCAAGAGTACTCTAAACCGACGAACTTGTATGAAAGATTTAATGAGAATGAAAGAAGCGATGGAGATATGCACGGATCGTGGCAAGTGGAAGGATGTTGGCTTTGCCAACCTCTATAAGAAAGAGGCGTGATTCTATGTATGTATGTATGTAGGCAGATACAAACCACAAAACAATATATACTAATATAATGACGGTCCCTCCACATAAGATGACAATTTTCAAAGATAAATGTTTGTAGCATTTTTTGGTGATCAATGAGAGTGGTGTGATAATGGTAAAAGGGTCTTATCAAACTATTTCTTAGCTACATCATTATCATATTTATTTTCAATAAATAAGACACTTGAAGGTAATTACTAATAGAACTATTGTGAAACTAAGTGCGCTTTTATGAAACTACGATGAAATTGAAACTTATAATGTAACAAATCAGCTATAGTCGCCACCAAATTAGTTTTGACTGTTCTTCCAGGCACCTTATACTTTATTTCTACTGCGGGATCTGTATTTACGACATGCGTTAGATGGACGAAAAATTTTGAGGCAGACGAAAGGTTTACTTAAAAATAAAAAGAAAAGGTACATGACAGAGACACAATGTTTACTTTAACTTATGTACAACATTAGTTTAGTTTTCTTGGAATGCACTACGATTATAAAGGCTAAATTCTATTAAGCTTATCGTTTCCAGATGTTAGGAGCACAAATGCAATGGTGCAAAATTTGCATGGACGAGAGCACACTCGCGATACGCTTTGAATATGTAACGTTGGAACGCATCGTACATCGGTGTGATGACCGAAAATACACTTTCATAGACAATTTGTATTATATACTAGCAGACCCGCACAACTTTGTCTAAGCACACTTGAAATATAGATAGATAGATAGTATACTTTATCGAACACTACAAAAAAATTAATACAATGACTTAACTTAAAATAATTTCAGTGTACAATGGGCGGTTTTGTCGTTATTTAGGGTTCTTCCAGACAACCTAACGTATAGGAAAACCGTCAAAGGTAGGAGAGAGAAGGTAGGCGGTATTTATAAGTTGAAAGATTTTAAAAATTAGTTTATTAATAAAAGTCCCGTAAAAGTCCGTCCCATCATCTCAGATATTAGCGGCAACAAACGGGGAGACCGAGAGATAATATTTTAAAAAAATATTTGAATAAAAGTAGTTGAACTTACTCTTTCTAACACGATCTATCTATTAATGAAAGTCTAAGTTAAAGTCAGTCCCACCATCCAGATATTAACCGAAACGAACGGGGAGACCGACAGATAATATTTTAAAACAATATTTAAATAAAAGTAGCCGAAGACATTCCTTTCAACACGGCCTCTCTTTTTTTACAAAATCATATAAACTATATTCATATATTCATTATAGAATGTATAAATATAAGCGCAAAAGTGTCACATTTAAACCTGACGAAATATTCAAAACTATTCAGCTGATTGCCTTCAAATTTGACAAATTGACTCTTTTTGCGATGTAGACGCTCACTTAAAAATTGTTTTCCCGTATTTGCACAGAATCGGGAAGTACATAACAAATACCGTCTACTAAGTCACAAACATTTCAACGTAACTCTATCGAATAATGGATCTTACAAACGAATTTTAATTGTAGTTATTAAGTATTTAGTGAGCCCCTTCGTCAGCTTACATTTGCGAAGATTGCCGGTTCAGGATCGAAATAAAAGACCACCCAGATTCTTCATGCACCGCTCCGCAATCTACTTGTCACCAGACGAGGAAATGATGTATTGCGATCGAACTTTTCAGCAGCAACGTTTACGCCACATTGGCTTCCTATTGTGTAATGTTTGCGACTGGCAAACGTGCACTATTGTGACAAGTAAACGACGTTAGGTGTTTCTTTATTAGTAGATAAAGGCATGCTATGATTGGCATTCTATTATTCTTGGAAATGACAATCATACACATATATACATGCAACAAACATTTTTATATACGATTCTACTATATTTATATAGATTGTAAGTTAACAAATAATAATTCTATATGAAAACGAAATATTATAAGCAATATTGGCTTTAAATTAAACAAATATGTACTATTTTCTAAATTAAGGACAAAAGTTGCGAACAATTTTAATCGATTAAAGACAAATCGATAGAAGTATTCCAATAAACGACAACGGGTAGAATTATTCGCGTCGATAAAACCTTTGTTACGCGGGCGTCAGCGCAAATGGTCCAACTCAAGCTGCACTTGCCACGCAAAGTACGTTCAATGCACCGTGAAATAGCCTATTTTCCACATGATTTTATTTATTTATTTCATACATCGATGGTATTCTGTTATTCACATTGTTGATAGATGATAAATTTTATATTTATTGCCACGTCAATGGAGACGTTACCAAAATTAACGATAAGACACAGAAGTGACAATGAATATATCTTAACATAATCTGTAAGGGTCTGTTGCAAAGATTTATGTTAGCACATTAGACATATCAGTGTTATAAAAGCTTTAATTGGAAATTTGAATGGATTTAAATATATATTTGTAGCATAATCAATGGTCTTCCCCGACGAAATTGTGTCTATATCTTTTCAAACAATATAACTTTACGATTATCGAGAACCTATTATGGCACGAGAAATATTACGCTGAAAGTGCTCAAATATATTACATTAAAAAGGTAATTTTTACCTTTTAAATAGCTCTCTCTAAAAATTACTAACTAATATTTGTCACATCTAGTTACATAGCATCAATACTTTATACCAATGACCTTGTTTTTTTAATACCTATGAGTGTTCACTTATAAAAATGTATAATTTCTTTTTAATGTTGTAATGATTGTTTACATAAATGTAGCTTTAAAAGTGCAATATTTTTTATATATATTAGCCTTAAGTTTCCATGTAAGTGAACATTGTATTCTTAACCCATATCTTTTATAAATACGAGTATACTAAATATTTAATTAGTCACAATAACATAAGTCGTTTTATGTTTTAATTTTAATCATATTTATTTCTCCCGTTCTTTTTTGCTCGTTCATTCTAGAGCTGTTTTGTGTTCGTTATGTTTTTGGGGAAACTTTATTCGTTTGTGTTTTGTCTATTTTGTTTTATAGCTAAGTATCACACAAGTGTTTCTTTCCCAAATAAAAATACAATATAATAAACTCTGCCTCTTTACATACTATAAACCAATTTTCAGCACTTTCACAGCTTCTTTGTTATTGTAATGTTAATATATTTTAATCAATAAGTACTTTACTTGAAGGAATTGTGTCTAAGCTTCTATTCATATAGAAAATTCATTAAAAATAGTCGCCTATATAATAGCTTATAGCATTAGCTTGTAACCAATGATAATCCCGTCAAAACCGGTGCTGTTTTTATCTGATTATGCTTTCTTATCCAAGAAGGAAGGTTTTAATGCTTAGACCTACTACTCTACTACAAAATGACGCTAAAAATACCCCAGAAATTTATCAGAGACATGCTCGATACTACGAAAATCATAGTTCACATTGTAAAGTGACACAATGCTTCTTTATATTACTTTATGTCGAATTTATAAG
The DNA here is from genome assembly GCA_015832385.1 of Elymnias hypermnestra. NCBI lineage: Eukaryota > Metazoa > Arthropoda > Insecta > Lepidoptera > Nymphalidae > Elymnias > Elymnias hypermnestra. Next base: position 221,856 of record JACTOM010000024.1, on the reverse strand, counting down.
TCTTACTAGATTAAATATTAAACGTTCTCTTCAAACTATTCAATATGCAATACACCGAGACACAAAAAGCACAACTAAATTGAATTACTTTTAATTCTCGAGCATTCACGAACTTACACTATGAATTTAAAATGTACGAATAAGTAAGTTGAATGTGTCCCCAGCAGGTCTTGTTTCACTAAATTGTTTATATTTCTACATTGAACCTTTCTTCAGTTCGAATAAAGTTTAGTTTACCTTGATATTCGTCAGTGATATATATCATTTATCCAACTCATATCGGAAACTGATTCATTTCCGATGCATGGTTGAAGCTCTTTGTGGAGTTCGTCGGTTGCGAATTGCTCACGTTTTCAACATTTGATTGCGACATCAATACCATTGAAATATTGTTGATCGTGTTATTTTGTAGTTATATTGTAACACTAATTTGATCATGATATAGTTCAATGTGATATTAGTTACACCCTTAAAATAAGTAGTTCCTATAGAAATTTCGATATAAAGAGCCTCTATATATCTTATCAGTTTGTGTGCCTGTACAAGTCTTGTCTAAAATAGTTGTTTCATGTCTCTATAGACATATTTTCTTTCGTACCATATATCTATTAGAATCTCTTACTTCTCTAAGAGATAAATTTAAAGAAACATTAATTCTCACAGTACCGTCGCAATATATATTGAATACACAAGAAATAAAAACAAACTTGTAATATAATATTTTAAAGCGAAGACGCCTTGGAAATCATTTGTCTGGCTGAACATTTTTATTAATCACTTTTGGCATATTATTACGCATATTATATTGTTGAAGATTACTTAAGCTACAAAGGTGTTTGGACTTGATTCCAGTTGAACATGAAAGCTAACACATTATAACCTACAAAAACTATATTGCCCGTTTCTTCGCAGCAGATTCAACTTTACGAACAGGTGGCAGTTTTTTGCCAGCGGACTGACTAATAACGATTCAAAAGTGTTGTTTGAGCCTACTTGAATGAAGAATATTTTCATTTAGGTGTAAATATATGTAGAAAAAATAGAATTGTGTGAATTGAGTGAAGCTATTTTTAATTAATACATACATAGCGTCAAGCCTCATTCCCATAGAGGTAGGCACATACCACGTCCTTCCACTTGCCACGATCCTTGCATATCTTCTTTGCTTCTTTCATTCTCATTAAACCTTTCATACAAGTTCATCGGTTTAGAGTACTCTTGACTTGGCCCTTGTTTAAAATGTCCTGGATTTGATCCAGGAATGTTCACTTTGGTCTTCCCCTTCCAACTTTCCCGTACACTGTTGACTCATACATCCTTTTTGTCAATCTCCTTTCATTCATTCTGTCTACGTGCTCAAACCATCTAAGCATACCTTTCTCAATTTTAAACATTACATCTTCCTTTCTACCACAACGTTCTCTTATCACACTATTTCTTACTCTGTCACTCAGTTTTAATCTACTCATACTTTTCAACGCTCTCTTCTCTACCGCATTTATTTTATTTTTGTGATTCTTCTGCCATACCCAACTATCACTACCATACATAAGTGTTGGCACCAACACTCCTGCATGCACAGCCAGTCTGGCCCTTTGAGATACCTTCTGGCTAATTATAAAGGCGCGCAGGGCATCATTTACCATATTCCCTGCATCCACTCTCCTTTCAATATCACTTTCACATGTTCCATCTTTTGTAAATTTAGATGCCAAATTGTATTGGTAATTGCCAAATATGATGCCGTTTCTCATTTCTTTTTATGTTAACCCGGTATTGAGGATTCCAAACTGTGGAGCAGTATTCTAAAAGCGGCCTCTGAAAGTAGTTATATAGTAAAATGCGTGTAGATATTTTTTTAAACTCTTTACTGACTCTTAAAATGAAACCAAGGTAAGTTCGATAAGCCTTTGATAATACAGCAATATAATAAATAATACAGCAATTAGTTTATGGTTCGAGTAGACCCATAAATCTCTGATAACACCAAATTGAGAGTGGATTGTTTTAACCTGGCTTGATGATCTTTTCAACTGGATCAATACCAGACGAAATATCATCAATTTATAATAAAAACAATACAATATTCCCTAAGGCGAAGACGTACTATCTCCCAGACTCGGTTGAGAGTTAAGAGTACAAAACAGACGCTGACTGGCATCTCCCAGGCGGGCACTTCCCTCAGTCACGTAGCAATCGCGTCTGCAAAATGCAACAATGCATAAGAATTCAATCTTATGTTTGTTTCAGAGCGTTTGCAGTGCTAAACGAGACAAAATACGAAATAATTTACCAGTTATTTTGTTTTCTCAGCTACTGTGAACATTTGCTGAAAATAAGATATTCAAAAATATCGACTATTATTATTTTCAGATGTCCAACTTAATTAATTTATTTTCTATGTTATATTATCACTTTTAAGCAATAGTTTGGTTACTTTTAATTTTGTTTTGGTATATTTTTCCTTTTTTTTATATCTGTACTGTAATGCTCATCTAACAACGACTTTTTAACACCAGAAACGCTGGTTGGTAGATGAAGCTTGATAGCTTTAAGTTCGCAGAATGCAATATGTACAAAAAATATTATAAATAACTAAATATGTAACTTTAAAACTAGCAAACATTGTTCGAATTTGCCTCAACCACGTTTTCCTCAACAAATGTTTTTAACACGTTTCCTGCGCCATCATTTTCAAAGAATTTTCAGGTGGTGCTTTGGAGATCTAAGAGATCTCGTAACTAACCAACCCTTTCTTGCATTAGGGATCTAACCAGTCTCCTAAAAATAAAGTATTCAAGTTTCCAAGAGTATTGACATGTAAGGAACGCAAGGAATAAAAATAATTCTATTACTGTCCGTTAGGGACCTAATCCATCACTATTTTTATGTCCTTTAATTCACCTTTAAATAGGAAGCAAATATGTATATTTGTCATACTCACACTAAAAAAACTTAAACGTTAGAGCCTCCCGCAACGAGTGAAACAACACGATCATAGTCAACGCACAATATGAAAGTCCCGCACGAGATCTTATACATCTCGTATTGCAGCGAAGGTGTTAAAAGAATAATTAAAAATTTGTTTAATTGTTAAATTGTGAGAATGTTTGGTAAATTATTGTCAACTATGAATAATTACCCGTGGTTATATAGTTGTAACTGCCTCATTGGTCTAGTGGTTAGCATGTTCGACTACAGACATGAGGTCATGGCTTCGAGTCCCAGATCGGGCCATTTCAAAATCGATATTGAGTTTTCTATTAAGAATTTCTCAATATTTGCCCGAAGTTGGGAAGTTGGCGGTGTGTTCCACCCCCGTGCCTCGGAGAGCACGTTAAGCCGTCGGTCCTGCGCCTGATCTCTTTCCGGTCGTGTCGGATTCCCGTCACATCGGACTATGAGAGTGAAGGACTAGAGAGTGCACTTGTGTACTATATGCCTGCCAATCCGTAGTGGAGCAGCGTGGTGGGTCTATGCTCTAAAAACCCTCGCTTCTCGGAGAGAGGAGGCCTGTGCCCAACAGTGGGACGTTAATGGGCTGCTACTTACTATATAGTTGTTAATCGGGAACATTTTGAACATCGTGACATTTATCATTTTTCTAGAGATGTTATTTAATAAATTCAAACCCTTTATTAAGGGAAAATTAATTGAAAACTCTTAGTCTACCCAAATTAGATAAATATTGTATTGTAATAATGTTAGTGTGTTGCGAGCTTTCCTCGGAATCACCAGAATGTTTTATATTGCCTAAGATCGGAAAACAGAGTTACTAAAATAGGAAATGTTTAAAATTTAAATGGACTATGTATGTTAAAATACGATAGCCATTTCAAAGTTAAGCAACTCATAGATTTGACACAGTGTACGAGCTGTCTCAGGTGTTGTTTTCGGCGGTAAAGTTGCCTTAAGCCACCCTGAGCTGTTCTAACATAGGCTTTCTAAGCCCAGTAAATGCTATCCCAGTTCTGCTATAATGGAGCAATTAAAAAATGGTTAGTGTTTATAGCCGACCAATATAGTCATCTTATGGTAACATATTATATTTTTCTTCTATGATCTAATAGCTAAAAAGCCTATAATTGATTTAAATTTACTTTGGTAAATATTATTAAACCGGATTTCAGAGTAAAAAAATGGTACCTATCTTGTAGTGGTTTTTATACGAAAGGATATCCCTAAATGCGAATCTAAGATTTTTTATATAAATTACACTATATTAATAAACAGTTATAAGGTTGACTTATCTTAGATTTACTTATGTTTGAGTATAAAACAAATTTTCAAAGTGAAACTTTTTAAGGCGCATGTGGTTAACTTTTTTAGGGGTATAACGCCTGATTAGCGTCACAAAGATGTGCAGCGGTTTTTATACTATTCGTTTAAGATTACGAATTTGACACCCGTCATTTAATTACTTAATAACTACTTTACTATTTTTCATAAAATATAAAATAAAACTGTCATACATTCTCTTTTCTAAATTTCAAATTAAAAAACGAAATTTCATTAATAATTTATAATATTGACAAAAAAATACGTGGCATTTTGTTACAATTCGTCATTTGAGATTTCAAAAAAATATTTGTACTAAATGTCGACACTTTTAATGTTTTAATTGCAATTAAATTCCTTACATATCTCTTGTCTTTGAAATCTAAAGTTTTAGATTTATGTACATATAAAAAAGACTTAAAAATTGTTATCTAAGCCAATTCCTGCAATATTAGACGAAACTGTAATATAGAATAAAAACTAACCATGATAACATTATATTGAACCTTAACATTAATACAGACAAAATAAAAGTAACTAAAATGCACCATAAGAAGCAAATGGATGGGTGCCCATAAGGCTTGCACCATCTCACATTGACGCTACCTCCAAATCAGCGGGAGCAGCGGCGTCATTAGCTGAAAACGCCAAGAGGCGCAAATATGAGAGCCTTGCTTTAGAATACATATTTGTGCCTTTTGGCGTGGAGACAGTGGGACCGTGGGGTCCTGAGGCTAAAAGCTTTTTGAAAGAAATCTCATCTCACTTAGTTGATGTCACCCGTGACCCTAAGGCCGGGTGGTACTTCGGACAGCGTATAAGTATCGCTGTCCAAAGAGGTAACGCTGTTAGCCTTATGGGCACCCATCCATTTGCTTCTGATGGCGCATTTTAGTTACTTTTATTTTGTCTGTATTATTAAAAACTTTAATCTTAAATTATTTGCAAAATAATTAAACTTACCAAGTTATATCTGAATAAAGTGGATGAATAACCAAGTATTTTATAAACGATTAAACATGTGAACCGTTTCTCTAGAGTCGGAGCTAATAGAAGTTTGAAAAATATTACTCAAAATATTCACATTTCCAATTAGAGTCGCAAACTTTCGAATCATATTACTATTAACTGAATATAAACGAATACAAACCCCGTGAAGCAGAAGTTTGTTGAGTAGCATTAAAAGATTAAAAGTCGACAGTTCGCTCAAGCTGTATCGGAACGAAACTGGGAACCATATCTCGAGTAGAGTCGACTGCGACATATATTTGCAATGCAGGCTGCGCGTCCGTAGCCAACTTCGCCTGGCGAATGCAAAAATTTAAATTAAAAGCATAAATCAGCCATGTATCGAGTAACTTCGAGATTGGTATACATTTCAGCTACACGCTTTGGGATAACTTCGAAAGATATCGCTTTCCCATTTTGATATTTTCTACTCATTCTTGTTCGATGAGCCGGTTACAAATTGACCAATTATTAATCTACAAAATAACTGTATTACCTATACATATAATATGTAATATAATCAGGTAATTAGTAGTGAACATGTGAAAGTAATATTGAAAGGAGAGTGAATGCAGGGAATATGGTAAATGGTGTTTTGAACGCCTTTATGAATAGCCAGATGGTGTCTCAAAAGGCCAGACTCTCTGAGCTTGCAGGAGTGCTGGTGCCAACAGATATGTATGGTATTGAAAGTTGGGTATGGCAGAAGAAGCATAACAGTAAAAGAAATAGTGTGATAACACAACTTTGTGGTATAAAAGAAGATGTAGTGACTAAAATTGAAAAAGGTATGCTTAGATGGTTTGGGCACGTAGAGAGAATAAATGAAAGGAGACTGACAAAAAGGATTTATGAGTCAAGAGTGAATGGGAAAGTTGGAATGGGGAGCACCAAGGTGAACGTTCCTGCACCAAATCCAGGACATTTTAAATAAGGGCTAAGTCAAGAGTACCCTAAACCGACGAACTCGTATGAAAGGTTTAATGAGAATGAAAGAAGGGAAGGAGATATGCAAAGATCATGGCAAGTGGAAGAACGTAGTCTCTGCTTAATAGTAATTCAATTTAATCCACATATTCAATGCGACAATTTGATGCGGTTCTACGACAGGCAACACACGTAGGCATTATAATATGTTATAGAAACCCCCTGAAAAGCAGGTTATTAATATATAGTAATATATATTATAAAACAAATGAACCGCCTGTCCATTTGCCAGTTTATATTAAAAAGGGTGTTAAATTGGGTCCATATACAAGTAGTTAATTAATTATGCAAATGTTTGTGGATAACTCGAGTCACTTATGCTTCTATAAGTAATACTATAAGATAAGTGCCTTAGTTATTTAATTAACAAATCATAATATCTTATCTCTCATTAAAACTCCCGTTTTACCTATATTAAAATAATTATCCGCCATCCTTAAAATGTGAATATTTTGGGATAGAATTCTCAGATAATTATGGCATAAGAATTTCATTTTAAGTATTTTTGAATTAATTGCTCCAAAATTTTATGAGTATCATAATTCTATAATCTTAATTAAGAGAACTCCAGAACATTCAAATTAGAAATTTTAATCTCTTGAAAATCCGTCTCTTGCGAGTTGGCGGGGCTCGTCGAGTTGAAATATTTATGTTTTGAGGTAAAAATTATTCGTATTTTCAAGTTTTTTTTTCACGTTGGACGAGTAGCAAAAGTTGAGTTAAGCTTGTTAAATAACTGACTTCATTTCGTTAAAACTAATTTAGTTAGTCAACAAATACTATTTATTTAAAATTAAAAGTAAACTATATTGATCGTGGACTTCGATGTCGAAAACTAAATTTCTTGTGAATATGTAAATTCTACCCAGAAGGGTGGTTGCGGGGGTGTTAACTAATGATTTATCACGATATCTCTAGAACCATAAGGAGTAGAGACTTGAAATTTGGTAGGAATATTTCTTTTGCCGAGTAGAGGTCAGCTAAGAACGGATTTTACGAAATTTCACCCACAAGGGAGGTTGCGGGGGTGTTAACTGTTGACTCATCACGATATCCCTGGAACCATAAGGCGTAGAGACTTGAAATTTGGTAGGAATATTCCTTTTGCCGCTGGAGCCAGGCGGCGCAAGATCGGGCCTTGTGGACATCATTACGTGAGACCTATGTCCAGCAGTGGACGTCCATCGGTTGAAGCGACGACGATTCCTTTTGCCGACTAGAGGTCAGCTAAGATTTTATTTTATTTTTTTTAATTTAAAAAAATAAAATTTTCACATTAAAGTACAATTTTTTTATGGTATATGGTTTTATGATAACATAAATGAAATTTGGTTCACCAATAATCTAGAGCCTAATTTCTCTATACAGTAATACACAGCAAATAGCTCATTGAAGCATTTATACGTAAGTTTCTTATTTGTAAATCAATTTGCTTAAATTCATGAAAATGCTACCCAAACAACATTCCACGCGGACCAAGTCGTGGATTCAGCAAGTATATTATATAGAATTGATATTTTTCAAATTATGCTTTGAGCATTTTAAAACGCTGGCTCAAATTAACATGTGCATTCTTTAAAGTATCGATAGAATCTTAGGAGATTTTTTGTTGTTTTCATCCTTTTTTACTATAAATAGATGTACATATTTAGAGAAAGTAAATTCCCCGTTGAAAGAATGATTTTGAACTGTCTAGCCAGCCAACACACATAAGAACATCGTGGTGATTCTGAGCTTGAAATCCTTTTTAACTTTAAAGTAAAGTAAAACTATTTTATTCAAACAAATCAAAGTCATAAAAATAGGAAAAGTTAAGGCTCTTTTCAATCTTAAATCAAGCTATAATATAATTACTCTTGTTGTGACATACCTGTTGTTTGAGTGACATNAAAATAAAAAAAATAAAAAAATGTGGAATATTAGTTTTTATTGAAGCATTGTCATATTTTCATTCCTATTTCATTTAATCGTTCATCTTTCCTGTAAAAGTTAATACATGTGCCTATCAAAATCAAAATATTCTTTGTTCAAGTAGGATCGAAAAGCTCTTTAGAATAGTTAATAGTCTGCCCATCCCTAACAAATCTACCACCGGTTCGGAAAGTATATTACGCTGAGAAGAAACCGGCAAGAGACTCAATGGTTACTCCATTAAACATTATTTTTGTACGTTATATTGTGTTTAACTTTTATGTGCCACTGGAATTAAGTCCAAGCATCTTTTTCATTTAAATAATCTTCAATATTATAATGCCTTTTGTAACAGGACATTTTTAACATATTTAGTAAAACTATGTGGAGGCAAACTGTTTAGTGATTCGGGATCTTATTTAAAATGCGTATGCTCAACCTGACAAATGATTTCAAAACCATCCTCACCCTAAAATATGGCATTACAAGTTTGTTTTTATTTCTTGTATTACAACTGTGTGTTCCGCTCCTTTTGCTGCACAAATGATATCACGGATATATAAAATGTTATTCAATATATATTGCGACGGTACTGTGAGAAGTGATATTTCTTGGAATTTTCTCTTAAGAAAACGCGGGATCCTTATTGATATATGGCATTGCTCTTTTTTGTACTATAAAGACAGTTTCAATGTCCGCCGCCTTACCTCATAACGAAATACACCATTTTAGCCGTTTCACCATTAGTGTATTGCCTTACTTTCCTAACAGCAAATGCAGCTAAACTAAGTTTGCCTGCCAGAGTCTTAATATGGCCACGCCACTGAAGCCTAGAGTCTAAGGTTATTCTAAGAAGACTGAAAAGACTGTAGACTTAACTTTCTTTAACTGCCCTATCATCGTTTTGAATATTTTTACAAGTCGTAATTTTATCAGTTTAATTTCTATCCATATTTTATTGATACTTTATTTTTTACTGTGTCATGTTTGGGATTTTCGTTACTTTATTTATTACGCTACAGAATAAAGCAGAAAGATGTAATCTCCCCGAAGCTCTTTACTGCGGCGTTGGAAGACCTCTTTAAGCTTATGGAGTGGAACGGACTGGGCATCAACATCAATGGCGAGTACATCACTCATCTACGGTTCGCCGATGATGTGGTCATTATGGCAGAGACTCTGGAAGATCTCAATACAATGCTCGATGACCTCAGCAGAGCTTCTCGACAGGTGGGCCTAAAAATGAACATGGATAAGACGAAAGTTATGTCCAATATCCATGTTCCGCTCCACCCAGTCATCGTTGAGAACTCAGCTCTCGAAATTGTTGACGAATACTCATACCTGGGACACATAGTCCAGCTAGGTAGGTCCAATTTCGACAAAGAGGTTAGCCGCCGAATCCAACTCGGTTGGGCAGCGTTCGGGAAATTACGGCATCTCTTTTCGTCCAATATCCCTCAGTGCCTGAAGACAAAGCTCTTCGAACAGTGCGTGTTGCCAGTGATGACCTACGGCTCCGAAACGTGGTCGCTGACTATGGGCCTTATACGAAAGTTCAGAGTCACTCAGCGTGCGATGGAAAGGGCTATGCTTGGAGTTTCTCTACGTGATCAAATCAGAAATGAGGAGATCCGTAGCAGAACTAAAGTCACCGACATAGCCTTACGAATTGCGAACCTGAAGTGGCAATGGGCGGGGCACATAGTTCGACGGACCGATGGACGTTGGGGCCCGAAGATGCTGGAGTGGCGACCCCGCACCGGGCGGCGCAGTGTAGGTAGACCCCCCACAAGGTAGACCGATGACATAAAGAGGGTCGCCGGCAGCCGCTGGAGCCAGGCGGCGCAAGATCGGGCCTTGTGGGTATCATTTCGTGAGACCTATGTCCAGCAGTGGACGTCCATCAGTTGAAGCGACGACGACGACAACGACGACGAGAATAAAGCACATTCGTCTAATTAGTTTATAAAGTAGCTAATACAACATTTTGTATTTGCGGTAGGATATTTGATTTATACTTTATTATTTTTATCCGACTAAATTCGAAGTCAATTTCTGCACCATTTAGCACCAACTTTTTATGCTAATTGCAACGAAAGAAACTTTTAAATCTTTCACGTAATCTCTCAATAGATTGCGATGTAAATGTTTTTCATTAAGCAATTAATATTTAAAAGAAATATTAAAGCATCATATATAATCCACTACAGATAAAAAAAATGTATTTGAACACGGACTAATGGATTAAAAATTATTTTTAATGGTAGACAATGTAAGGAAAATATACATATAAGATATATAGCCCTTAAGATTGCCTGGCCTGCCTAGCCATGTTTTCTTGGCCCCCGTAATTTGCCCTGCTTTTTAAAGGAAATAACCGTTGCCTGCCCTGGGTGACACGATGCTAATATGGCCCTTGGGACTTAAATGTTCAAGAAAGTTCCAAATGTTATGATTTTTATGTTTTGTTATTTTTATATTTTTAAACTTTGAAATAGTGGAAAAGGTCCGTCTTGTATTTTATGAGCTCATATCTTAAAAATTAAAACTTACCTCAAGGGTTTTCAATATTATTCACATCACTAATATAATAAAAAAGGAAGACTCACACATTATAAAATACCACAATGAAACTTAAGACGCTACACACTCGCCGTTAGTAACGGTCACTTTGTAACTGATATTTTTTTATTTTATCTATTTTATAGAAGAGATGGCTTTTAGAGCATTTACTCACCATGCTGCTCCACAACGTGTAAGCGCTAACACAGGTGCACTTTCTATATCTTAACTTTCATAGACCGATGGGACAGCACGGCCGGAGAGTGATCAGGCATGAAACTAATATAAATCATTGAAAAAACCAAGCGGATCTTTTTTTATTACATCGTTACATCATTTCAAAAGCACTTTGATCGCTTAAGCATCACGAACATTTATAATGGCATAGCTTTTAAGACAAAAAATATATTCATTAAAAGAAATGTGTCTTTAAATATCAAAAGATAGCAATACAATGGACATCCTAACGATTTGTGAACAATTGAAGTGTAGCAACATCGCGCCGCGTCAAGGAAAACGTTTTGTTTCAAAAGGCGACCGCTTTTTCACTCCATTGGCTTATTTATTTCATTATGATTGATTCGCTTAAATAAAAGTGAGAAAGAATGGCGCAGAAATAAAAAATAAAGATACTTAGGGATCTTTTTAAACGGCAATTGCTTGAGGAAAATTATTCTTTTCTTTTTGAAGTTAAACGTCTTTTGGCACAGTACAAAAACTTTTTCATTACGTGTTACGCGAGTTACATATATGTTACAATGTGTATCCGCTGGATCTTTACTTAAAACACAGCCACACTTAGATAAATATACAATAAAATATTAGTATAAAACAAGAATTAAACTACAATATAATACAGAAGTTTCACTTCCTCCATGGGTACACTGATACAGGCATCTTTTTTATTGCTGATAGGTCCTACCAATCCCACCTAATGATACAGTCTAAGATTTAAGCTTTTTTTACGCTGGGAAATGTATTTGCACACATCGGATGGATTTAACATCCATCCAGTATTGTGGGACTCGCTGACTGCACCAAAATACCCCCTAAAACCCAGCGGAACCCTCCTTATCCGTATGATTGGGGCCAGATGTTTGCTGATGCAGTCAGCTTTGGTATTCGGGATGAATCCGGCTCTAGGATTGGAGAGCATAAAGGCAAATCTGCTGGCCCACCTTCTCCTCTGGCGGCCGGGAAGAGCATCCACCGCAATCTCCCTTTCCCTCTCTAATGCCTACTTCTACAAGATAACAGACTCAAAGAAGGAGGACAATCCCTCGAGCATAGCACCGACTACGCTCGACAAAGAATCCAATCTAATCCTGGGTTCTTCTCAACTGCGTAGAGTTGATGGTTGCAGGCCTCGAGGAAATGCCTCCTTACCCGGGCATCTCTCTCAGACATCAATCATGTGGGGAGGTTTCCGCCGTCACGTTAGCGGGTCCATCCAGGTCAATTCATTTAGTTGTTCAATCCAGGTATCGCTACGCTATTACATCGTCATCCTCGTCTAGGTCAGGAGGCGATGACAGCAGGCGTTCGCGAGGCAGGGGACGCCACTCTAGTTGGGCGTCCAGGTGTCACGGTGGCAATGTGGTGATTGCTCGATAAATAGTGAACAGCGCTCCCGTGAGATGACGCTGTGGTCTCCAATCCGAGCAGGAGTGCGCTAACCTGTTAAGAAGTCATTTATGCCTTTAAGTTTCTACACAGGATCGTATCGACATGCAATTTTTTGCTTGATGGTACATCTCGGCTAATCGCAACTATCTACAAACGTTGCCTTCCAGAAGTTTAGTATCAAACAAATTATAAAATACAATTTCCCAAATTTACCCTGTTGGGAATCGAACTCAAATCTTCTCCTTAACGAATAGGCCGTCAATATTTCGTTATAACCGAATTCCTTTGAATTTTACTTACCACCTAACCTTTTTATTGGTAAGAGGGTAACATTTAACTGTGATTTGTTTCGTAGCAGTTACTACTACTACTAGTTGTGGAAGACGCTTGGTGTTGATACAGTGATACTCTAAATTTTTATGATTATTTATTTAGCTCTCAATTGTACAACGCCATCTCTTGAAAGCCAACGTATAAGGTCTAAGGATTTTTTCTATTTAACGACTATTAAGAAGTTTGTTCTAGTTTTGTTGTTGGTTTTTATATTTAGATTCCAATTGCTTTTTGTCCGTCAGTAGAGTTCAATACATTAGAGATAAATCTAATTCTAAAAAGTAATATGGTCCAAATTGATTTTAATATTATGGTTTTAAATCTGGCATGATGGCAATCTGGTAAATTTAAAGACATATATTATTCGACATAAGTTATCTATAATTGTAGAGAGTGATATGTTATGAATTTAATTTATTTATTTTATATTTAAAATTGTAATCAGTAAAAATTTGCATATCTATATAAGATGAAATATGACCTGTAATAGACATATTTTATTGCAAATAAATTGAATTGAATTGAATAGAATTATTACTAAAACTTTAACTCGTACCATTTAATAAATTTACAAATGAACAAATCATAATGGCTATTGTTTTATCCCTCTTTCACGAACAGGCAAATCCAAAAACAATAGAGCCTTTCCTATTATAACAAGTATTTAACGTTTATTTAAATATTTCAATTTTAAAAGGCATATCCTGTCACAAATAATTTTATCTTATTAAATCTGATTCCAATAAAAGAGGTTATAGTGTGTCATTGTCTAAAGATTTGCAAATATCCTCTCTATTTAACGATATCACGATTCATCTGTTAGTTTTAATGTAAAAATAAGAAAATAGGATTAGATTTATATTATTTTAATAGAAGTAACACAAGAAATGTAAAGCTAAGTTCATAACGAGAGTGCAAACTTAATTAGAGTCGGTTTGATTGTAGCTGTGAGCGGCGTCAGCTGGGAAGAATGGTGGACTTACGATGGCATTTCAGGTGAGTTTCGTATTTATGTATATGAATATATTTTATGTTGCATGCGCCTTTTTAACTTGTTTCTTATTAAATCACAATTGTAAAATGTTATTGGATATCTTACAAGGTTATTTTAACATCTCACGTGAGATTCTGCTGTAAAATTATTATAAATACACTTATTCTCATCGCTATTTAAATATACACAGTTTGCACTGTACTAAGAATTACTTCACTACTTGAATTTAATCAATTTAACACTATCTATCTTAAAACAACAGCGCTCAATCGTTCTGCTCGTTAAAGTTACCACGTATGGCATAAAATTTCGTAATATTGCATAATGTTTTGAGCTATCAGTGTTGCCACCTAATAACTTATTTACATTTAATCTAACATTGCTTCAATATTAGATGTGTTAATAGATATATTATAGTATAAATTATACTTTAAAAGGCTTGCTTATTAGAAAAACAAACAGCTAAATTAATCAGTATATCAATTTATTAGTAATGTTTATTATTACTTTCCTGTTTTTTCTATGTTTTTTTCCACGATTTGCAATTATATCTGTCATAAGTTTCTATTTAAATATTAACGTTAACTAATAACTTCTTATGAATAATCCTTCTGCAAAAGATCAAATTTAGAAAAACCAAGCACTTTATGTACATATTAATTTATTTTCCAAAAAACTCGCAAATCACAATGAAATAACTTTAGTAGTTTAATAAAAATGTATATTATCGTCTAAAATAACTGAATATACGATACGACTTTATTAAAATTGTATAAAATGTCTGTCATATAATACATACATAAATTTATCCACTGTATTATTTATTTAACCTTTGAGTGAGAATGGGCATCTTTGTCACTCTATAAATTTGGAATTTGGATGTTAGAGCGATACTGGTTTAAGCGAGAAAGAAATAGCAGACCCTTGATTGTTTTCTTGTCCAGGATTCACTATATATGTAGGAGGAGTGTTAACTAATAAAAAAAACCTTTTGCAGTTAGTGTTACAGACAGTAATGCTGAAAAACTAAATTAAGAATATTATTTTTAACACCATTACAGAATTAATATTTCTTTCTTTCTTACTAATAGTAGAGAAAATTAATTCTTCTTCTTCGCAGAGTAGTCGTGGTAATACGTTATAAGTCTAATGCAGTCTTCGCAATAACCTTCCAAGGTTCTGAGTATGGCCAAAGAACTTAAAAATTCGAAGTTGGACAAGCAACGATTATCTCTATTATCCCTACGCTTGTCCGAAAAAATGTTTTTATTTCTTTTTGCAAGTAACATGTCCCAAAAAAGGAAAAAAATTAATCTGTTTGATATAAATCGAGTTAAATTCAGTCGCTTGGCCTACCCCGGACGGACGTTTTTTTGCGTCGAATGCCCCACGGGTCAATTGAAGCTAAAGTGGCTCCTGGGACTTAAATTTT
The DNA here is from genome assembly GCA_015832385.1 of Elymnias hypermnestra. NCBI lineage: Eukaryota > Metazoa > Arthropoda > Insecta > Lepidoptera > Nymphalidae > Elymnias > Elymnias hypermnestra. The sequence goes on along the minus strand of JACTOM010000024.1, from coordinate 206,722 downwards.
CCAGAATGACTACCAAATGTTATGATTATTAAATTTGCTAATATTTAAACAATACAATGTTATCGTTTGGTAATTAAATTAAGACTCTGGTGTAGCGTCATGTTGCGCTAAACTTTGAAATAGTGAAAAAAGTCCGTCTTGTATTTATAGACTGATATATTAAAAATGAAATCTAACCTCATGGGCTTTCATTTTTATTCATACCACTTATTTAATTAAATACATAAATAATTACCAATAAACACACACAGTTTATAAAGGACCACAAAAAAACTTAACAACCTCCGACGCGACTCGCGCACCGTTAGTAACGGCCACTTTGTAACTGATTTATTTTATGTTTTTTTATTGTCTGGTGTTGTTTCTACGCATATTTTGTCACAACAGTAACTAAGAAGCGAAATACACAATATGACTTAAAAAGACAGAGATGCATATATTTGATTTTTTGAGTTAGTTCTTTGAGTATAGAGGGATTTTTGTGGAATTCCCTTCAACTTCCGTCGAAACTCGTCCACATTTCTAAAGGGCCACTTTCCACTTGCCTAAAGGTCCATGTTTCAGCTGCATCTAAAAATATTGGAAATACAAGATATACATGAGTGGAATCTTAGTATTTTTCGTAATTCTCTTGTTTTCACCAATGTTTTGTAACTCTCCTACAACTAAAATAGTCATGGCACACCGTGTTGCGATTTTGTCTTCATAAGTACAAGTATTAGTGACAGTTGAGCCCAGGGAGATATTTAGGGACCACCGTTCTATAAATGCAGGTTGAACGAAGTGGAGGCAGGTCTCGGGAACAATTTGTGATGCCAGAATGCCCCTTAAACTAAAGGGGAAAATTTATAAGACGATCGTAAGACCTGTCATCGTGTATGGATCAGAGTGCTGGGCCACCAAATGGGAGAATGAAAGGAAATTGCATGCAACGTAGATGCGAATGTTGAGATGGATGTGTGGAGTGACAAAATTAGATAATTAAGAATGCGTTTATTAGAGGAAGTGTGAAAGTAGCACCAGTGACTGAGAAGTTAAGGAGTGGATGTTTAGCCTGGTATGGACATGTAATGAGAAGGGAGGATAGCCATGTAAGTAAGAGGGTCCTAAACAGGATGGTAAGCGGCAGGGCCGGGAGACGGCGACCAAAAAAGTGTGGATGAATTGTGTGAAAGAATGTATAAAGGGAGTGAATGTAGAAATGACAGCGGATAGAGTTAATTGGCGAAAGGAAACATGCTGTGTCGACCCCACCTAGTGGGATAAGGGCAAAAAAAAACAACAACGTTCTGTCTACTATCACAATTTTGTGCAAAAAGTAATATACTCGTACTACTTCATTAAAATGATATGAAACATTTTATTCTGCGGTGTATGATAGCTCTGGTAGCAGAAATCTCAATCCGATGACCTACCGCAAACCCGCAAATATTTCGATTGGTAACCGTATCAATTCCTCTGCGCCGATAACATTTTTGCCAGTTTACGTGACATGAAATTTATACGGGCGATTTATCTTGCATTCATATTGCGTTACTGGCAAAATTGTGAGGTGTGTTATCGTATCATTCTGGCACAGATATTTCATACGGTCTTACTTGAATTTTATCATTTGAATTTTTCCGAAGGTCGTTCCTATTCGGGAATAAAAATTTTACATATTTATTGCTTCACATAAAAATGTGGCACAGTTTTCAGATAGGTTTTTATATTGATCTTAAGAAAGTATATGTATGTATACATTTAAGCTTATTGTACAAATACCTATAGTATTTGTTTATTGTATTTATCCCTTTATTAGCCCTTTTATTTTTTGCAATCTCTCTAATCCAAAGGTTCTCTAAAAGAGATCGCTACATAGCAATAATGTTGTGTGTCACTGTGCTTCTTCTTTGTTTTTATAAGTTCTTTCCCTTTCTGTGTAATTGGTGTGGTGTAGAATAAAAGTGCTCTCTTTCTTTCACTATGTATATTCTTTTATTTACATACATTGACATTTTCATATTTACAACCTTCACACACATTATATGATTTAAAAACTTATTTAATAAATTCAGTTTACTCTGTTCTATGCAGTCATAAACCTTACTCTTAACTTCTAAGTTAGCTTAAAATAAATGGAATTGTTAAATTTTTCGCAGAATAAATTTAACTATTGAATTATTATGAAAAACGAACTGGATTACTCGTACAATCAATGACAAATTTGATTAACGATTCAAATTTGAACGAAATATATAAAGAGCGTGATCTTATACTTGATGTAGAAGTATAATCTTCCTTAAGTTAAAATAATAAGAGCCTTAATAATTCATTTGAATAACGGCATGATACTGATAATAAATATCAGAAGCTAAGAGATTTAATCGGTTGCTAATCAATTAAAAGGCGTTAAAAATTTAGCGAACATTAGCAGTGGTCGACTTCTGAGGTTCTCGATATTTTTAGTAATGCATGTAACGACACGACACGACAAATTAGCTAGCTCACTTTTGAAATCCACTCCGTAAAATGAGCGATCCCATTTTAACTTTTAGTACTCTTGGTAGAATCAGCGCCAACTAGTTTATCGTGAATTAGCTGAACCCGCGACTTCGTCTGCGTGGAATATTTTTTGGTAGCATTTTCATTAATTTATGCAAATTTATTTTAAAAATAAGGAACATACCCGTACTTGCCCTTGAGGGTGGAATTTCAAAAAATCCGTTCTTAGCTGACCTCTACATGGCAAAAGGAATAATCCGACCACATTTCAATACTCTAGCCTTATGTGATGAGTCAATAGTACAACCCCCGCAACCCGCTTTGCGTGTGGAATTCCCTAAAATCTGTTTATAGCTGACCTCTGCTTGGCAAATGGAATAATCCGACCAAATTTCAAGACTCTACGTCTTGTGGTTCCAGAGATATCGTGATGAGTCCATAGACACCTGGCTATTCTCTTCTATATATATATAGAATAAATGTTAGGAAATTTAATGAATGTAATTGTCATTAAAATATTAAAAGTGTCGAAAAGTAATATAATTAATTTATTGAAATCTCAAATGACGAATCGTAAATAAAAATGCCACGGTTTTTTTTGTCAATATACGTCAATTATTAACTAAATGTTTGTTTTTGAATTTTAAATTTAAAAATCTCTAATTTTAAATTGTTCTCTAAATTTATGAAATATTTTTATTTTACATTTTTTGAAACATAGTCTATTAAATTATTAAATTATTAAATGACGATTGGCAAATTGAAATACCACATGTTAACCTTTAACCTATAAACACCGCCTACCTTCTCTCTCCTTTCTTTGACGCTTTCCCTATACGTTGTCTGGAAGAGATCGCTAAATAGCGATAAGACCGCCCATTATACACAAGAATTATTTTAAGTTAAGTCATTGTACTTTTTTTGTGGTGTTCAATAAAGTATACTATCTACCTAACCTTCAAACGAATTGGCATAAAAAAACGCAGCACAGTAATAACTTTACCCTGCCGCACCTAAAGAAGTTTCACTTCTAGAATTAAGTTCACGCAGGCGAAGTTGCTCGGTTTTGCTAGTTATTAAATAAATATATACGTCGCAAATGTAAGTCTTGGTCGTAAAATGTAAACGTAACTGCTATTGCGTGCGCCTCATCCCTTCTAATATTCAAAGCCATTAGTAATCTTTCTTACGATACCTCGCTTCCTTTTTTTTCTTTTTTTTTTGATAACGTTCTCTTCTGGATGAATATTGTTTTACTTAATGGATCTTTTATGTTTTCTTTTAATTAGATTTCATTGTATTTAGATACCAGAGCTCCGATTGATAGTAAATAATAAGCAGGTGGGATCCCTTGAGAACTTGTATTTATTACCTTAGGATATCTTTATTTATATATTTTATTGCACGTTCAAGCTTACAATACAATAAAATAAAGTTAAATACAAGAGAAAAAGGTACAATGAGCGCTCTTACAATACATTCTATACAATAATAGAAGAATTTAACACATCCATAAAATAATTGTAGTTAAAGTTATGTTTTTTGCTATTATACGTAAATGAGTGCATTCTCGTTGTTGTCTAAATGAATAAATGAATGAGTAAATCAGTTACAAGTTAAGTGGAATTGCTCAAATAACATATAAGCAACAACAAATTAATTTATTATTAGTGATATATAAAAAAAGATAAAATATACAAGCTTTTCCTGATGTAATGCTTAAAATAATTTAATATTAATTTACCAATTATAATTATAACACTAATAATTGTAACTTAAAAGCGGTTAAAGCCTTTCACTAAATACATATAAAATTTAAAGGTTCTTTACTAATGTATAAAGAAAGATATTTTATATGTCTGTTTGTTTATGCCCTTGAAATCTAAAAGGGCTTGACTGATTTTAATGGGATCTTCACTAATAGATAGCTAATGTAACAAGGAGTAACTTAGGCAACTAATAATAAAAAGTGGAAACATTTGTGTTTTTGTAGTAAGTATCTGTCTCTTTGTTACGTTTTCACACAAAAAATACTAAACCGATGTACAGCTCGAACGGCATAGGCTTTATTACTTTAAAAAAATAGGGATCCTTAATAGAAATGCAATACTGTAACCCAAGGAATGAAAATTTTGGTCACACATAGTATATCATCGCGTACGCTGGGGAAACTATTGTTTATAGAATAAGAAAATGTTCTACAATATTATAGAAGGTATTAATATAGAAGGTAAATCTGCGATACCGTGGACAATAATCAAACCATATTATTCATGCCTCTGTATTAATCCACATTCTATTAAATTTACATTATTAAGTACCGTTTCAAAACCTCAAAAATTATTTTTAAATTATTAAAATAGGACATTCCATTCTAAGATATAACGAATTTTGAAATATTAATCTAAAGAAAATTGTAGTGACCCTTATGACTGGGTTTGCGACTGGTAAGTTAGCTCATATTCCAAGGATATCAATGACACCCACCAATATACCAATATTTTTATTATTATCAAGCTAAAAATCAAAGGAGCTATTTAAAAAAAATCTTTCATTACCTCCTTCAAATCAAGAATTTTTCAACACCTGCAGAGTGCATTTAAATTTGCCAATGTCGGTCACTACGTAAATTATATTACGAATTTTAAAATGTATTAGATAGATGTTCGTTGTAAAGTAATATCTATAATTTGATTAGATTATGATTGTAAGTAACTAATAACCTGAAAGGAAGTAATTAAAACTAAGTGTAATACAACTTTGATGTTAACGAAAATAAAGTTATAGCCCGACTTAGTAGACATTCCACTGCCACGATATCGGCATTGCTGGTTATTATAATATAGATAAAGAAGTAATCAGTAAGTTCCCTTTAGACTACGAGTGGTGTTTACAGCTTCATACATACATAGCATCACGCCATAGGAGTAGGCAGAGGCCACGTCCTTCCGCTTGCAACGATCATTGCATAACTCCTTCGCTTCTTTCATTCTCATTGATACAAGTTCGTCGGTTTAGAGCACTCTTGACCTGACCCTTATTTAAAATGTCCTAAATTTGGTCCAGGAACCTTCGCCTTGGTCTTCCTCTTCCAACTTTTCCATTCACTCTTGACTTATAAATCCTTTTTGTCAGTCTCCTTTCATTCATTCTCTCTACGTACCCAAACCATTTAAGCATACCTTTCTCAATTTTAGTCACTACATCTTCTTTTATACCACAACGTTCTCTTATCACACTATTTCTGATTTTTTTTATATATATATATAGCTATATAAATATGTAGTAATACTTAAAAATAGATTAGCATTGTAGGTAGCAGTTACGTACGTAATAGTGTGGTAAGGTGGCTGCTTGTGACGTAATTATAGTCTTTATTTCCAGCTAAACGGTGCCAAAAAAAGTGTTTACAATAAGGCAAGTTCACACGGCAGGCCATAAAGTAGGCGTGACCACAACCACTGTGCGGGCTTAACCATGCAATTTTAAAGGCCGTAAATAATAAAAGCTATCCAAAGCTTTGGCTTCTTTCGCGTTGTTTTCCCCATATTGAAATACCGAATGTAGACGTTAACCCAATTCCACTTGCCCGCTTTTATGTGTTTTGTGTAATATGACAGTCGAAACGAATTAAGGTGTGCACTGGTTAGAGAGTTTGGAAGCTTTTTGCAGTTTTCATTATTAACAAAGTTTAGATATATCGTTGCTTTAGATTATTAAGCTTTTTTAAATATTTTAGATTGTGTAATCTAATATATTAAATCAAATCACCTCAAAATATCTATAATCAGGTAGGCACTGTTGAATCGTCAAATATATTTATTTCCACACACTAATTCGAATGTACCTCTGATGATGGTATTAAAGAACGACTTAAAATCTAAAGTTACGAGATTTCCTTCGCGCACTGTCCTGAGAAGAGCCCACAACAAACTTAGTTGGGTATTATGTTTTTTTTTACCATCAACACTACATTATTCGTCGTCTCGTCGTCGTCTCAACCAATGGACGTCCACTGCTGGACAAAGGTCTTTCCTAATGAATTCCACTGGGCCCGATCTTGCTCCGCCTGTATCCAGCGACTGTCGGCGACCCGCCTGATGTCATCGGTCTACCTGGTGGGGGGTCTGCCGACGTTGCGTTTTCCGTTGCGATGCCACCATTCCAGCACCTTCGGGGCCCAACGTCCATCGGTTCTGCGAACTATTTGCCCTGCCCATCGTCACTTCAGCTTTGCAATTTGGTAGGCTACGTCGGTGACTTTAGTTCTCCTACGGATCTCCTCATTTCTGATTTGATCACGTAGAGAAACCCCGAACATAGCCCTCTCCATTGCCCGATGAGTGACTCTGAGTCTTCTTACTAGGCTCATACTACAATATTATAACAGTTTAATATATTTCAATTCAAATTAGATCAATTTGTTTACTCCCACGCGTTTCTAAATAATCTTGCTACTTATAATATGATTTTTCAATCAACTTTCTTTTAACAAAGGCTTTGAATTTATTAATAGACATCTCTAGAACGTCTTGTGGGAGTTTATTATAGAAACGTATACAGTGACCGTTAAATGAGTTGTTCATTTTATGCAGCCTACTAGAATCTTAAAGTTTATTTTTATTTCTTAAGTTATATGAGGTACATTCACTCTTTTTGTTAAAGGACTAACGACTATTAATTTACAAAAGATGGAACATATGAAAATTATTTTGAAAGGAGAGCGAATGCAAGGAATGTGGTAAATGGTGCTCTGCACCCCTTTATGAATAGGCAGATGGTGTCTCAAAGGGCCATACTGGCTGTGCATGCAAGAATATTGGTGCCAACACTTATGTATGGTAGTGAAAGTTGGGGTTGGCGGAAGAATTACAAAAGTAAAATAAATGCGGTGGAGATGATAGCGTTGAGATGTATGAGTGAATTGAATCTGAGTGACAATGTAAGAAATAAGAAATATGTGTGTGATAAGAGAACGTTGTGTGATAAGATAACGTTGTGGTATAAAAGAAGATGTAGTGACTAAAAGTTGAGAAAGGTATGCTTAGATGGTTTTGCACGTAAAGAGAATGAATGAAAGGAAACTGACAAAAAGGATTTATGAGTCAAGAGTGAATGCGAAAGTTGGAAAGGGAAGCCTAAGGCGAACGTTCCTGGACCAAATCCAGGACACTTTAAATAAGCGCCAGGTCAAGAGTACTCTAAACTGACGAACTCTTATGAAAGATTTAATGAGAATGAAAAAAGAGAAGCAGATATGCAAGGATCGTTGCAAGTGGAAGGACGTGGTCTTTGCCTACCTCTATGGGAATGAGGCATGATGCTATGTATGTATGTGTGTAAAAAACTCTTTTGAATCGTCATTAGTCTGTCCGTTGGTAAAAAATCTGCAATCGGACCCGTGTATTTATTTAAAGATTATAGTTTGTGTTACGTTACACGTGCATGTGTACGCCGCTTTGTTTGTTCAGTAGAAAAATACTTAGCAAATATATTCACACACGCTTTTTATTATGTGGTTATAAAATAGGCGTGGCAGTAACCAATACTACGGCTTACCATGCAATTTCCGATGTCATAAATAATAAAAAACATTTACGCTATCCAAAGCACTTACGCCACTTTCGCAAATTCTCAATATTGAAACAGTGAATGTGACCATTAAAACGTTTCATTACTAATAGATTTTGTAATTGCTTTTTTTAAAATCCACCCATTTATCTAATTGGATAAGATTGTTACTAGAATTATTTTAATATTTTATCCTTACCTGCTATATTATTAAAAAAAATTTTATAAGTAAAAGCAGCCAAAACAGATCACAATATTTTAGAGACTTATACCCGATTTGACCAACCTCCCTTAAAGTTTATATGCCCCCCTAACATTTTGAAGCCAGTTTATTGTTTCTAAAACTAAAGAGTCCCTTAAATATGTGATGCTTTAGGAAATGTTGGTGAAATGGGGCATTTAAATAATTAAAACCGTAAAGTATGTTCACTTTTTTTGATATCTGTTTAAATATTATATAGATATTTAATGTCTATTGCAAAAAAAAATTAAATTGCATTAGGAACTGTTGCTTATTAATAGTTACTACTTATTATATTAAAGCATGATTTTATCTAATTTATCCACACTATAGCGAAATCTCATTGATACAGTAGCAGATTTATTTATAAAACGACTTATATGGATCAAGTTTTTCCGAAATTTTTAATCTTCAAAAATATTATACACTCCACTAAGTGGTATATTTGACGATTCAAAGGTGATTTAAAAGCCTCCTGGAATAAAGAGAAGAAAGACTTTTTGAATTTGAATTTATAAATAAGATAATTGACTTAGTCTTTCCAAAACTATATAAAAAGTCCTTTTCTAAAATTACTTAGCCCTATATGAAATAAGAAACATTTCTTAAGCAGCTATTAACAAAGTTTATGTGATTGTCACCAATAATAAAAATAATTATATGAATTAGATTCATTTTATACCTCATTAACTTTCCTTAATAATTTTCGAAAGCTATTTTGTCTTATAATGCATTAAATATAATTGTATTTTTAATTTACCTTATATATAAGTATTTTGTTGTAATTTTTCTAAAATGTCACTGAGTAAAGTGAACACCCAACAGACAGTTATATATAGAATATAGAACATAGCATCGCGCCTTATTCCCATATGGGTAGGCAGAGACCACATCCTTCCACTTGCCACGATCCATGCATATCTCCTTCGCTTCTTTCAAGGAAACTTGGTCAAGGAACGTTAGGCTTGGTCTTCCCCTTCAAACTTTCGCATTCACTCTTGACTCATAAATTCTTTTTGTCAGTCTCCTTTCATTCATTCTTTCCACGTGCCCAAACTATCTAAGCAAACCTTTCTCCATTTTAGTCACTACATCTTCTTTTATACCGCAACTATTTCTTACTTTGTCACTCAATTTCAATCCACTCATACTTCTCAACGCTCTCATCTCTACCGCATTTATTTTACTTATGTTGTATATAGTAACTCACATGTTTCACTTTCAATGTGACAATTCCAATCATATTTGTTTTATCTTGAACATCTGATTAAGTTATAATATTTTACTCTATTGAATGTTTACTTTGTACAGGTCCGGCGTTTTGGGGGTTAATCAACCCCGAGTGGTCGCTATGCAACAAGGGAAGGCGGCAGTCTCCGGTCAACTTGGAGCCAGAAAAGCTGCTATTCGACCCAAATCTACGATTTTTACACATAGATAAGCATAGAGTACGTTATTTTATTAAGTTGCCTCGTTGGTCTAGTGCTTATTATATTCCACTAAAGACACGAGGTCCTAGGTTCGAGTCTCGGGTCGGGCCAAAATAAAAATTCATATAGAGTTTTCTATTAAGATTTTCTCAATATTTGCCCGAAGTTGTGAAGTTGTCGGTGCGATACACCTTCGTGCATCGGAGAGCAAGTTAAGCTGTTGGTCCTGCACCTGATCTCTCTCCGGTCGTGACGGATTCCCGTCACATCGGACTATGAGAGTGAAGGAATAGAGAGTGCACTTCTGTACTATGTCTGCCAATCCGCAATGGAGCAGTGTGGTGGGTCTATGCTTTAAAAACGCAATTCAAGTCGTATCTAGCGAATATTGTAAGCTGACCTAAAAAGTTCCTTTCGATTCAATATGATTAAAAGAGTGCGTGCATACAAAGTACATATGTCAGAAGTGAAACTTCTTCGGTAAACTAATTTTTAAGTCCTGTTTAAATTTATAGAAATCAAAAACTTTAGATTTCAGAAACTTAGAGGGAGGGTAAAAGGAGGATATGCTAGGACTTTTATGAATTTAATTGTCATTAAAATATTAAAAACGTCGAAAATTAATAAAAATAATTTACTGAAATCTTAAACCACGAATTGTATATAGAATTGTCACGTGTTTTTGTCAATATTAGAAGTGATTAACTACATTTTATTTATGAATTTAAAATATAGAAAAACATTTTATGAAAGATAGTATATGAAATAACGAGTGGCAAATTAAAATGCCATATGATATTTGTAAATATTAAAACTATGTAAACTTCAAAGGAATTAGCATAAAAATAGCTGCACATCTTCGTGACGCTAATCACGCGTTTAATCCGTAAAAATTTTACTCTCATGCGCCTAAAGAAGTTTCACTTTAAATGTTATTAAATTTGTTATTTCATATTTGTTTTTACAGATAAACGGTCTCATAAGCAACACGGGTCATTCTGTGATATTTACGGTTGAAAATGAGACCAGACACCATATCAATATAACAGGAGGACCTCTCTCTTACAAATATCAGTTCCATGAGATCCATATACACTACGGGCTTCACGACCAATTCGGATCCGAGCATGCCATCAGTGGTTACTCATTTCCTGCCGAGGTTAGTTTTGTCATTAACTACTGAATATTCGAAGTTTAATAACACATTTAAATATAACAAATCTTATGTGCAATTCAGACGTGGTAACAGGGTAACCTTAAAAAAATTTGGCTTAAAGATGAGAGACGAATGTAAAATTTCGGCAATATCATAAATGTAAGGATTTAACTCCCACTTTGCCTTGGTAAGCCAGAGTAGAGGAGGCGTGCAGCAGAGCAGAGAACCATGTCCTTAACATGAGTCTTTTGCACGAATTTCCAGATAGTTTTCAATAGTAGGCGTAATAACATTTTTTTCCCAGATACATTGGAAATGCCATCCTTACGTTAGTTGCTACAATACAAGAATTATATCCTTGATTTATTGTTTCTTTGTAATTGAAATTAGGTTAGCGTTTGTCTGAACTCATCTGATGAAAGTTATACAGTCAAAATAACAATTCGTTAATCTGTTAAGAGGTTATTTACTACCGAAATATCTAGGGATAATTAAAATTTCAATTCATAATTAAATAACATTAAGTCGCAGCGAAACATACTTAGATTTTCTAGTGTGGATACTGTAATCTGTCACTTGGATTACATTTAATATTAAAACTTTCAACGGAAAAATATTAACAAGAAATCTCCGGGGAGTTTAATATAGGAGATACCTTTAAATGGATTACTTTTATTTTGTTTCGTATTTGTGTGGATTTGATGCTTCTTTTAGATTTTAATATTAAAGATTTTAGGATGCAATCTATTCGTGTTTTTTTTTTATTGCTGACAGACTAGCGCTTGACTGTGATCTCACCTGATGGTAAGTGATGATACAGTCTAAGATGGAAGCGCGCTAATCTGTTAAGAGGCGATATACCCCTTACGGTTTCTACACAGCATCGTACCGGAACACAAATCTCTTCGTTTGGCGGTACGTTTTTGCTGGTAGGGTGGTAACTAGCCACGGCCGAAGCTTCCCACAAGTCCAGACTCAGACCAATAAGAAAATGCAATTTCCTAAATTCGTCCTGCCGGGGATCGAACCCGAGATCACCACTAGCAAAGCGAATAATCGCACCACTGCGCCAGCGATGCCGTCGAAAATAATTTTGATTATAGGATTTATCTATTCATTCTCTTGCAATTACAATGAATTTGAATCTAATCCTTAGATCTTTCTCGATATCAATACCAAAATTTCTCATAACCCGTTTTTGTAACAATTCCATTAATCTTAGATAAAATCTGTAGCTCTTTTTCAATACTAACATAGATACACTGTTTTGCATACAAACAGATGCAGGAAATATAAAACTAAGAATAAAAAAGGCAATCTCTTCCAGATAACCTTTGTAAGTAGAAGCTTATTTAATAAATGAATGGGCAGAACAGTGCCAAAAATAAATATAACGTCGTCGTCGTCGTTGCTTCAACTGCTGGGCATAGGTCTCATGTAATGACGTCCACAAGGCCCTATCATGCACCGTCTGGTTCCAGCGGCTACAGGCGACCCTCCTTATATCGTCGGTCCACCTTGTGGGGGATCTCCCTACACTAAGTCGCCCGGTGCGGGATTGCCGTTCCAGCACCATCGGGCCCCAACGTCCATCGGTCCTTCAGATTATATGTCCTGCCCATTGCCGCTTCAGGTTCGCGATTCGTAGGGCTATGTCGGTGACTTCGGATCTACTATGGATCTCTTCATTCATTCTGATTCGATCACGTAGAGAAACTCCGAGCATAGCTCTCTCCGAGGCATATAGTCATCGACTACGTCTCAGAACCGTAGATCATCACTAGCAACACGCACTGTTCGAAGACTTTGGTCTTCAGGCACTGATGAATATCGGACGAAATAAATATATGTTAAAGAATAATTTTAAACATATAAAAATACTAATAATTATGCTTTTCTCTCGACAATGTTACAACATGGGAGTTGCTTTAAATTTTCAGTTCTTTCTTTGTACTAATTGGACCAATATATCATCATAGCAGTACTATAAATGTTTAGCTAGTTCTCAATACCTTTTACGACAATATAATTACTTAAAATCTACATCTTTTTCTCTGTCTGACTTACAACAATTACATATAAATTCTTTAGTTCTATTTTTGTACCAATTGCAATAATTTTAGCTCTAATTCAATAATAATTGAGTCAATATCAGTGTAGCTCAGTATTAAATCTATAATTCTTTCATACCAATTACTACAACATGAAAAATATAGGATTGATCAAATCTTTAGCTATTTCTCTGTACTCATAAAGTTAATATTACATCGTGTATTTACCCCTTTCTCTGTGCCAATTAGTCTAATACTTACTATATATATTTTAGTATGTGTTTCATTATAATAGTTGTAAATGTTTGCATACGTGAGTTGCAATCAATTAGAGCGCATCTCTCCCCTTGTTTACTGAGTGAAACTTAGACGTGACTGCAATAGTGCTTCAGGTATCTACTAATTATATTATACCCGTTTAGGTTTGTATGCATTAGGTATTAATATATAATTATTAGAAAGTTGTACCGATAGCGCATTTTTTTTAAGGCTATACGTTGTGAAACGTATCATTATTTACAAAATTCGTCTGTTCCAATGTACGATAATGAGTGACTCCGAGAACAGCTAATCTTTATATACCATTATTAAGTGATATACATTAGTTGTAAATACACCCCTTTTACTATATTTCAAATTTCAATATGAATTGTAGTTTTAGTTTAGCCAATTCCAGTCATTTGTCATATTCATATATTATGATATAGGGGACTTATGTTTGAAGTTAACATTTTCTTAAAATTTTAATTCATTATATAAACCTATTTGGCCAAAAATTGTGCAGCTTTATCTATTTAAATAGTTGAAGAAGTTCGTGATATGAAGACGTAAGATTTGAGGTGTATTTTTTATATTAACAGTTTACGGGATATTAAAGATATTAAACAAAAACATAATATAATAAGTAAAGGTTAGTAGCAGCCTATTAACATCCCTTTGCATAGGGCACTGGCATGATAGGAAAAGGGGTTATCTGATCATACACCCACCACGCTTCTCTACTACTGGTTGGCAGGCTATGTATACCCCAGAATTGCTAATGGCACTTTCAAATCTTCTTAAAGTGTTCTCCTTCACCGAAAAATAGAATGAAGAGGTTATAAAGTACGAATGAGCACGAAAATATTGCCCAACTTGGATGTTTTTATGCATACATACAAACATAGCATCACGCCTCATTCCCATAGGGTTAGGCGGAGACCACGGTCTTCCACATGCCACCATCCTTGCATATCTCCTTCGCTTCTTTCATTCTCATTAAACCTTTCATACAAGTTCGTCGGATTAGAGTACAATTGCCTGGCCCTTATTTAAAATATTCTGGATTTGGTCGAGGAACTTTCACCTTGGTCTTCCCATTCCAACTTTCCCATTCACTCTTGATTCATAAATCTCGCCAGTCTCCTTTCTTTAATTTTCTCTACGTGCCCAAACCATCTAAGCATACCTTTCTCAATTTTAATCATTACATTTTAATCAATATCACAACGTTCTTTTATTAAGATAATATGTTGTAGTTCGTAACAATTTCACGTTCAAAAATTTAATTTAAACAGTGCAAACAATAGAAACGTTATATAAGCAATTACACAGAATTGTGTTCTCCGTTTGTAATACACAAACAATTAATTAAAGGAAAAGCGCAAAACTAAAGTTTCATAGTAGAATTCACCCCTTACGTGTCTACTGACGGTAAATTAACAAAGTTATACAGTAGTTTACTGTGTCCCCGCTAATTTACAATTTCGTTTCATGGAGCTATCGAAAATACATTAGAATATCGATATATTTTTTTTTTGTTGGAAGTTTCCGAGGGGTAACAGATGTTTCACACATAGGCGTTACCCCGAGGCGCCCAAATCCCTAATGTAATCCCGAAGAACGACTCCGAGCCAACTAAAGTGCTTATACTGTTTATTTATGTGACGAATTCTTACAACCGCGTTACGATCTACATTTATTTTGTTACTATTATATGATTTTATTTGTCATTTCAATTTCTACTGTTATATCACATTCTCTCTACACACATTTTACATATATAATGAGAGTTACGTATGTGTGACTACATCTGTTGGGTAGAAAGCTATTTATTCCACATCGCCGTACTAATATTAGTGATAGTAATTTTGAAAATCAATTTATAAGTATTTTTAGAGTCGCTCACTAATTTGCAGGTTAAGTAATACTATTCTCAAATTCTTCACTATTATATTACATACTGTGAATGGTGTAAAACACAATACTATCGTTCATACAAACTAAGAACTGTCACTAGGCGAATATCCCTTAATTCTCCCGTGCTGTTCCTCTTATACCAAACGCCCCACTAAAAATAATTACCCCACTCAAAAATAATAAATCGACCAATGACAGTCGTGATAAAAACACGACGACTTTTTAAATTTGAGAATTTCCGGACTGTGTTAATCCGGATGTATGTAAACGTTTCACTGATATAATTATAAAGACCTCAGCATAATAAACAAATATAGTAATTTAATAGTAAACCACAAATAAAATAATCATGATCTTTAACAGTATAAATCTATACATAGTATTCTATCTACGATGTGGAACTCTTTCTTAGAATGAAAGTCTCTTTCATCTTTTTCCATGCATACCTGTTGGTCCTCTTCTCCATCCAATGGTGTCCTGCTTCTTTGACATTATCATCATTCAGTGCGTCTGTAATCTTAGTTTTTTGGTCTTATCTTTTCGTTTCTAATTTTATATATTTACCTTATATTCAACACACTTCGTTCCATGTTCACCAATTTTTTTAACGCTGGGGAATGCTTTTACGCACTGAGTATGGGACTCACTGGCTGTGCCAGAATACCAACTAAAACCCAGCGGCACCCTCATCAACCTTTGATGACATTGTCAGAGGTCCGTTTGCACATTCTCTCTGACAAGCCCGGTTGCGGCCGGCAAAGTAGTTCACGGGTTCAAAGTGGAGCCTCCTCCTTCGGAGAAGAGGGGCATCTAGTGCTCTCTCTCTCTCTCTCCATTGCCTCCTTCAACGAGAAAGAGGCAACTGCACTCTAGGCCGCCTCACTGCCAAGCATTGCGCCTATTATACTTGATAGTGAGAGATCCCCGTCGATCAACGCCACTGTGGTGCCCAAGCTGGACGTTCCGCTAATGTGGTGGTTGCCGTATCAACAGCTGCACCACACTGATGACAAATAGGTGACTCCTCCTTAGGTGCGAACTAAAAAGCAGTTCCGAGCTGAGTTTTACTCCATATAGCAGAATTATGTGAATATTTTTTTGTCCCATAAAATGTAAACGACACATTTTTTGCGAAAACACATTGTATAAGTTAGGATATAGTCTAAAACTATAAAAAGAAATAACTATGTCGCTTTTGACGTTCAATTCGTTTACTCTCATGCGTAGCTATCATCTAAAGAATGTTTCAAATTGTACTAAGATTTTTCAAAATAAATTTCTACCAAACACTTTGAATTTATTAAGCGACATCTCTAGTACGTCTTCTGGGAGTTTATTTTGGAATATATACGAATATATAATTTACAAAAAGTATTCAATAAATATTTTTAAGGCAATTTGTAAAATACCTAGAATTTAAGGACTTCAAGCAACTTACTAACTACCAGGAAGCCTATGAACATTATAAATTAGATTCCCTTGAAAAAAGAAAAAACCATTGTGACGTCAACTTGCTTCAATTACTACTGACGTGTCGTACCGATTGTCTTAGCTTACTACCTAAAATATTTTATACCCGAAACTCTGTATTGATACGATTAGAACGGAGCTATAACAAGAATTTCTCACATTTAGACCTCTTTCACCTTACAAATGCGCATTTGAAAAAAGAAATTGCTGATCATTCCCACTTAAAATTCGAATCAAACAAATAACAAGCCCAACCATTACATACATTCAAACACACACACGCTTACACACAGATCCCCACCACACACACCACACACACGAATTTCAGTTATGAATATTTTAATCAAAACATTTATTCGCTGAATATGGTATACATCTTTGGTGGTATACGTATTATATACTCCTCTGATTCTACTAATTTAAGTTTGCAAATATCTTACAGGTTTTTAAATAAATTATAATTAAATTATATTACTAAACATGTGGTTTAGTAATATACAGTAGCAGAACCAGAGTCACCGACATAGTCCTACGAATCGCGAACCTGAAGTGGCAATGGCCAGGGCACATAGTCCGAAGGACCGATGGACGTTGGGGTCCAAAGGTGCTGGACGGCGCAGTGTAGGCAGACCCTCCACAAGGTCGCCGGTAGCCAGGCGGCGCAAGATCGGGCCTTGTGGACGTCATTACGTGAGACCTATGTCCAGCAGTGGACGTCCATCGGTAGAAGCGACGAGTGACGACGACGACGATGACGACTCAACATGAAGTTATATATTACATAATATTACCTCTTATTAGTTACAGTTACTTATTATTAACTATTGCTAGATTCCCTTTAAATAGCCATCAACGGAGTAAAAAGTTTTATCGATAAGGAAAGATTAACGGAATTTTTAAATTTCATACAATTTTAGTTGTAAAAAATTTTGAGGCATATCTATATATATATAAGAGATATCCAGGTATCTATTGACTCATCACGACATCTCTGGAACTATAATGGGTGGAGACTTGAAATTTGGTAGGAATGTTCCTCTTTCCGAGTAGAGGTCAGCTAAGAACGGATTTTGCGAAATTCCAGCCTCAAGAGGGGTTGCGGGGATGTTAACTATTGACTCATCAAATAAGGCGTAGAGACTTGAAATTTGGTAGGAATATTCCTTTTTACCGTGTAGAGGTCAGCTAATAACGGATTTTACGAAATTGATTGAAATTTGGCACAGCGATAATCTAGAGGACTATCAGCTCTTTGTAGTAATACACAGCAAATATCATTGAAGTATTTATACGTATGTTTTTTATTTGTAAAGCAATTTGCCTAAATTAATGTAAATGTTACCCATTCAAACCAATGAAAAAAATATTTAATGCAGACGAAGTTGCGGGTTCAGCTTGTTCCCTAGTATATCTTTTGGTCGTTTTTAATTAATATTTTAATTAATTGTTATTACTTTCATATATTATATAATTAAGTTTTTATATTCTATTCCTCTTTTTATTATTATCTATATGAAATCCTAAGTGGCCTTATTTTGTATATTATTTCTGACTACGTATATCTGTATATGTAACGCAGTTGATTACAATTAAATAATAAAAAACATGTAATACATTGTGCATATAATTTATAAATTCTATTCACAAATCAGCAATGCGTTAGAACGTGTGTTTTTTCGTAGGAAAAACTTCCAAGGGGAAACAGATGTTTCACACATAGGCCGTGTGTTGCCCTCGAGGCGCACAAATCCCTAACGCAATTCTCAAGAACGACTGCGAGCCAACTCAAGCGTTACTCCTGTTTATTTATGTGACAAATCTTACGTAGCCGCGTTAAATCCCAAATCATGTGCCTATACGTACAGGGATTTGTATTTCTTTTATATACATACTAGCTGAACCCGCGACTTCGTCTGCGTGGAATGGTTGGTAGCATTTTCATTAATTTAGGCAAATTGTTTTACAAATACGAGTAACATTACCGCACTGCCCTTTGAAGGTGGAATTCCCAAAAAGTTATTTTTGATAGTTTCTATTATGGCAATACACACATACCATAATAATATAGTTTGTAAATTTGTTTTTTTTTTAATGAACACCCCCGCAACCCACATTGCGGGTGACATTTCGTTAAACCCGTTCTTAGCTGACCTCTATGCGGCAAAAGGGATATTCCTACCAAATTTCAAGTCTCTACGCCTTATGGTTCCAGAGATGTCGTGATGAGTCAATAGATACCTGGATATCTCTTATATATATACTAGCTGAGCCCGCAACATCGTCTGCGTGAATGTTTTTTTTTTGGTAGCATTTTCATTAATTGGCATTAGGCAAATTGTTTTACAAATAAGAACCCGCCTTGCCTTTTTTGGGTGGAATTTCCGAAAATTTATTTTTGACAGATAACGTTATGAAAAAAAATATTTCTGACTAACTTTTACATTACATACCATAAAAGATATAGTTTGTAATTGTGAAATTTGAACGTTTTTAATTTGAATTTTTCTAATTAACACCCCCGTAAACCCCTTGCGGGTGGAATTTCATAAAATCCCTTCTTAACTTACCTCGGCAAAAAAAATATTCCTTCCAAATTTCAAGTCTCGTGATGAGTAAATGGATACCGGGATATCTCTTTTATATATATAGATATATATATGTCACTAAGACAGTCACACATTTGCAGAGTCCTCTTTCAATCCGTTAGTTTGTGGCTTTGCTAAACAAATGCAATTTGAAAAAAATAAACGAGACAGTATTAGAAAAAATATCCATTGAAATATGTAGCCAGAAAATGGTGGGACGTCAGTTTTGCAAAGCATTTTAATGAATACTTCTCTCGCAATGAATACCGATAGAGGCCTTCAGATGTTTGATGTAAAGAGACATAAAACAGAGACTTTGTATTCATATTTTAAATATATAGTAGAATTTGAAAACGCTTTAGGTTGAGTTACGAACGTACACCCGTGAATAGAAACTGACATTTCTATTCACTGCTTTTATTTTGTGCTATTGTTATGTGATGTGAGTTTCTAAATTTTATTTCAGAATAAAGTATGCCTCGATTTTATTTGTAGAGAATTTTCATTCTCTTGTGATAGACATATAGATTCTTGTTAAAAGACTCGGCTTCGAATTCTGGGCACCACTAAGTTTTTATTTTTAAACGTCAAGTGCCCAGTTTCTGGTAAAAATGACTAAAAATTGTTGAGTTGAGTTGAGTTATTTGTTGTTTTTCGAAGAAAATAATTAGATTTCAAGTAATTCTATAATATATGTGAAAGAACAATTCAAAAGTGTAAATACCTTTTGATTGATATATATATGTCGGTGTGCAATAGTCTGTAGAACGCTGGCGCTATCTGTCTATCGGTGTGGGGCAAACTCAATTAGTGGCAGTCCGGCGCGTCTTTCGGTAGTTCTCGGGTGACGGCCCGCCGGTGCGGTTGACTTTTGAATCTATCGCGTTCCTAGCTATTATTATTAATGAATTTGTGTAAATTGACATCGGGAACATTAAGCGATTGAACATTATAATGCGAGTTAATTAATAAAGTGTTTGATTGCACCAACATTACCCAACGAACGCCTACAGTATGGAAATGGAAATTATGGATGCCATTAATGACGATGTCTGCGGAGAACCTTACGTCCCTATGCTTTATGCTTTCCTTCTATTTTATTCTCCGACATATACATATAAAACACGAAAAATGTGTCTGAGAACTTCGTTTAAAGAATTTGAAACCATCAACTAAGAAAATGGATTTACACCCACTCAATATTTGCAGTTGTCTTGAAAAACTCTTGCACTTATATATACTGAAAATTAATTTGCTGCTGTCTTCTGTCAAATTGGACCACTATTCTACAAATGCGGCTGACAAACGTTAATGTGTTATCAAGTCAGCACGTTGGGGGCGTCTTTATTTCACAATATAATATTATTTTGTCTTTGTCTATATAAGTATCCTCTCATTCTATATTTATAAAAAATTTATACATTACTTATAAGAATTTTAATTTATAAATGCATTTATTTCAAATTCAACATATCTTTATCTAAGTCGTTTTTTTTCGTGTATTATTTTAATATACGACTGATAATGACGTTAAAGTACTCCTATTTATTCCTACTAAAATTATGTTGGCACATTCTCTGCTTCTCTCCGTTCTTGATTATGCTGATGGAAGCTTTCTCAAATTGACCGAAGACTTATTAAATAAACTTGAACGACTTCAAAATCTTATAATCCGCTTCATATTTGGCTTGCGTAAATATGACCGTGAATATATATCTTCCTTTCGTCAGCAGCTCAAGTGGCTTCCCATAAGACTTCGCCGGAATATGCATATACTTTCTCTTCTGTACTGTGTCTTATTTCATCCCAATAGTCCTAAATATTTAAAAGACCGATTCGAGTTCCTTGGGACACATTCCAGGGTGTTGCGTTCGTCCGAACGTCTAATACTGAAAATACCGGTTCATAAAACCAAGTTCTATGAGCACTCCTTCACTGTTCGGGCGGTAAAATTGTGGAATGTGCTACCATACAACATACAGAAGGCAAAATCGTTGCTTTTATTTAAAAATCTATTGAAAGAGCACTATCTCCAAAATACAGATAAAGGTTAGATGACATATATTTAGATAGTTTTATGTATACTTTCCATATATGTAAGTATATTATTGTATAACATATATATATATATATATATATATATAATATGTATTTGTATGTGTGTATTTATATATGTATATTGCATTATGTGTGTAATAGTGTGTAAATATTTGTATGTATGTTTATTTTATTGCCCATCCAACATTTTACTTACATCTTTAAAACCCAAAGGTTGTCTGGAAGAAATCGCTATCTAGCGATAAGACCGCCTTTTGTACATTTGTTTCTATTACTTGTAAGTTTTGGTTTAATAATGTGTGTATCGTATTAATGTGCAATAAAGAGTAAAAAAAAAAGTACATCTTACAATACGTTCCTGTTCTGAGAAGAGCCTACATTATGTTTTTATCTTTGTGCCCATATTTGTATGGAACTCAACAATTGTTAAATTTAATGTTATATTTATTTAAAATATCCATAGTAACGTTATCAGACATCTAACTTATATATATTTGTTACAGATACAAATATTTGGTTTCAATTCGCAATTATATTCAAACTTCTCCGAAGCTCTTCACAAAGCTCAAGGAATCGTCTCAATTTCTTTGCTGTTGCAAGTAAGTACCTCATTATTTATTCTAAGAGTAGATGTTTTTTTTACAAAACCTATTTTTCAAGCTTTATAGATTGTCTTTTTGTATTATTTATTCCTTTTTTTGTAGAGTTACTGGTGCACGAATAAATCGGCAAGGATTTTTAATATACCGTAAATGTAAACTTATTAGTAGTAGCCGTAATAAATTTGTATTTATTTCTATTTTCTATCGTATTCTGGAATAAATCGCCACTCTGGCGATAAGACCGTCGGTTATAAGTAAAGTCTAAAAAACACAAACTGTAGAAATTGAAATCTTTACCACATATTTGGCGATCATTAAGCTGTTGCGATCCGACGACAGACAAAGGTCACCAGTTTAGTATAAATAGATGATCTTTTATGTTTGAAATACTATTCAAGGTGATAGTTATCGGCAAAGGTGCCACACCTATTTGTACCCTCCCCGAAACTAGTGGTTGTTAATTAGGTAAATTGCTATTTTGTGCCCATCGTTGGATTAGCCAAAGCTATTAGTTCAAATTAGTAGCTGTCCGAACTATGATAGAAAAATATCTGCTTTTTGCTTTAGTATTTTTCTTAAATCTTTTGATATAAATTTTATTTCTGCTGTAATTTAATCAATAAGTGTAGTATTTTAATATGTAACATTTACAATCAGGGGATTATTAGAAGCTAAGCTAAAAGTAAAGCTTAAAAGTTCAAGTGCCTTATCAAATATCAGCTGGACATATAGTGAAATCCGATATTTATTAAATAATTACTCTAAACTATTCTTGACTATAAAAGTGTCCCAAGTTACTTCTTATAACATCACCTATATACTTGTGAAAGCGGAATATACAAAAAAATATTTTTTAGATTTTTTTCGGGTTCGTCTCAACTCTAGTAGAGGATTATACGTTTAGATTAAATATATATCTTACATAGTCAAAATTTGAACGATTTCCAAACTCATAAAACCCGAAACACAAACACAAACCCTATTTGATAGATAATTATATACCATTAAAAGATCTTTTACACCCAAGGCTCAATAAATTGACCCCAATTAGTTGTGCTGGTTTCACGCTGTTAAAAGAATGTTTTCTTACACTATCTAATCGTTTACTTTGTAATAAGGACGGCGTGTTGTCTGAGGATGTTTTCAGACACTTTTATGCCTAGTTTTACTCTGAACATCGCTCTTAGTTAAGACAATAACCCAATTTATAAATGTGTTTCTAATACAAGGTGTTAGGAGACCGCTCCCAAAAACGAAGAGAGTCGATTGTACTAATTACATCTTAGATGATGCGATGGAATAAAACGATCTTGATTTAAAAATAAATCATGCCTTTAAAACATTTTATTGCCATTATTTACGCTCCATCCTGTTAGTACATTTAAATTAAATGAAAAAAACAACGAAATCATAAAAATACATAACTTTACTAAAAGAGAAAACCAACAATTAATATACAAACAGCTGACGCTCGGGTCAACGACTGCATCCGGCCGCTGTCCGTGTGCTTATACAAGAAACGACTTAATCGATATTTAGCTTATAACATGATGGAGCGTAAATAATGCTAATAAAACGTTTTTTAATCGTGGTCGATATATTTCTTAACACCATGTATATCGCATCTCTCAAATAGGTTCAAGAAATACGATTCAAAAAAGCCTAATATTTCAGGAGCTATTTGAAGGGCATACAGCGACACTGGAAAGCAAATACGGAGTAACCCGCAAATCTAAAATTGATCATCAGAACAGTAAACTTTTCGTTAAAACAAAAATATATATAACATCCGCATTTATCGATTATTTTTGTCATTTTTAGACACTATATTTATATTTTATTGTTAAATAGATTGTATTTAGCGGAATTGTAATAAAGCTTTGTTTGTAAATCCATTCTGTAAATCAATTTTGGAATCTGTTCAACATGCGTGTGAGCTAAATCAAAATATGGTTGTTTTATTCAAAAATATGATTGACTTTACCGGAATTGTAATAAATATTTGTTTATAAATACATTCTTTCTATAATTCTTAGAATTTGCGCAAACATCCGTGTGAGTTAAATAAAAACTGCTCGTTTTATTCTAAAATATGAATGACTTTACCGGGATGTAATAAATCTTTGTTTATAAATTACATACATACATACATACATACATAGCATCACGCCTCATTCCCATAGGGGTAGGCAGAGACAACATCCTTCCACTTGCCACGATCCTTGCATATCTCCTTCGCTTCTTTCATTCTCATTAAACCTTTCATACAAGTTCGTCGGTTTAGAGTACTCTTGACCTGGCCGTTATTTAAAATGTCCTGGATTTGGTCCAGGAACGTTCGCCTTGGTCTTCCCCTTCCAACTTTCGCATTCACTCTTGACTCATAAATCCTTTTTGTCAGTCTCCTTTCATTCATTCTCTCTACATGCCCAAACCATCTAAGCATACCTTTCTCAATTTTAGTCACTACGTCTTCTTTTATACCACAACGTTCTCTTATCACACTATTTCTTACTCTGTCACTCAGTTTTAATCCACTCATGCTTCTCAACGCTCTCATCTCTACCGCATTTATTTTACTTTTGTGATTCTTCTGCCATACCCAACTTTCACTACCATACATAAGTGTTGGCACCAACACTCCAGCATGCACTGCCAGTCTAGCCCTTTGAGACACCATCTGGCTATTCATAAAAGCATGCAGAGCACCATTTACCATATTCCCTGCATTCACTCTCCTTTCGATATCACTTTCACATGTTCCATCTTTTGTAAATTTAGATCCCAAGTATACAAATTCTTTCACCTCTTCCACTTGTTCCCCATCTATCAAAATATTGCCATTCATCATAGATTCATCTCGTTCAAAAAGCATAACTTTCGTTTTGTTTACATTCACTTTCATTCCTTTCCCTTTCAAAGCTTCATTCATAATATTTAGCATCTCCTGTAGCTCGTTAGCGGATGACGCAAGTATTACTTGATCATCAGCGTAGAGTAAACATTTGATGAGTAATTCATTCATTCTTAACCCATACATACTTTCTTTTAAATCTGTCAAACATTTATCCATGAATAGGTTGAACAGCCATGGTGACGCAACACATCCCTGTCGAACACCTCTTTCGACAGGAAACCACTCCGTGTACGCTCCGTTTATTCTGACACAGGCACTAGAACCCTCATAGAGAGACTTCAATGCTTGGATCAGACAACCGCTCACCCCATACGTAGATAACGTTGACCACAGCTCATTCCTCACCACTCGATCATAGGCCTTTTCTAAATCTACGAACGCGCAATAAACTTTTTGGTGTTTAGCCAAACATTTTTCAGTTATGCACCGTAAAGAAAAGACCTGATCCGTACATCCCATTCCTCTTCTAAATCCCGCTTGCACGTCCCATATTTTCCCATCAGTTTCATTAATCACCCTTTCAATTAATATCTTTGCATACAATTTGCCGACGACACTAAGAAGGCTGATACCGCGGTAATTTTTGCACTCCTGCTGTGACCCTTTTCCTTTATATAGAGGGACAATTACGGCCTTGCTCCAATCTCTTGGGACTTGACCTTTCTCCCAGCATATATTGAAAAGGCAGTACAGCTGAGCTACCACAATCCCGCGGCCAGCCTTCAGCATCTCGACTGACACTCTGTCATACCCAGCAGCCTTACCTGATTTCATACCTTTTATCGCTTTCATGATGTCATCCATACTAATCTCGCTATCACTTGTCTTACATTCATTGCTATCCGCAGAGGCCATATTTACCTCTGCTTCATTTCTTTCAAACAAACTTTCAAAATGATCCTTCCATCTCTTCAATATCCATTCTTCTCCTTTTATTAAACTTCCATCTAAACTTCTGATTTTACAAAGCTCCGAGGAAGTAGATCTCCCTCGGGCAAATTGTATTGATTTCCAGAAAAACTTTTTGTTTGACTGAAAATCATCAGAAAGTCTCCTATCATACATATCACTGTATTCTTCTTTTTTCTTTCTTACAGCTTCTTTCACGATTACTTTCACCCTTTTGTATTCCATTCTTGCCTTTTTTACGTCATCATTCGTTGCCTTTTGCATTCGTTGGTTCGCTTTTGTAGCCAACCAATCGGACCAAGCTTTCTTCTTTTCACACACAGCTGCTTGAACATTTTTGTCCATCCACAAATTCTTCTCTTTCTTACCTTTCCTCCTTTTAGACACGCCACATACATCAATAGCAGCACCAACCACTCCATCTTTAAATTTATTCCATAAACTTTCAATCTCATTTCCTTCGTCTTCACTCTTGAATCGCCCACTCAAATTTTTCAGATATTCTTCTCTAACATCCTCTTCTTGCAATCTCTCCACTTTTATTCGTTCAAGAATGCTCGAGGTTTCCTTCTTTCTATGGCGCCACCGATTAAAAAGACCACCGATTCGGGCAACGACCAGGTAGTGGTCAGTATCGATGTCGACCCCGCGGTATACTCGAGCATCTAGAACTTTCTTCTTCAGTTTTTCGTCCACAATTACAAAATCAATCATACTTCTAGCATTCCCTTCTTCCCTTGTATACACATGAATCCCCTTGTGCTCAAACATAGTGTTTGCCACAAAAAGACTATGTTCCACACATATTCCAAGCAAACTTCGTCCATTTTCATTCACCCGTTTGTCACCAAACATACCAAGAGTCCTTTCATATCCATCACGTTTCACACCTACCCATCCATTAAAATCTCCTAACATAATTATTCGCTCATTCGGTTCACATTCATTCAACGTATCACTCACACTTTCCCAATACTCATCTATTTCTTTTTGGGCTTTATTGGACTTTCTGGTGCCCAGATCCGTCGGAGCATAAGCACCCAAGACAAAGATCCGAGTAAGTCCAACTTTTAGCCTGATCCAGATGAGTCTAGGACTCACGTATTTCACTTCTTTCACACAATCATCCATTCTTTCGGAAAGTATGATACCAACTCCCTGACAGCCTCTCTTATCACTGCTTACACCAGACCAGTAAGCTGTGTAAGGGCTATGTTTCGTGGTATCACATCCTTTCCTCTTTGTCTCATTCACGCAGAGTACATCTATGCACCTATCATGCATCATCTGGCATACTTCATCAATCTTTTCATTCATTCCTCCTCTTACATTCAAAGTAGCAAAGCGGCTCTCGGTAGCCCGCTTTTCGCCCCCATTAGGAACGTGACGTGATGGATTGCGAATCTCATCGCCGCCATTTTTGGAATGTAATAATATCACCATTGCGTTCCCACGAGTAGCAAGGGAACATAGGTCCATTCTGGCAGAGCCCCGCATGCCAGAATAAGGCTAGCCTATTTCTGGGTTCGCCCGGTCCCAGGGCCACCGCTTGCGACTAGGCAAATGCCCCTAGCCATGAGTCCCTCGGCACGGTACACCTTGGACTGGCAGGAAGTGGGTAGGAAAATGGAATAAAAGGGGGGAACGGGTCAAAAAGATAGGAACTTTGTAAGGAAGAGAAAGGAAAATATAAGGTAGTAGGATATTACTGACTCGGAAGACTGAGAAGATTCAGTAATAGCTCGGGGAGCCGGGATCGCATACCCGTGTACCATACTATGACTATCGGACAAATAGACAAAGATGTGTACCCCCTGACAAATAAATTACATTCTGTCTATAAATCTTAGAATCCGTGCAAATATCCCTTTGAGCAAAATAAAAATGTTCTCGTTTTATTCTAAAATATGATTGACTTTCCGGAATTGTGATAAAGCTTTGTT
This sequence comes from Elymnias hypermnestra, assembly GCA_015832385.1. NCBI lineage: Eukaryota > Metazoa > Arthropoda > Insecta > Lepidoptera > Nymphalidae > Elymnias > Elymnias hypermnestra. The sequence continues at coordinate 179,127 of JACTOM010000024.1, read as the reverse complement.
TATAAATTACATTCTCTCTATAAATCTTAGAATCTGTGCAAACATCTGTGTGAGCTAAATCAAAATGTGCTTGTTTTATTGTAAAATATGAAAAGCCGGAATTGTAAGAAGTCTTTATTTATAAATAGATTCTGTTTATAAATCTTAGAATCAATGCAAACATCCGTGTGAACTAAATCAAAATATGCTCATTTTATTCTAAAATCTGATTGACTTTACTGGAATTGTATTAAAGCTTTGTTTATAAAAACATTATGTCTATCAATCTTAGAATCTGTGCTACATTCATGTAGCCTACAGAGAAAATTTATTAGATAATACATTTATAAAATAATTAGAAGAAAAATATTCTCGTGCATCGGAAAATTTTCAGATTGTTAATACCCTCCAAGCCTTGCAAAGTGTACGAAACATGCATGCAAGCACTATGCTAACACGAGACACCTATGTACTTATCACCTTCTAAATTTGTTTGTCTGTATTAATTAAATTTACCTAGTCTATTTACCAGGTTAATGACATTTAGTTTGATATTCGCTTATGCGCTAATAGCAAGCTTTACTGTGATATTTGCATTACATTTTCCTATATAAATATGACTAGTAAACCATATCTTCATTGTGGCTCAATGCTATACTTATTATATGCGTGAGATTTCCCGTTTCCTTAGAAATTTCTAAATATATAGCAAAAGGAGCGAAACGCACAAATTTATCACACAGGAAATAGAAACTTGTAATGCCTTATTTTAGAGTGAAGAAGGTTCAGAAATCATTTGTCGGATTGAGCATACGCCTTTTTAAAAAGATACCCCCATCACTTCTGGGTTTGATATCCACATAGTTTTAAGTAAAAACATCCTATTACAAAAAGCATATTATATTGAAGATTATTTAAGTAACATGAAGTCCAAACACATTATCACGTACAAAAACTGTTTAAAGGAGTAACCGTTGAGTTTCTTGCAAGTTTCTTCTCAGCGAAATCAACTTTCCGAAGAGAAGAAACTGGCAAGAAACTCAACGGTTACTTCTTTAAACAGTTTTTGTACGTGATAATGTGTTTAGCTTACATGTGCAACTGGAATGAAGTCCAAACATCTTATATGCTTTTTGTAATAGGATGTTTTTAACATATTTCTTAAAACCTTCCGAACCGGTGATAGATTAATTACCTTTTCTACACAACATCACACCAAAACGAAATTTTTTAGAACATGAAATTTCCTAAGTGTTCTTATTTCTCAAAACTAAAAAGATTTTTTATTATTATTCATATTACTACTTTTTACACTCTAATACATATCTACATATATACTATATATCTTGTGAAAATTTTAAATCTTTAATAAAAGACTTCTTTCCATCCAATCCAAATAAACTTTATTTAATTCCAAGTGAATACTTGATGTTCCTGCGAACAGCCTCATTGGCTTAGTGGTTAGCATGTTCGACTACAGACATGAAGTCGTATGTTCGAGTCCTAAGTTTGAGCAAATTCATAAATCGATCTAGAGGTTTCTATTAGGATTTTCCAAATATTTGCCCGAAGTTGGAATGTCTGCGGCTCTGAGAGCACGTAAAGACGTCGGTCCTGAGCCTGATCTCTATCCGGTCGTGTCGGATATTCGTCACATCGGACTATGAGAGTGAAGGAATAAAGAGTGCACTTGTGTATTATGCCTACCTATCCGCAGTGGAGCAGAGTGGTGGATCTATGCTCTAAAAACCCTCTCTTATTTTATTTATTTATTTTTTATTTATATATGCACCATTTAACTTGTAAAATTAAAAATAAACATAAAAATTAGTATACAAAGGATACCTTATCCCTAATGAGAGATCTCTTCCAGGAACCCTACAAGTGGGAGAATTTAATCGAGAGGTGGTGTAGGTGCTATGTCTTCATGTGTTTTTTAAGCGGACGTGAACGTAAATTTATGTACATACAAAAATACATATATACAAAGATACATACATACAAATACATACATAAATACGTAGGTCCATAAATATTTACGAAGGAAATATTTAACATGCAATGTGAAAGAGATAAAAATATACAATAATACTTTTTTGCGTTAGATAATAAATACTCTTTTAGTCTTGTTATAAATACTCTCTTATATGAGTGAGGAGGCCTGTGTACCTTATTTGATGTTAATATAGTTTTAAGTTATTTCTTTACTGTAAACTTCTTTAGGATTGTCATATATGTCGGCGCCCTGCCCCAAGCGGACACCAAATTACTTTTATAATCTCATATAATAATTATATTTAAAGTAACTTTCTCTTTCTTCACTATTTCACAATAATAACAATATCACAATAGAATGTCTCACAATTGAAATAGAAAGAAACTTTCACGAGTGATTAGAACACATATACATTGAAATAAGTCTTCTTTAGGCACATTTGATTTTGGAGGAATTCTGGTTAATGCGTGACAACGTTACGAAAAGTGCGAACAGAAGTTGATAGCGAAATCTACTTTAGTGAAGATAGAAAGACAGGGAATGGAAATTATATATAAAGATGTATTTTAATGTACAATTAACTTATTTTGGAACTGCCTCATTGGTCTACTGGTTAGCATGTTCGATTACAGACATGAGGTCCTGGGTTCGAGTCCCCGGTCGGAGCAATTCAAAAATCAATATTAAGTTTTCTATTAAGATTTTCTCAATATTTGCCTTATGATGGGAAGTTGGCGGTGTGATCCACGGAGAGCACGTTAAACCGTCGATCCTACGCCTGATCTACTACTTCCGGTCGTGTCGGATTCCTGTCACACCAGACTATGATAGTTAAGGAATATAGAGTGCACTTGTGTACTATGCCTGCCAACCTACAGTGGAGCAGTGTGGTGGGTCTAAAAACCCTCTATATATCTATGCTCTAAAAACCCTCGCCCCTTGGAGTGAGGACGCCTGTGTCCAGCAGTGGAACATTAATGGGCTGCCACTTCCATTTTACTTACTTACGCTCCATCATGTTAGCACACGGGCAGCGGCCGGATGCAGTCGTTGACCCGAGCGTCAGCTGTTTGTGTATTAATTGTTGTTTTTCTCTTTTAGTCAAGAAATGTATTGTTATGATTTCGTTTTTTTTCCTTTCATTTAGATGAACTAACAGGATGGAGCGTAAATAATGGTAATAATACGTTTTAAAGATACGATTTTTTAAAATCAGGATCGTTTTATTCCATCCCATCATCTAAGATGTCATTATTACTATCAACCCTCTCTCATGCGAGTGAGGACACCTGTGCCCAGCAGTGGGACCTTTTTTTTACTTTTTTGATAGATTACCTCAAACAACGCCTGGTATGTCATGTAAAGGCACTACATACTCAATGTGATTTTGTATAGGTTAACTTTATTTTATAGATTATCTCATACGATGCCCAGATCCAAAGAAAATATTTTTATTTCGTATGTTTAACCTCACCGTTAGTATTTATGAGTTTGTTTAATCGTGTGTTCTTAACACCCATCAATTATTATTATCATTACTTGTTCCATTAAAAGTAACATTTTAACACTGAATTTATTTCCAGCTCGGAGATTTATCGAATCCGGAGCTCAGGATATTAACGGAGGAGTTAGAAAATATAAAATATGGAGGTAAGTTATAACTTTTAACACAATTTTAACAACCGTTTGAAAGTTTGCGTAGCTGCCTTCGGAGTCGAGAGTTTTATTCCCTGCGAAGGTAAATCTATTATCTTATCTCGGCGTTTAAAATGTCATTATTTTTCTTAACTTTAAGGACAAATGTTTCTTTCTTATCCAGAGTTATGAATTCAATTCTTCCTCTGTAAACCAATATACGTACATACACTTCGGAACATTTATCTTCTTATAATTTCTAACATATTTTTGTTATTATTTTTAAAACGGCTTTTTTAATGTGTTAATGAATGAAAACATTTATAAAAATGTGTCGTATTAAGGCTCGTCGATTTCATTACAGCTACATATTACATATATACTTTTAAGAATAAGGTCGTATCATCAGTTTAATATGGTATACTAAATAATTTATATATATTAAGAACAAAAAAGGGACAATTGATCCTTGTGGGATACCCATTTGGGTAGGTGATCCTTCCGATTCTACGTCATTTACTAATATCTTTTGTACTCTATTTTGAAGATGACAGCTCAACAAATTAAATGCCTTATCTCTCACACTCTCATAATGACTTAATTTAAGTATAACAGTACTATGTTCTACACAATCAAAAGCCTCAGAAAGGTCTAAAATCCGATCGAGTCTCCTAGATCGATACACTTGACTATAATTTTTTTGATATCAAAATGTAAAAACTAGAAATTTTATGCTTCAAATATATTTACTTTTCAGTACGATGAAATTATTTTTGACGAAAATACAACGATTTCAAAAAGCGTTACAATTTTTGATTCTTTAACTTTTCCTTAGTGTATACATATATACGTGTATTATGTTTATATATTTGTACAAACCAGATAGAATAAAAAAATGCATTTCGTATTGTAAATTTATGGATGTAATCATCACTACTGTCACTTTATTTTACACACTTATCAAGCTTATTAATTTTTACCGATGAAACGCGTGATTAGCGTTACGAAGATGTGCAGCGTGTTTTATGCTAATTTGTTTGAAGGTTAAGTAGTTTTAATATATATAAATAACACGTGGCATTTTAATTTGCTACTCGTCATTTAATTATTTAATATATTATTTTTCATAAAATATTTCATAAATTCTCTTTTCTACATTAAAAATTCAAAAACAAAATTTAATTAATAATTTCTGACATTTTCTGGCATTTTTATTTACAATTCTTTTTGAATTAATTTTCAGCATTTTTAATATTTCAATGACAAATAAATTACGCACATATTTTCCCTTTTCCCTCATTCTTAGTCTCGGAGATCTAAAGTTTTAGAGTATAAATATAAACAAGACTTAAAAATTTGTTTGCTAATGAAGTTTCACTTCTGATATACGTACTTTTTAGGCATCCACAAACCTATTGTTGCTGGTTGTACACATTGCAAAGCACGACTCATTGTAACATTTCACCAGAACCGAGCGATCAAGAGCACGGAACAAACGATAGAGAGACGCGATCAGCCTAAATGTTCCACTTGTGGCGCTTCATCAATGTTTTCTAATGAGATTTTTATGTAAAATTATCGTCCGTAAATCGACATTACTTTTATTTTGTGCAAAATATCATTATGTAATAATATGATGGTAAAATTGTTGTGTAGGAGCGGAAATGCCTGTAAACCGGCTGTCAGTCCGAGGCTTGCTGCCAGACACGGACTACTATATGACATACGATGGCTCAACCACAGCGCCCGCCTGCTACGAGACAGTCACTTGGATTATCATCAACAAGCCTATTTATATTACGAAACAACAGGTATGTTTGTTATATAAACTGGGAAAAGCTTTCGCTACTATTCAAATAAAACGAAAAATACTCTTTATTCAAATTAGAGCACTTTTAAATAGTCAAATGCAAACAGTTTCTTATATCACTTCCAATGTTATTAAATAATTTTTTATTACGTAGAAAGTGATTTATATCATGGTTTTTACACAGTACGTAATTACGGGACACGATTTTTATTTATTTGTTCAAATAAATTGGTAAAGTAAAAACTTTATAATAGTTTTTATTAGTAGTTTATGCAGCGATGTAGATAGATAACCAAAGCCCCTGGGACAATAATAAACAAGGGCAAAATTAAAAATCGTTTGTTCCGAATTCGACATAATCCGGATGTATCGTAATTCTTTCGTATTCCTTAAAATAAATTGCAGTTAGACAGACTAACGTTTGACTGTGATCATTACTGACGGTAAGTGATAAGATGACCAATTATTTTTTGTTTAAAAAGAGTACACTTTGCAAGTATTTCATAGGTGAAAAAAGTTCATCTATACTATAAAAATGAACCGCAAAATGTGTTGGTAAGCGTATAACTCAACAACGCCTGTGCCAATTTTGTCAATTCTTTTTTTTATGTTCGTTGAAGTCCAAGGATGGTTTTCACGGCAAGAAAAATTCGAATAATTGCAGGAGATAATCCTAAAAACAGCCCTTTTCTGTTTCCCATACAAACGATTTCTAATTAAAATGTAGAGTCAATTTGACCTTCATTGCTATTCATTAAAGTTCATAATAAATTACAAGTACTCACTGTTGTCTCAGCAATATGTGTGTTCATTTCGAAAAACTGATATCTGCCATATTCCAAATCTTTTTGACAGAACCAAGTCTGTCGGGTCTGCTAGTTTAAATATAAATTTACTCTTCGAATTTCTTCAAATTGTCATTAATAACAATATCTTTTACTTCCTTCATTACAAATTCGACTCCTGAGGAAACTTCTTCCCATTCAATATATACAAATGAGTACTTTCAGGGTACAGGATTTGAAAAGAGTATGGTTTGTGAAAAAGAGTACAAAACTCAGTAAATGAGTACATTTGGTTACCTCGTAAGTGATGATACAGTCCAAGACGAAAGCACGCTAATTTATCTCTTATAGTTTCTACACACATCGTACCGGAACACGAGACTATTCACTTGGTGGTACATCTTTACTGGTAGAGTGGTAAAAAGCCACGGTTGACGTCTCCCACCAGTCTAGACTCAGATAATTTAGAAAATGCAAGTTTCAAATTCGCTCTGCAAGACATTGAACCCAGTAAAGCGATTACTCGCATTATTGTTAGCATTAACCTGTCAGCAATTAAAATAGTCTTACTAAAAGATAATTTAGCAGTTTTACAAAATTCCATGACTCATAGCAATAACTCATGTGTCTAATAATAATTGGGCACAATCTTAGTTGAATAAAGAATAACTTGATGTTGGTTTAGTTGTATTTACGATGTTACATAGTACACTGGGTTATTTAATAAATATTTTATTAACGCACGGAAAGTTTTGTAATACATACGACGTATGGGCACTCGAAAGCTGTAACTTAAATTTTAAACTCGACGTTGCTACGTTTATACGAGCTTGGTACTTATAAATCAAACTGAAAACCTGTTCAGTGTTCATGTTTGCATACATCTGGTATAACGGTAATAATATTCATAAGCAGGGACCCCGCGACTGTAACTCGCAGTTAATTTGTAATTACGAATAGTTTTCACATTTCACGTCGTAGTTTGCAATTACCTCGATAAGTTTTAATTTATATTCTTACGTAATATAAAATAAAGTCCTTCACAGCTATGTCTGTGTCTGTCAAATCTATAAACTATTAAGCTTTTGTGTAAATTGTAATATAATGATAATTGTTGGAAATATTGAAAATAATTCAGCCGTATGGGGTTTCTTCATAAACACTATCTAATTCTTTATAACAAAACCAATATATGGTGGCATAATTTCTCTTCAATAGATCTAGAAAGAAGTCCGCGATAGTACAATAATGTTTGACAGATTATTTCGTCTTACAAGCTCCTAAAAACAGTCTGTTTCATCATTATTAAATTTGAAATCTTTCTTATGTGAATACGAATCGACTCGCATTCGAAATTGTATGACTTAGCTTGTAAAATATATGATATAACAATGTTTTCGCTCATCAGAAATAGTCCGCTGTAGTATCGCAAAATGTCATTATGTATTTTTTTATATTGCTGCCACATTAGCCCTTGACTTTAATCTTATATGTTGGTAAGTCGATGATAATACAAGCTACGATAATAGAATAGAAGTATACTCATAACATTAGTAGCCCGTACTGATATCCTTCAGGCCCAAAGTCCATCGGCCAATCGGTCATCCTTGACCGATGGACGTTAAGGCCCAAGGTCCTGGAGTGCTGCAGCCAGGCGGCGCAAGATCAGGCCTTGTGGACATAATAACTTAAAATCTACTTCCAGCAGTGGACGTCTATCGGTTGAAACGACGACGACGACGATTAATATCCTTATAACATTACTGGCTCGTACCAATATTTGCATAACATTTGTGGCCATTTCCAACATCATTATAACACTTGTGACCCACATCAATATGCTCATAACATGAAATCAAACCACATCAAAATATCTTTATTCAAATAGGCCTACTACAGCACACTTATCTTCAAATATATATTTTTTTCCAAACACAAATTCTAATGTCCGTCTGATGATGGTTTTTAAGAACGACTTAAAATCTAAAGTTACGTGGGTTCCTTCGGGCCCTGCCCTGTCCTGGCCATTAGTGGCCTGTACCAATATCCTTATAACATTTGTGGCCCGCATTAATATCCTCAAAACACATTTGGCACGGTCAAGTCGTCGGGGTTGGCAGCGGAATCTCTTCCAGAGATTCTTAGCACCTCCTGCCCCGCCCTTACTAAAACCGCTGCCAGAGCTTGGAATAGCGGGGCTGCCGGGGACTGGGGGCCGTTGCTGCCTTATCATCATCATTCTTGGTTGTGCCAATAATCACCACGCTTGGCAGGTGGGTTGGTGATCGCAGTGCTGTACCTTTCGCACCGATAACGCTGCTGCCAGTCAACGGTCTGTGACATTTAGGTCAGCGTGGAATGGATATACCGTCATTTATCGGTATGGGACTGGGGCACATAGAACAGCTAGATAGGCCCAATTTCGAGAAAGAAGTTAACTGCCGAATCCAACTCGGTTGAGCAGCGGTCGGAAAATTCCGTAAGACGTTTTCATACAATATCCCTCAGTGCCTGAAGACTAAAGTCGTCGAACAGTGTGTGTTGCCAGTGCTTTCCTATGGATCGGAAACGTGGTCGCTGACTATCAACCTTATTCGAAAGTTTAGTCACTTAGCGTGCGATGGAGAGGGCTATGCTCGGAGTTCCACTACGCGATCAAACGACGAATCGATGGACGTTGGGGCCCGAAGGCGCTGGAATGGCGACCACGCACCGGACGACGCAGTCCCCCACAAGGTGGATCGACGATATAAGGAGGGTCACCAGTAGCCGCTGGAGTCAGGCGGCACAAGATCGGGCCTTGTGGGCATTATTTCGTGAGACTTATGTCCAGCAGTGAACGTCCATCGGTTGAAGTGACGACGACGACATGTGGCACGCACCAATGTTATGAGCATCATTATTGGCTCGTACCAACATCCTTATAACATCTGTGATTCGTACCAATATTTGCATAACATTTGTGGCCCGTTCCAATTTCCTTATGGTATTTCCATGTGAAAAGTTTGCTGACTGATCTAAAGCATATGTATTGTTTATCATTGTAGTAACTCCTTAATAAATCTCAGTGATGGCACATCTAGCATGTATCTATGAGCCAGCCTCGGCTCAAGGCATGTAATAACATTTTCATTTGTGCTCACGCTACAATAAACAACTCACGTCCCTCGCCTTTAGACAAAGACTCCACCGTGAATTATGTACGTGTTAAAAGTAAACTGAAAGTGCCGTTGTATGGCTGTTATTATAAATCATTGTTTATGTTTTCCGTTTGTTAGTGGGGAAATTAAGTGCTAGTAGAAATGGCTGGCAATCTTGCGGGTAGTTCGGCGAACGCCTCACGGTCGCTGCGGAAACTTTATCACTTGCATTTTCAGTTCCCAATTTACGTAAATATACGTAACATTTGCACGAAACAATTTAAAGTTGGACGTAACTTTTTAATTTGTAAAAGGTATAAAGTTCATTTAAAACTAGAGCAAAATTATTAAAAAGTATTGGTAGCTAAGTTTTCGTAATAAAATATGTGTTACACAAAGACTTTTTTATTCTTTACAAATTGTTAAAGAAACATTTTGAACTGTTTTATGTTTAAAAAAAGTTAAAAGTGTGTGCGTACAGACTACACATGCCAGAAGTGAAACTTCTATGACAAAATAATTTGTAAGTCTTGTTTATATTAATACAAATCTAAAAAAGGAATATGTTAGGAATTTAATGAATTTCATTGTCATTAAAATATTTAAAGTGTCGAAAGTGAATACAATTAATTTTTTTGAAATTTCAAATGATGAATTGTAAATAAAAATGCCACGTGTTTTTTGTTAATATTAGAAATTATTAATTTATTATTTCAAATTTAGACAAGAAAATTTATGTACTTTTATTTTTTTGTATTCTATGAAAAATAGTATATGAAATGATTAAATGACGACTGGCAAATTAAAATGCCATGTTATTTGTAAATATTAAAACTATTTAACCTTCAAACGAATTAAAAAAAACTGCACATCTTTGTGATGCTAAATCTCGCGTTTCAGCCATTAAAACAAATTTAGTATGGTGATAATGGCAATGAATCGTTTCTTCTAAAGCTAGTCGTTTTAAAATTTTCCAGTTCTCTGGACAATTCATCTTTACAATAAAAATTGAGTAGGCAGCGCGGCGATTCTTTGATCGTTTGTAATTAAAATCGATTTTGATATTAAAACGGGCAAAATTCTCAAGCAGTCAATTTCTCAAGCAGGATTATTTAATGGAGATGGATTTGATTAACTTTTTATTTTCCAAAACTATCTTAAGAATTACGGTCCTTTTATTTATAAAAAACACTCTGCACATCTTCGTGACGCTTAACATTTCACCCTTAAAAATGTTATCCTCATGTGCGTAAAGAAGTTCCACTCAATATATATATAATCAGTCGTCAGCTGACCGCTGTCACGAGAGGTCACTGACATGTAATGCATCTAATTAAATAAAATGACATCCAACCGGGTTAAATGTTGTTCGTGTAATATTGTTATCAGCGAGGTTCTTGCATTTATGCAGAACAAATTAAAAGTGATGGACGAGGATAGTGTAATAAAAATTTGTAATACGGCCTTCTCATCGGATGAAATTTTCGAGGCAAAGAAACTGTTATTTGAAGCGGTGCCTTCAAAACGCGTGAGGGTTCGAAAAACTGATGACAGGTCAATCAAGGATCTTGAAGATATAATTGAAGTTCTAAAATATACGGACGCGACGGATCCGGAAAAAATTCCAATTTTTGTCGCAAGGGATTTACACAAGTTGCCACCGGTCACTTTCGATCACTTGGACGCCACGAAATTGTTAAGGGAAATAAACCTGCTTCGAGACGAATTGCGTGAGGTAAAAGGAGATTATGTCACTGAAAAACAACTAAAAGAAACGTTAAATTTGCTACATGATAAACCAATTAACACCGTTAATTTTAAACGAGGAGCATTTACTACAAGACATAGTTTTACCTCAGACAGCGGACCAATAGGATTGCAACCTGGTATCGACGGGTCATTAAACTTTGTCGAATGTAATAAGAGTGAAGTTGTCGGCGACACGACTTTGTTGCATCAAGTGTCATCAGTGGAGTTAAGTTCGCAATGTCAAGGTCGTGAAGATAATTTACCGATCTTACGAGAAACTACGAATGGATCGCCGAGGCAAGTGGGCGAATGCGCCATCTCTGTCTCACGTCAAAGCAAGAAAGGGACAGTGCAACCGGTTGATAATGGCGCGTGCGTTGTAAATAAAGACCCTGTTCCGGGGAAGAATGCGATCGATATAAACCAATGTGCTGTGCAGGAAAGAGAGCGCACGATGGCTGAAATTGTACGTGAACGCGGAAGCAATGTCAGTGCGGAGTGTAAACAAAGTCTAAATAATTTGGACGGCGAATGGACTACAGTGCATAGAAAAAAGCCTATAAAGAAAAATAGATTTACTAGCGAGACTGGCAGTGCGAGTTGTAATTCAAAATTGAAATCGGCTCCTGTTAACAAAGTGCCATTGTTTATTTCTAATGTATGTAAAACAAACAGTGAGTCGGACATTATTGAATATATTTTGAATAAGACAAATGAAACAGTAATATTAGAGAAATTAAACTGTAAGAAAGAGAGAGATTATAATTCTTTTAAGTTACTTGTACCTAGGAATAAAATGCATATATTTATGAATCGTGCATTCTGGCCGGTGGGTATTAATTTTAGACGGTTTATAATCTTTCCCGAGTCGAGTAATATAGTCAAGTTAAGTTAAGTACTAGATTAAGAAATAATAACTGTTGACAATGGCTAAACAAACGTGTACGTTAGCCAGTTTTAATTGCAAATCATTTAAAAGATCAGTGGATTGTGTCAGGAGCATTTGTA
>JACTOM010000024.1:124882-166878 GCA_015832385.1 Elymnias hypermnestra | reverse complement strand
GCCTCGGAGAGCACGTTAACGTCGGTCCTGCGCCCGATCTCTCTCTCCGGTTGTGTCGGATTCCCGTCACATCGGACTATGAGAGTGAAGGAATAGAGAGTGCACTTGTGTACTATGCCTGCCAACCCGCAGTGGAGCAGCGTGGTGGGTCTATGCTCTAAAAACCCTCTCTCATATGAGCGAGGAGGCCTGTGCCCAGCAGTGGGACGTTAATGGGCTGCTACTTACCTTTTTTACTTACCTCTTCTCGGATCAGAGCGCAAGGGAACCCTCGTAACTTTAAATTTTAAGCCGTTCTTGAGTACCATCACCAGACGCACATTAGAATCAAAGTGTGGATAAAAATATAATTTGACGATTCAAAAGTGCTGTAATATGCCTACTTGAATAAAGATATTTTTGATTTGATTTGATTTGAACTCCTAGTCTTCACAAACACACAAATTTGTCTGTAATAACGGACAGTATGTAATGTGTGTTCCTATAATAAATGGGTGCGTTGAACTGCGTTAATAAAGCAATAAAAGAAAGTTATAAGTCATTTTCGGCTATTCAGAATTCTTAGCTTGAAAGCGATGTCTATAATCAAACAGTTTAATACGGCGTAAATAGCGATGGTATGAGATAGCGCGGCTCGCGTGCCTCGAGCCCGTTAATCCCACCTGGCTATACCAACACTACATTCAAATATTGTATAAAACGAAGAAATTTCAATTCAGCACAAACAGTTTGTTTTCCTAGTAAATAAAATGAATTTACTTTAGTTCAAGGTCGATCGATTTCATGATTAAATAAGTTATTTGTCTATGTAGCGCCTAATTTATATTTATAAAAAAGTTAAATCGTAGAAAGTAAATAATATAATAAATATAAGTGTTGTTTATATTTATGCAAAACTAAAACTTTAGATTTCCAAGACGAAGAGGAAAGAAAAAAAGGAAGATATAAAAACTAAAGTGAGTAGCAGCCCATTAACGTCCCACTGCTGGCACAGGCCTCCTCACTCATACGAGAGAGGGTTTTGAGAGCACAGACCCACCACTCTGCTCCACTGCGGATTGGCAGGCATAGTACATAAGTGTACTCTCTATTCCTTCACTCTAATAGTCCGACGTGACGGCAATTCGACACGACCAGAGAGAGATCAGGCGCAGGACTTAACGTGCTCTCTGAGGCACGGGGGTGGATCACACCGCCAACTTCCCAACTTCGGGCAAATATTGAGAAAATATTAATAGTAAACTCAATATCGAATTATGAATTGGACCGACCCGGGGCTCGAACCCAGGACCTCATGTCGAACATGCTAACCACTAGACCAATGGGGCAGTAAAGGAAGATATGTTAAGAATGAAATTAATTTAATTATCATTACAATATTAAAAGTGTCGAAAATTAATACAAATAGTTTATTGAAATCTCAAATGACGAATTTTAAATAAAAATGCCACGTGTTTTTTTTTTAAATTGAAATTTAGGAAAGACAATTTGTGATATATTTTTATTTTATACCTTCATGCGCTTGAAGAATTTGCACTTCAAAAATTGGTTTACTATAAACGTTCACGTTGCATTATCTGCAGATGCATCCAAGCCAACTGTTTAGGCCTATCGCGCCTCTATCGGAGGAACGTAATAATAAGTCATGCTTTTTAGTGCTTGCCATCAACTATCATCGATTTATAAGACATTATCACGTCGAAAAACGTTTGAAATTATAATACAAATATAATAAATAAATGTGAAACAACACAAATTGTATCTACTTAATTTGAAAATAAATTAAAAATACCCTTCAAGAATTCGCATGCGTGATAATGTACTAATTTCACTGTGAATCGAAGATGGGTCCATCTTTTGCTATGGCAATGCTAGGAAAATGTATTTTCTTATACGTCTAGTGGTGGCATTCGGTCATGGTACATACCACTCTACCAGCAATTATATGCCACCATGTAATAACTTTACATTCTAGTACTTAGAAATCCCTCAAAGGTGAATTACTTCTTTCCAGGTAAGTGCGATGTATCATTACTTATATAATCTAAATATGTTTGCATTAGTGTTCTCGTGAAAAAAATATCCCAATAAGAAACGAATTATCGTAATCGGTTAGCGTGATCTCGAGTTATGCGTTAATTTGTCGCGCACATGCTTAATACAAATTTAAGACATATACGGCTTTCTCATGGATGCCATCATCAGACCTGGACTTAAAAAAATGGGACCTTACGACAAGCACCACTTTTCATATTGTCTATTTTAACGAGAACAAACCACGATGGCGTTTTTTGTCGATATTTCGAACCAGTTGCATGGATCGTGGTCACGACGTTACTGCTGTGGTCGGTTGTGTCAAGCTGTCACTGTGGGCAGAATCTGTCTACCCTACGTCTAACCTTTTATTTTTCACGGGACCCACATCCATATTTCGGCATACTGCACAACGTAACGTTTTGATTTTGAAAAATTGCGTCGTTTGTTCATTTGGCATAACTTCACCAATGTATTTTACGTATCCGCCCGCTTAAAACCATCTTCGCGATTGAAATTAGGATACTTTTTAATTTCAATGGCCTAACGAACTAATCTCGGTATATAGTGGCGGTCCATGGACAGAAATTTTGGGCTATGAAGTTCTATCCAGTGTTGAGTTCCCTGCTGCAAGATATGCTCCGCGATCGCAGATTTTTGTGTGTCGTTATGTTTGACGGCATTTATGTGTTCTGACACACGCGTTGGAACGCTTCGTTTGCCCAATATAAAAGCTTCCACAGCTACAGTCAATTTTGTAAACGCCCGGACATTGATATGGTAAACGATCTTTCGGAGATCTTTTCATATAAAAAAAGAATTATCAAAATCGGTTCACCCAGTCGAAAGTTATGAGATAACAAACATAAATAAATAAAAGACGAGTTGATGAATTAGATGACCTTATCGCTTATTAGAAAATTCCACTAGGCAACCTTAAGATTGAAGTGGTAAAAAGTATATACATGTATTTCGTCCTAAAATCTGACTGAGTGAAGTAAAATACTAGCAGATAGATAGATAGACGAAACTTTTCCCTTACAATGCTTTAAGAAATTACACTTCATAAATCCAAACAATTCAACGTAAAAAAACGCGTTTTAGACGACACTTTTACGTTTTACTTATGTACGCCTTTGTTTTGCACTTGAACCAATTAACCCCGAAAGCTCTTTAGTATATTTGAAAAGTTAGCCATTGTTGTATAAACTGTGCGGTTAATCAAATTTATTTACTTTAGTTGCATGCCCTAAGGCGGTTGATGCAGGGGGATGCGAGGCACCCGAAGGCACCCCTTGGCAACAACTTCCGGCCTCCGCAACCTCTCCACCACCGAGCTGTTCGCACTAACATTGACTTTGATTTGAGCAAGGTAAGCACAAAAATCACATATCTTCTTCTTGTTCTTGGTTATTGATCAACACAATATAGACGTTCGATCACATGGTTGAACTTTCACGTGCTCTAGAGCCATCCACCCTTGGACTACAAGACGCTCAATTTAATGGGCTTCTCGACAAGAAACAAGGCTGATGTTCACAGATATTTCTCTAGTCCGGTTAGCCAATTTTATTATATGTTTATATATATTGGTAGCGGTTCCAATTGTCAATTAGACGTTGATTTACCCTTATTTCCACGGGATTAAGAACAAGTAGATGGTACCATCTAACACAGCAAATTTTTATATAATAATACTAGCTTTTCCTCGCAGTGTTACAGGCATAGTTTTCAATCTCTTAAAAATAGAGAAATTATTTTCTATTTTTGTATTAATTTTCAATTAGTCCAGCGGTACTCTATTGTTATTTTATGACCATTTTTTAAAGTAAACTGCAGTTTGTTCGTGTTAAGTATGCAGCATTTGTCATCATTTTATCCCCGTTCCCTAACCAATCAAATTATTTCAAATTAGAAGGTCAACATCTTCAACTGGTCACTGTGAACTTGACCTTGTTATTTGAAAACATCTGATTGGTTTTAATAAGTTGGTGGGCGGGGCTAGAATGATGACTTACTGTGTTCTTAACGTGAACAAACTTTAGCGAAGTTATAATAGTATTTAAATCAAATTAAAGCAATTGTTCGCATGTGAAGAAGATATATATGTCAAAGTGCGCTGATATATATGTCGAACGCTGACGCCATCTGTCTATCTTTGTGGGGCAGAGTCAATAGTGGCAGTCCGGCGCGTATCTCTCGGTTGTTCTCGGCTGACACTCCGCTGGAGCGGGCGACTGTTGAAACGGTCGCGTTCCTAGCTATTATTGTTAATGAGTTTGTGTAAATTGATATCAGGAACATTGAATGATTGAACATTATAATCTGAGTTAATTAATAAAGTGTTTGATTGCACCAACATTACCTACCAACGCCCACAGTATGGAAATTGAATTATTGATGGCATTAATGATGATGTCGGCGGAGAACCCTACGCCCCATTGCTTGTGCTATCTTCTCTCTTATTCTCCGATATATATATGTATACAATGTCGCTTAAGAGTAATTTATTTGATAATGGAATGCATAGTATTTTTTTAAAATAGTAATATGAAATTTTTATTACAGTATCCAGGAAAGACTTGCCCCAGCATGCATCGGGATATGCATTATAAAGGTAAGAGATGGTTATAAAGTTGAAAATAATTGTAAGTCGAAAGTACGTTTAGCCTGCCCACTTGGAGTGGAACAGTGTGGTGGGTCTATGCTCTCTTTCTCCTATCACTGTGGAAACTTGTATCTAGCTGTAAAACGTTATCAGATGGCTACTTACTTTATACATACATATAAGTAGGTAATAATGAGTTGCATTTATACATCATTAAAGAATAATTACACTTAATTTCTTACTATTACTTCACATTCCCACTACAAATATAGTGTTAAAATTTTTAATCGTTAATGAAATATTTATTAATCTAAATACATTTTTTTAATTGAAGTAGATGATACAAATTTCACAGCGTTATCCAATGAAAGGTCTGTGTAAAAGTTTAAATGTTTTTTATATACAAGGAGCTAATGAAATTTGAGCTATATTTTTATATTACTTGTTCTTAGGTTAACTATTAACTGGCACCTAACCTTAGAGTAAATGATGATACAGATGATACAGTCTAATAATGTAGCGCCTAACCGACGCTGGTAAAAGTAGTAAAAGAAGAAGTACGTGCCTACAAAGTACACATGTCGGAAGTGAAACTTATATTTATATAAATCTAAAACTTTACATTTCCGAGAATTAGAGGGAGGGAAAAAGGAAGATATGTTAGTAATTTAATTGCCATTAAAATATTAAAAGTGCCGAAAAAAATAGAAAAATATTATTGAAATCTCAAATGACGAATTGTAAATAAAAATTACCACATGTATTTTGTCAATGTCAGAAATGATTAATAAAATTTTGTTTTTGAATTTAAAATTTAGTAAAGAGAATTTATGAAAAATAGTTTATTAAATTATTAAATGTCGAGTGGCAAATTAAAATGCCAAATGTTATTTGTAAATATTAAAACTACGTCACGCTAATCACTCGTTTCATCCGTTACAATTTTACCCTCATACGCCTAAAGAAGTTTTACTTCAAAATTACTTGATAAACTGACATACATCTTTGCTTGCGGTCAAACTCTTCCAGTATGTAGATCAATTCAGAAAATACAATTTCTACCGAGAATCAAATCCAGGATGTCTGATAGCAAAGTGAACACTGAGGTGTTTCTTTTTTAAGTTTTGTCATCATCATAATATACGGTTACCTTAAAGAGCACCCTATTAAAGTCCCACTGCTAGACAAATCTGCTCCTCACTCATAAGAAAAAGGGTTTTTAGAATATAGAACCAGCACGCAGCTTTACTGCTGAATGACAGGCTTCACATACCTTGGAACCTTTCGATAAGCATGCTCCTTCATGATGTTTTCCTTCACCTTTTCGGTGAATGGTGGCTTTTTGTAAAGAGAGTTTCTATAGGTATAAGCCCCGAATATACAAGAATCCACGTATCCTACTACTTTCCTTAACATAATACATTTACCCATTTTCATTTCAGCGAAAACCTGGACTCAATATTGAAGAGCTATAATTCAACTACGGCAGGCATTCATTTAAACTAACAGTTATTTACTTAGACAAAGTTATTTGGGAAGTAATATATAAGCATTTGTAAATATGTATTGTACAGTCTTGTTAATGAAACGCTGACTTATGAAGGGTAAAGTGTATTTTGAAATAGGTTTAGTGTAATTTAAAGCATTTATTAGAGCTAAAACTTATTAATCAGTAGGCGTAATAGATTAAATTATATTTATCCGTATTAAATAATGTAAGAAATGTATAGCCAATTGTAATTTTAGAATGTTTCGGATAGATTATTCATAACGTGTCTCGCTGTTAATTGTTACTTAGTATATATAATAGAAGCATAATTTAATCTTAGATTATAAATCTATAAAGATAGATTGATTAAGCTACCGTTTTAGCAACATCCCGTACTGATTTTCTTATGAACTTACTCATATAGAGCAAATATTATAATCATTTTAATACATTTACTTCGATAATTCGAAAGAGCTTTGCTATTATTTTGTAGCATTCTTTTGAAAACAGAGCGAAATTATTAAAAATAATTGCAAGATTTTTATAAAACAACAACAACAGTGTCATTAAAAACTAACTTAATAACAACAGATACGCTGTTATTATCATCAAAAATAAATAAAGTGATATTTACATAAAATAAAGATAGCAGAATAAATAATAAATAATTACAACCACAATAGCTACTTTGTTGACTCTGTATGTTAATAAACTTGACGTTTATGTTATAAAATTAACTATAACAACAATATACACGCTGTTATTATTGTCATATCATTAACGATTTTTTAATAAAAATAGTGTACTCGTATTGTTATTTACGTCGAAATAACAATAACAGAATAAACAATAAATAAATATATCAACAATAGATACGCAGTTATTATTAAAATAACATTAACGATTTCGTTACAAAAATAACAGTGTACTTTTTCTTCAATTAAAATGAAATAACAATAACAGAATAAATAATAAATAACTCTAACAACACCTGATAGCTACGCTGCTATTGTTATCAAAATAATTTGACGTTCTTGTTATGAAAATAACTATAACAGTTATTTTGATTGTTATTTTAATGTCAACTGATGTTATTATATTTGTCTTTGACTACTTTCAAAGGGAACTTATAATTTATTTTATTTGCATAAAGTTTATCTACGATATATGTACGGTTATGTAATATAGCGCGAAATATAAAGCTAAATTAATACCATAGTATATTTATAATACCATATCCTTAATTATAAATTGATATCATATCATATTTGTAAACGATTTAGTAAATTGTACGTATTTAGAATAATATTGATTTAATAAATTTATAAACCCATGTGTAATCGAAACGTATTGCAAATATGCTATTAAGCCATATCATAATGAATGTTATTTAAATATATGTAAATGGGTTTGGAAATTTATTAAATGAAATACATAGAGTCATAGTTGCTACGCGGCATATATAGCTTTAATAATATATAGTATGTAATATGTACAATTGAGATCATAGAGGATATTTGAATTTGCTTCTGAGAATGTAGATAACATATTGTTTAAATTAAATGATACTTCCTGAAGCATTGTTTCAATTTAAGGCCTTCAGATTCCCTTTCTTATTGCATATATACTAACGGATGAATTTAATCTCATATAAGGAGGCACTATTTTAGATCTTGCCAATGGCAGTTTACTTTTTAATGTATTCTAATGAGTACAATACGGGAATTAAAAATAGTTTACTTGATTTTAGGTTGACAACTAGCCACGGCCTTTTTACCAATTACCGACCTATACTCGTATATTTATAAAGAAATTACACTTAAAATATAGGAAAATGAACAGTGTAATCTTTGAAAATAGACCTTTACTAATGTTCAAACTTATAATTTTAATTAATTATGGCCGAATTTCGATCCTTAGGCGACCACTAGTAAACCTACATAAAAATAATTACATACCATTACACACAAATAATTATGTTAGCATTTAAATCTAGCTATTTAAATTTAAATAATTCGCGGTANAATAGACTAAATATGAATATGGAAAAGCTATCTATAGCTGGACATAATTATTCATAACGTTTTAAAATACGCTTAGTGAACGGAATAGTCTTTTACTTAGAGTGAATTTCACTTAAGTAGCTTGTACTTGGAAGGATTTTGAAGGTAATTCGTTTTATAGGACTTCTCCATACAAGCTGACTAGTAGACTGTTGTTCAGATTATTCTTTAAGAAAGTCAAACATAAACATTTTTAAGGTATGGACATATTACACAATAGATTGTTTTAGATGTACCTTGCCAGTAATCAAACTCACGATAATTGCTAGGCGTATCTACCAGAGTGGACACACTGGCAGAATATCCGGCTTGTGAACAGCAATGACATTCTCTGGTGTCCCTGATCGGAGGGATCTCCATTGCTAAGTATAAAAGGCGAAATGTTTAAAAGTGAGGTAGATTGAAACGCAGTTGCCTCCTACCAGGCTATCAGCATTATATTGAAGAAGATAACGGAGAGAGAAAGAGAAGGGACTGCTAATGCCCTTCCTCTTCGAAGGAGAAGCTCGGGTGGCAGGAGACGTTTTATTAAACGCCTCTTGTCTCCTCCTTAAATTCTCCTTCATTTATCGCCTTCATCCAGAAATGTCAAGGCGAAGCCTCTGATATCTCCGATCGAGGTTGATGAGGGTATCGCTCGGTTTAAGCGGGTGTTTAAAATCATTTCCCAGCGAAAAAAAGCTAGCAAAGTTTTGACGAGCACTATCACAGTTTTAGGATTGCTACCAGTTTAGTGACTCATTAAAATAAACTACGAGGCCTTTAAAATCCTAGTGCAATCTGTTTATTCTAATAATATTATCAATTTTTGTTTTAGGTAAACATTTATACAATTGTGCTGCCTTCGTGCACATTATCGTCTTGAAGACATGAATTGTTCTTCACGTGGATGTACCGTTTCCATTTTTATTGTTACAGTCTGTAACGTCTGTAATGTGAGTGAAATAAATTAAAAAAGAGTTCTCCTCATATAGAAGTGGCGTTTGATAAAATATTACAGCAATGGGAGCTCGTTATGGTGCCATTGGGGTCTTTTGTAGCGTCACAAAGTCTGCGATCGCGACTTTTAATATATACCTTTACGTTTTTTTCAACGGCAATGGTCCGGAACCGTCTGTTTAACTGTTCCCTCCATTCCAGTGTTTGAATAAAAAGCTCATTTGAATTCTATGTGAATCGAAATTGGCTCTCCTTTTCGCTGTAGTAACTTAATTTAATCGAGTTCCGTCACAAATGCTTTTGGATTAGATGTCGGAGAATTAGTGTTTAAGTGACGTAACATTACTGCATTGGCGATTTTAAATTAAAACACGTTTTCTTAAATTATCCTCTGTCTAATATTTACTCTCTGAAAAATGATAAATATCCCACTTCCGAACATAGGCCTCTTTTTCATTCGTTAGAGAGTGGGTATTTAGAACATCTACCCACCATAAGGATCCATTGCGGTTTAGCAAGCTACATATAGTCTTGAATTACTCTCGGGATATACAGGTTTTCTCTACTATATCTTTTCTTCACCGAAAAACACAAAACTTTCTTTTTATAAAGAGCATCCACGCCTCTCATCACTAAACCGTTAAGACTTTTGATTTTTTTGGATTACAAGATAATTCTCGGTAAAAGAGGCGCGGGATTGACACTTCTAACTTAATGCTATAGTTTTATTAGATATAATCCGACAACAAGCTTATGGTTATCGAGTATGCATTTCATAATAAATGAATCACTATGCCATCGCATAGTTACCAATACCAAAATCAGATTTTTATAGAACTACTTTTGCTCTAAGCCAGTGATCACAATCCCGTTATTTGTATAATATAATTAATAGAAAACTAGGCCAAAAATATTGTAAATAAACACTTATTACCATTAAATTTTGACGAAGTGGAATTCTAATTAAATCGTATAGTATATAATATAAACTGACATACCTACTTTAATATTATATTTGAAATATAGCTTATTTAATTTTATTTATTGATTAAGATCTATAACACTTACATGACACAGTACGTACAAACTCTGAAACATTTTCTCTCAATTGAATTATTATAAACTGTAAAAGAATTTGTGTTAAGTTCTTCATTACGTTATTTTTTTTTTTGCCTTGTTATTTTATTTATTGTTTTTGTTTATTTCTTAAATTGTTATTATGATTGTTAAGGAAGAGCGGAGTATTCTGTCACAGGGCTAACTTCCATCCTTAAAAGAAAGGTAAACTATTTTTATTTTTATAGTTATTTACATTGAATATATTAAGCATTAACAAATCATTGTAAAGAAGATTTAAAGACTAAAATTGAGAAAGGTATGCTTAAATGGTTTGGGCACGTAGAGAGAATGAATGAAAGGAGACAGACAAAAAGGATTTATGAGTTAAGACTGAATGGGAAAGTCAGAAGGGGAAGACCAAAGCGAACGTTCCTGGACCAAATCCAGAACATCTTAATTGAGGCTCAAGAGTACTCTAAACCGACGAACTTGTATGAAAGATTTAATGATGATGGAAGAAGCGAAGGAGATATGCAAGGATCGTGGTAAGTGGAAGGACGTTGTCTCTGCCTACCCCTATGGGAATGAGGCGTGATGCTAGGTATGTACTTCTGTACAACATTGTGTGGGTCTATGAAACCACGAAGTAAGTGAAACTTTAAATATCCATGAATAGCTGAGAATATAAGTGTTACACGATCAGCAGACGGCTTCCAAGTGACAACCAGCTGTGTCACGAAGATGTGCAGCGTTTATTATGCTAATTCCTTTGAAGGTTAGATAGTTTTAATATTTACAAATAACATCTGGCATTTTTATTTACCACTCGTCATTTAATATACTATTTTTCATAAAATATAAAATAAAAATATTTCATAAATTCTCTTTTCTAAGTTTTAAATGCAGAAACAAAATTGACAAAAAACACGTGGCATTTTTGTTTACAATTCATCATTTGAGATTTCAATAATTTATTTGTATTAATTTTCGACACTTTTAATATTTTTATGACAATTAAATTCCTAACATATCTTCCTTTCTCTCTCCCTCTAAGTCTCGGAAATCTAATTTGTTTAAATATAAACAAGACTTAAAAATAGTTGGCCAACGAAGTCTCGCTTCTGAAACGTGTACTTTGTACATACGCACTTTTTTACTATAGACAAATTTATTCGTTATTAATATCTCGAATATTTAACATTTTTACGTCCATGCTTCTGTTTCATTGCAAAATAGCTATTTTTTTAATAAATATTTTTTTTGCCTCACCAATTCCCATATTATAACAGGGTTTTGAGTGCGAGGGTGTTTACAAACGCCGCTTAACACTTCACGGGTATGTCGAGTGTACACTCAAGATGAGTGTAAGCTTTACTGAAGCTTCGAGTTTATTTGTTTTATATTGCTTGAGTGACGGAGATTTGGCGGGCATTTTATATTATTAGGACGATATGGATAGATGGCCTCGCTGGTGTAATTATTTTCTGTTATTGCAGACAGGTTTGTACTTCACTGTTATCACCACTGGTGATACAGTCTGAAATGGCAACGCGCTGATCTAGTAAGAGGAATTTTACCTCTTTTAGTTGGCGGTACCTCTTTGCTGGTAGGCTGGTAAACCTAGGACATTTGATAGCCAAATGAGTACTTGAACGACTGCGCCAGGAAGGCTGTAATTGTGCTATTTTTTAATTTTATCAGATAGCCTTAGTTCGTTTTCTGGGAGG
Organism: Elymnias hypermnestra; assembly: GCA_015832385.1. Classification (NCBI taxonomy): domain Eukaryota; kingdom Metazoa; phylum Arthropoda; class Insecta; order Lepidoptera; family Nymphalidae; genus Elymnias; species Elymnias hypermnestra. Next base: position 154,959 of record JACTOM010000024.1, on the reverse strand, counting down.
TCAAATTTAGGAAATTGTATTTTTTTTATGTCTATACTTGTTAAAAGCTTCGGTGGTGACTAACTACCACATTACCAGAAAAGACGTGCTGCCAAGCAAATAATTGCAATGGCTATGTGTTATAGAAACCATTTAGAGGTAAAATACCTCTTACCAAGTCAGCACGCTGCCATTATATACTGCTTTATCACTTACCATTAAAGAAAAAGAGAGTGGTAAAGTTTTAGGATACTCGACTTAATCTGTATATAACTGTTTCGGGAATAATTGAGTAAAAACATTAGTTGTACACGGCAACGTCACTCACGTAGCTTTCCGATGCCGTGGAAAGATGGAAAGACCGATATTGAATTGTCACCATACCGGAAACCATACCGACAATTCTAGAAAAGGGTAACTGTATAGGTTTCTATAATAATCCCAGCAAACGTTCTTCAGATATCACTTAATAAATGAAAAAATACTCGTATATAGTAAAGGAAAGCTAATTGAAAAATCTTACTACAATTTGAAGGCTTACATGGGAGTAAATGAGTTGCTCTAAACATAATAGAGTAAATTATAATCATATTGTAATGGTGATGATAAAAAAGTCACCCTGACTGAGTCTTAGATATCATCATCAGTAAATAATAAATGGAAAACATATACTCGACGATTCAAAAATGCTGTAAAGACTTTTTAAATTATTTATCAAAAACAGTCCAGAACCTTTTAGGATATGTTCCATCACACACAAATATACTGGAGAGTTACATTTATAAAAAAATATAGTATCTTTTCCTTTTAACATGCTGTTCAGAGACTATTCTGTCCTGATGTCACTTATGTATATTTAAAGCATTATATAAACATAAAATATAATGTAATATATTATGTTATCGTTTTTTGACAGTATTATTTGAAGTAAAGCCTTATGATGTTTACAAATCTCGATAAACACTTCACGAAAGCTTCGAGTGTATATCTCAAGAAGAGTGTGCGATCCACTTCTATCGAGTTTATTTGCTTTATATTCATGGAGGGGCTGAGATTTAGTGAAAGAAGGTCTTTATGTCGATTTATTTTTACCAATACGTACAATAAAATCTATATAAAATGTAAACTTTGCGCACTAGTTATTGTATTTTTTCTTACTCTTGCTATAAATTTTTTAATCCCTTCTCCTTGTTTATTTTATCCAAATATTGAACAATGTTGAAAATATAAATATACGAATCTATATAAATAAATTTTCAAATTGTTTATCTCATACATACCATATAATTCTTAATCGTCATCAATTTTTGTTAATAAGTTGTCTTCTAAATTATAAAAAAAAAACCAATAAATTAATGCATATGTTGACGAATTATTGTATATCGTAAAAGAGAAAGAAGAAAATTTAAATTATACATATAGGTATCTATAAATTTCTTTTAAAAATAAATAATTGTTCTAATTAATATTATAATATTACGTAAACTACTATTATTTATATTAGAAGGTATGTATCAATATATAAATAATAGGATCAAATTTTCAATCGTTAATAAAATACTTTTAATTCATTCACACAAGTTCAAATATATTTAATCAATGTTCTTTTTCGCTGAGAAATGCTTTTATATAGCAGTGTGAGACTTTACGAGCAAGAAGGCCTCGCAACCCCTACTAAAACCCAGCGGAACCCTCTTCATCCATGAATGAGGCACCAGGGTTCAATTTTTTTTAATTCATAATAAAAGTAAATAAGCAAACTAAAATATTCTATAATTAGAATTAAAGAATATTTTAGTTTGGTCAACTAAATAAAATTTCTTGTCAATCTACCATAGTACTCAGAAAAATCCGGCAAGAAACTCAATAGTTACTCTTTTCTATCCATGTTATAATTAATATAGAAATACAATTGCATCATCAACATACATTAACATTAAATATAAAACACAACAAAAACACAATTATCAATATGACACAATAAGAAGATCTTATTTATTAAGAAACTTCCATTCCCTGTTACTTTATTAAGTAATTCTAATAATTTATGAAACACTACAACGATTCTATGGCAAATTGGTATGTATCAATTAGTGTTTATAAATCCACCAATGTCCTCAGTTTCTAAAAATACGATTTAGCCTAACGACGAACCGTATAAGTTATTTAAAATATTAAAAAGTAAGTAGCAGCCCATCAACGTCCCACAGCTGGGCACAGGTCTCCTCACTCATATGAGAGAGGGTTTTTAGAGCATAGACCCACCACGCTGCTCCACTGCTGATTGGCAGGCGTAGTACACAAGTGCACTCTCTATTCCTTCACTCTCATAGTCCGTGGTGACGGTAATCCGACATAACCGGAGAGATCAGGACCGACGGCTTAATTTGCTCTCCGAGGCACGGGGGTGGAACACACCGCCAACTTCCCAACTTCAGGCAAATATTGAGAAAATCTTAATAGAAAACTCAATATCCATTTTTGAATTGGCCCGACCCAGGACTCGAACCCAGGACCTCATGTCTGTAGTCGAACATGCTAACCACTAGACCAATGAGGCAGTTTAAAATATTATTTTACTTTGAATATAATATCACGCGCTTTCATCTTCGATTATATGATTACGTATTTACAAGCTTACTTCATTTTTATAAAGTTTTTATTTATTTATAAAACAATACACTAACAGCTTTTGCCAAATCGTATACAAGTTTTTATAATTATTTATGTGCAAATTAGATAAATTATTTATTAAAATATATTCTGAGCGTAGACAATTGCAACTAGTTTTTTTAAATTACCATCTAAACTGAATGTATATATGTAATGTTGTATAAATATAATAATGTTAATATACAAGTAACTATGATAACATTGTGAGAGATGAAATTTCTTTAAAAAAACCTTTAGCCTCAGGACTCCACGGTCCCAATGTCTCCACGCCAAAAGACAAAAATATGTATTCTAAAGCAAGGCTCTCATATTTGCGCCTCTTGGCGTTTTCAGCTAATGATGCCGCCGCTCCCGCTGATTTGAAGGTAGCGTCAATAAAAGATGGTGCAAGCGTAATAATACATGTAGCATCCCACACCAACGACCTTCCTTATTTCCAAGGCATCAATGACATACCGTCAGGTCTCTTACCATCATCACGTTCAATTCCATTCGACTCGAGAATAGCCGTTAATGGTAACAATAGTCCTTCTGATGATGTCGTTATTGCCAGCGTGTCTCGGTAGACGACCAGCGCTACGACGACAAGACAGACCGTGGTGATCGAGTTGATTCACCCACTCACCACATTTACAACGATGGGGCTCTGTTGTTTTAACACCCAGAAACAGGCACGTAGATAAAGATAACGTAGTCTTGCCTAACAAGGTACCTACGGATGCAGGTGGAAGCGCATGTAGCCAGAAACCTGACTGGCGTTCAGAAACAACAAGGAGGCGAGCCCTCTCTGTTAGATCTTTAGATGGTTGTAATACATTAAAAGATACACTTTTACAGAGGGGTTCGTCCATGATTTTTAGAAGATAAAATATTTGGTAAATTCTTGGTTTTTAGCATGTCCAAGTCAAGGACATGCTAAAAACCAAGTATTTTGGCATCTTTTAATATATGTTATTAATTATATTATATAAATCATTGCCAACGATATTATTTACTAAATTTTGGGTACTGTAAGAAGAATGTTTATATCTAAGATTTGATCGTAAATGGTATGAATTTACAAGGAAAATTACATTGTCGAAGTGTTCATGCAAAACATCCATAGTTCCCAACAAACGTATTTCCCAAGATAAGAGATGGAATATAGAAGTTCCAGTTTAACTTTCATAGCGGGTCGCATACGGTTTGTTGAAGCCAATTTGTCTTTATGCAAATGCATTCGTTGTTCACCGAGCTAGTGTGGGACCACAGAGGCAGTTAGCAAAAACAATGATTGCAGAGAAATGAATTTCATATGAACTATCTTCTCTCGTTTGCATCGCTTGAAACACTTGTGGATGTGGTTCACACATACTGTGTCTGTACTACAATTAAATTTGACGTGATAAAATATTATTAAATTATTTTTTTACTGCTGGGCACAAGCTTCTTCACTTAAGAGTAGAAGGGGAAAGAGAAGGGGAGAAGAATTGACTCACTATAACCTTTTTTATGGTTATCAAATTTATTATGACTCTGTGTTTATGTAACGTAAAAGAATATAATTACGTTTAAATAAAACATTATTCAATACATATATGTCGGAGTACAATAGTCTGTGGAAAGCTTGCGCCATCTGTCTATCGGCGTGGGGCAGAGTCAATAGTGACAATCTGGCGCGCGTCTCTCCAGTTCTCGGGTGACGGTCTGCCAGAGCGGTCGACTATTGAAACTGTCGCGTTCCTAGCTATTATTATGAATACGTTTGTGTAAATTAATATCGGGAACATTAAGTGATTGAATATTATAATCTGAGTTAACTAGTAAAGCGTTTGATTGCACCAACATTACCCACCAAAGCCCACAGTATGGAAATTGGATTATTGATTAATGACGATGTCGACGAAGAATCCAACGCCTCTATGCTTTATGCTTCCTTTTTTCTTATTCTCCGACATATATATTTTTTAAATCATTAAGAAGATTTTAAGAAAAATATTTTTTTTATTTGAATATAAAGTAAGTAGCAGCCTATTAACAGTTCACAGCTGGGCGCAGACCTCCTTGCTCATAGGAGAGAGATTTATTAGAGCTTAAACCCACCACACTGCTACACTGCGGGTTCGCAGATTATATGAATATGTTTGACGCTAATAAAAGTTAAATGACTTTGCAGTAAAGCAGCATGGTGGGTCTATATTCTAAAAACCCTCTCTCTTATGAGTGAGGATGCCTGTGCCCAACAGTGGGACGGTAATGAGCTGCTTACTTACCTACTTTTGAAACAATAATGTATTTTAACACCCTAAAAATTGTTAAGTTAATGTAATTCAAATAAGACAACTTAATACTTTTATATTAACTACTATATTTTACTAATTGACCATTTTTACTTTCAATATTGTTTCAATTTCATATGAATAAATATTAATAATTGGAAGCAATTTTTAAATTATAAATAATTTGATTTTTTTTGCCAAATAGTTGTTGAATCCCTGGAGACGATTGTCAAAAGTTAGATGTCAACAAAACATCTGTACCATTGTAAATCGTATTCCAATATACTTTTACAGCACAAAGGAACTTTAGCAACAACTTTAAAAAATCATTTTCATAAGTTAAAGGAAGTTTTCGGAAGCGGAATAAAGTTTTCACCTCAACTAACTCTTTATTTGTGCGGATGATCCCGAGGGGATGAAGTTAAAAACAGCTTTCACCGGCCGACGCGTTTGAATAAGTTTTACACAAGTTTTATTGGAGTTGTAACATCGGGTCTGTTTGATATATACACTTCGGCATTCGTAGACCCGCGGTCGAAGTTAGTGCATCGTAAATTATTCAACCGCTCTATATATGTACTTTCAGTTGTCGTATCCAGCTGTTCGTTGACATTGTGATTTTTGGAGCTACGCGGGTCAATGCAGTTTGCAACCCGTTCCATTGTACAAACGTTATATATCAGTGCTTTGAAAGAATAGTGACACAATTCTAAAAAGCGCAGTTTGAAAGTTAAAAAAACTCTTATCAGCGTGTGTTAAATTACTTTCAATGTCAATAGGACACAGAGTATCCAGTGTTGATTATTTGTTGACATGATACGATAGTTTCTCAACTCAGGCAATCTGAAAAATAAGCATCTCTTTCTTTTTAAGCCATCTATTTCGCTTCTTGGTAACAATTTTTTTTATTATTGTATTACGGAAAACAAACAGTACAATTTTGTGCTTACAACTAAAAAGTAATAAAATCAATATATAGACCAGTGAAATTTCACTATTAATGACTACATAAAGAGCAGGTTATAAGAATATAAAACAAAACTAACAATTAAAGTGAAAAAAAACAAAAAAAACATTATAGACTAAATAAAGTGTATATATATATATATATACACTTTATTTAATCTATAATGTTTTATGTACACCGTTTAGTTACCCAAAAATATATAAATAAAAAGTAAGTAAAGTAAGTAGCAGCCCATTAACGTCCCACTGCTGGGCACACGCCTACTCACTCTGGGGAGCGAGGGTTTTTAGAGCATAGACTCACCACGCTGCTCCACTGCGGATTGGCAGGCATAGTACACAAGTGCACTCTCTATTCCTTCACTGTCATAGTCCGATGTGACGGGGATCCGACGCGACCGGAGAGAGATCAGGCGCAGGACCACGGCGTAACGCGTTCTCCGAGGAGCGGGGGTGGATCACACCGCCAACTTCCCAACTTCGGGCAAATATTGAGAAAATGTTAATAGAAAACTCAATATTGATTTTTGAATAACTTATACAGAAATAGTTGATATATTAGTTTTCGTCGATCAACGAGTGGGATAATAACAAATATACGTAAATATAACCAAATAATAGAAAAAATAAATCACTCACAAAGTGACCGTTACTAACGACGCGTGTGTCGCATCGAAGGTCGTTAAGTTTTTTTTGTGGTATTTTATATACTGTGAGTGTTTATTAGTGATTATTCACCTTTTTGATTATATAAATGATGTGAATAACAATGAAAAGTACCCTTGAGGTAAGTTTAAATTTTTAAGAGATGAGCCTATAAATACAAGGCGGACTTTTTTCGCAATCACTAAGTTTAGCGCAACATGACACTAGAGTCTTAATTAAATAAACAAAATATAAAATTGTATAGCTTAACTATTAGCAAACATAAAAATAATAACATTTGGTAGTCTTTCACGAACATTGAAGTCCCAAGAGCAACTTTAGCATATTTCGATCCGCGGGCCACTAGACGCAAAAACGTCCGCGTGAGGCAGGGTAGGCGACGGTTATTTCCGTTAAAAATCGCAGGCAAATTATGGGTCCAATAAAAAACACAGCCAGACAGTCTAAGAGTTATCTAGCCAGAAGTATGTTGGAGAAAACACGAAGGAAAATATTCAGTCTACAGAAAGACTCATAGTTGACTTATGATTATCTATAAATAGCTGAATTGCGTATTTTAAAGTGATAAAAGGTAGATCATATTAATTCGTTAATGGAAAATTTTATGGGAAGTTGGGAGATAAGAAAGCGGAATAGACGATGGGCTGGTAAAATCGCAGGAAACAATTAAATGAAAATGGGTTACAACAGGGACAGATTTAAAAAATTGGAAGAGGCTTTTACTCTAACAAAGAGGCCCACATCGAAGAGTAACCTAAAAATGTACAGAAAAGATGTGGAATAAATGGTTTTATTATAAACAGTTGAAATATTTTACTACACCATCGCCAAATTAATAGAAAGGATAACACAACGTAAGTAAACAATATACATATAACTAATAATATAAAAAAATAAAAGGTCAATTTACGGACGATAATTTTACGTAAACAAGCGAAACACTTAGGCTGATGGCGCCTCTCTATAGCTTGTTCCGTGCTCTCGACCGCTCGGCTTTAGTGAAAATGATCATGAATCATGCTTTACATTGTGTGAACCAGCAGCAACAGATTTATAAGATGTTAAAAATTAAAAGTGCGTCCGTACAAAGTACACTTGTCAGAAGTGAAACTTCTTTGGCACACTAATTTTTAAGTCTTGTTTATATTTATACAAATCTAAAACGGAAAGGAAAAGACAGATATTAAGAATTTAACGAATTTTAAAAAAGTGTCGAAAATTATCTCAAATAACGAATAGTAATTAAAAATGCCATGTGATTTTTATCAATATTCTAAATTATTAATTTAAAATTTGATTTTGAAGTTAAAATTTAGGAGAGTTTATGAAATATTTATATTTTATAAAAAATAGTATAATAAATGATTAAATGACGGGTGATAAAATAAAATGCCACGTGTTATTTGTAAATATTAAAACTACCTAATGTTCGAACGAATTAGCATAAAATATCTTCGTGACGCTAATCACGCGTTTCACCTGTAAAAATTTTACACTCATGCGTTTGAAGAAGTTTCACTTCAACATACATACATACATACATAGCATCACGCCTCAATCCCATAGGGGTAGGCAGAGAGCACGTCCTTCCACTTGCCACAATCCTTGCAAATCTGCTTCGCTTCTTTCATTCTCATTAAACCTTTCATACAAGTTCATCGGTTTAGAGTACTCTTGACTTGACTCTTATTTAAAATGTCCTGGATTTGGTGCAGGAACGTTCGCCTTGGTCTTCCCCTTCCAACTTTCGCATTCATTCTTGACTCATAAATCCTTTTTGTCAGTCTCCTTTCATTCAGTCTTCACTTCACTTCAAATCTCATACTCTATAATTTCAAGGTTAGACTTAGACGATAAAAAAACGTGAGGGTATATAAACTGAAGCAAGTGCTTGCAACATTATCCCTTCAAATATTATAAATTGGAATTCAAAATTGCAATAACAAGATAATCAAGACCCTAAATCATTACCTTATGGGCGTTTAATCTCTTCTTATATACAGGAAATTATGAGAAGCGAGATGTATTATAATTAAAACTAATAAATCTCGCAGCAGGCAACAAAACGAGCTCAGTGAGGCTTGCATGTCGGCATCCAACCGTGGGAACACAATCTCTGTGCCAAATGCAAAAAAATATAGGATTTATGCTAAGAAGAAAAACAGTAGAAGAAAATAACCTTTATCCCTACTAATAAAAATGGCCCCTTTAGAGTGATACAAACTGCCTCATTAGTCTAGTGGTTAGCATGTTCGACTACAGACATGAGGTCCTGGGTTCGAGTCCCAGGTCGGGCCAATTCAATATCGATATTGAGTTTTCTATTAAGATTTTCTGAATATTTGTCCGAAGTTGGGAAGTTGGCGGTTTGATCCACCCCCGTGCCTCGGAGAGCACGTTAAGCCGTCGGTCCTACGCCTGATCTCTCTCCGGTCGTGTCGCATTCCGTCACACCGGACTATGAGAGTGAAGGAATAGAGAGTGGACTTGTGTACTATACCTGCCAATCCGCGGTGGAGCAGCGTGGTGGGTCTGTGCTCTAAAAACCCTCTCTCATATGAGGGAGGAGGCCTGTGCCCAGCAGTGGGACGTTAATGGGCTGCTACTTACTTAGAGTGATACAGCGCGTAAGAGTAAAATTGTTTACGGATGACACATGTGATTAACGTCACGAAGATGTGCAGCGTTTTTATACTAATTCTTTTGAAGTTTAGGTAATTTTAATATTTACAAATAACATATAGCATTTTAATTTGCCACTCGTCATTTAATAATTTAATATACTATTATTCTTAATGTATGAAATAAAAATATTGCACAAATTCCCTTTTTTAAATTTATGATTCAAAAACAAAATTTAATTAGTTATTTATAATTTGAGATTTCAATAATGTATTTGTATTCATTTTCGACACTTTGATTTTTCAGTGACAATTAAATTCGTAAGATAGCTTCCGTTTTCCCTCCATCAAGTCTCGCAAATGTAAAGTTTTACATTTGTATAAATATAAACAAGGCTTATAAATTACTTTGCTAAAGAAGTTTCACTTCTGACATGTGTAAAGTACGCACGCACTTTTAACTTAATCTTTTTAATGATGATAGGATGCGTTTGTCTGTAATCGTATCTGATGGTAAATGATAATTCAATCTAAGGTGGAAGAGCGCTAATAAAATATAATTTCGTAAAAAGGCTTTACAGGGAAAATGACGAAGAAAATTTGTACAGAAGTTCACCTTTTTCTAACATACTACCATGAAAATTTATATATATGTCGGAGTGCAATAGTCTGTGGAATTACGACGGCCTCGCTGGCGCAGTGGTGCGAGTATTCGCTTTGCTAGCGGAGGTCCCGGGTTCAATCCCCGGTTGGACGAATTTAGAAAATTGTATTTTCTAATTTGTCTGAGTCTGGACTGGTGGGAAGCTTCGGCCTTGGCTAGTTACCACCCTACCAGCAAAAACGTACCGCCAAACAAAGTAATTTGGTTCCGTACGATGCTGTGTAGAAACCGTTTTAGGTAAAATTACCTATTTATTAATAGGTTAATGTCAACCAAAATTAGATTATAATCATTTACCCTTAATAAGATAACAGTCACGCACTATCATCTCANTCAAGCGCTAATCTGTCAGCAAAAAAAAAAAATTAATAAGGTGCTTGATTGCACCAACATTACCCACCAACGCCTCCATTAACGACGATGTCTTCTATTCTTTTCTCCTCTTTTATTCTCCGACATAATATATATATATATTATTTATTACTTTAAACTAAATTATAATTATTTTTTTTAATTAAATGTCTATAACCAATAATTTATGGGTGCAATAATTTATTTATTGATTCATATTATAATGTTCAATCACTTAATGTTCCCGATGTCAATTTACACAAACTCATTAATAATAATAGCTAGGAACACGACAGTTTCAATAGTCGACCGCTCTGGCGGACCGTCACCCGAGAACTACCGAGAGACGCGCGTCGGATTTTCACTATTGACCCTGCCCCACGCCGATAGACAGATGGCGCTAGCGATCCACAGACTATTGCACACCGACATATATATATCAATCAAAAGTGTAAACTTTTGAATTGTTCTTTCACATATATTATAGAATTACTTGAAATCTAATTATAAGAGGATTATTTTCTTCGAAAACCCCCAAATAACTCAGGTTTTTAGTCATTTTTACCAGAAACTGGACACTTGACGTTTTTTAAAAAAAAACTTAGTGGTGCCCAGAATTCGAAGCCGAGACTTTTAACAAGAAATATGTCTATCACAAGAGAATGAAATTCTCTACAAATAAAATCGAGGCATACTTTATTCTGAAATAAAATTTAGAAACTCACGTCACATAACAATAGCACAAAATAAAAGCAGTGAATAGAAATGTCAGTTTCTATTCACGGGTGTATGTTCGTAACTCAACCTAAAGCGTTTTCAAATTCTACTATATATTTAAAATATGAATACAAAGTCTCTGTTTTATGTCTCTTTATATCAAACATCTGAAGGCCTCTATCGGTATTCATTGCGAGAGAAGTATTCATTAAAATGCTTTGCAAAACTGACGTCCCACCATTTTCAATACATATTTCAATGGATATTTTTTCTAATACTGTCTCGTTTATTTTTTTCAAATTCCATTTTTTTAACAAAGCCACAAACTAACGGATTGAAAGAGGACTCTGCAAATGTGTCACTGTCTTAGCTATTATTATTTCGGGGTGTTGTAAATAAATAATCAAGATTTTAAAGTATTTAATTAAGCGGTATCCATAATAGCCTGCATTTTATTGCTGTGACAACACAAATTGTCAGTGTCATTAATTGAATTAAACACAATGTTTAACTTTCCAAAAGCTCTCCTCTAGCTTTTGTTGGGTTTTTTCACTATTCTTTCAAAGCAGCGATATCGATTTTTGTGTGTAATGAGTAGGATTAATTGAATATCATGATTCATTATCCGTTTGATGAGGAAATTTATTTTAAATGTTTGTTTAAATAACATAACAATGATTTTATTTACAATCTCTTTGATATGCTAGGAAATTCGTTATTGATTTGATCCAGGAACGATAAATAGCAGCCCATTACTTACTTACTTACCACTGCTAGAAAAAGGTTCGCTCACTCAGAGGAAAAGGGTTTTTAGAGCATAGACCCTCCAAGCTGCTCTACTGCAGGTTTACAGGGATAGCACACAAGTGCACTCTGTATTTCACGGTACGTGGGTGGAGCACACCATCAAGTACACAACTTCGGACAAATATTAAGAGAAGAAATTGCTTACGACGTGCTTTAGAGTTTTATCTATAGGCAAGTTACACCATAACTGAATATGTAGTTTGTGCGAGACCAAAATACGTTAGAATCAAATCCCCATTCAAACTATCCGTAAGCTTTGAACTGGAAACAAGGGTTTTGTGGATACGGCATTTCTGAACCACATCCCATAACATATGTTAGTTAACAAGATAGTATTATATATAAAAAATAATTTATAATTATTATAGACGTGACACCAAGCAACAAAAGGAAACCCAACTTAGTTTATTATGGATTTTTCTCAGGACGGGATGGAACCTTTGTGAAGTAGCATATTGTATCCAAAATGTGAATACAATATAAATTCATACATGAAGTCTGGTTAATACATTTCGTGTTTATTTCACGTAATTGTTTAGCATAAAACAGAATGCCTCCATCGTTATTCAATGTGGGATATGGGTTCATTAAAATGCGACGAACAATACCTTTCGACCCAGGGGAATTCATTGCGGTTTTGCACCGATTTTTTTAATATACTTGGTATTCAATAACGTTGAAAATAAACAAGAAATACGAGTAACTAATTTTAGAGTCGTTCACTAATTTGCAGGTTAAATACTATTCTCAAATTCTTCATTATTATATTACATACTTTAAATGACTTAAAACACAATACTATCGTTGATACAAACTAAGAACTGTCACTAGGCGATTATTGCTTCATTCCCCTGTGCTATCCCTCTTATACCAAACACCCCACTCAAAATAATCGCCCCACTCAAAAATAATTAAGTCACCAATCACAGATGTCTTATATAAACACGACGACTGTGATTGGTGGACTGGATGACTGAATTTCGGGACTGTGTTAAACCGGATGTAGTGTATGTAAACGTTTCACTGATAATTATAAAGACCTCAGCATAATAAATAAATATAGTAATATAATAGCAAACCACATAAAATAATCATAATCGCAAACACTAAGTAGCAGCCCATTAATGTGCCACTGGTGGGTACAGGCCTCCGCAGTCATAGGAAAGAGGATTATTAGAGCATACACTCGCCTCTTTGCTCCACTGCGGATTGGCAGGCACTCTCCATTACTCCCATAGTCCGATGTGACGGCAATCTGCACGATCGGAGAGACCAAAGGCGCAACGGCTTAACGTGTTCTGCAAAGCACGGGGGGTGAAGCATACCGCAAACTTCTAAACTACGGAAAATATTGAGAAAATCTTAAGGAAAATTCAATATCAATTTTTGAATTCGCTCGACCCGGGACTCGAACCCAAGACTTCATGTCTGTAGCCGAACATGCTGACCATTAGACCAGTGAGGCAGACGTATTTTATATTTACACATAAATATAAGTATTAAACTTTTTCTTTGTGACTTAAGAATAGCTTGAAGTTAATGTAATTGAAGCCTAGAAGAAAAACAAGATGTAATGACGTATTAATATAAGGTAATATGTTTTTTACAGCAGAAAAGATTTACACATACATATTTGTTTGGCAAATCTCTGGTTCACTTATAACTACTATTGATTTATAACCTTGACCCAAACAACTAGGTTTTTTTTTTATTCGCTAGGAAATGCTTTTATGCACAAACTCCGACCCATGGGACAGGAGTGTGGGACTCGGCGAACAAGAAGACCTCCCCAACCCACTAAAACAGAGTGGAATCCTCTTCATCCATGAATGACACTATGGCACCAGGGGTTCAACTTTCGCATTAATATCTAGTGTTCTTGATGAGTCTGACAGAAGGTTCACGGCGTTTGCGTCAAATAGACTAAACCTCTCTTATGTGTTTAATTTTAAATATGAAAAACACTTGTTAGTCATCACTTTGTTCTCGATAATCCAGTGCCGCTACAAATATTCAATCACAAAGCTGTTTATTTGAATAATAATCTTAATTGCATTCGATTGATTTTGCTTTAAAAACCTGGCACCGTTCAAATTCAATTTTATTGAATTAATAGCTGCTTCACTTTTAAAGCTTGGCAAGTTTTCATATGTAGGACACGAAAGGCGACGCCCGAAGCATGTTTTTGTTATCAACTACTTTCTTACTGCAAATTTGCATAAGAGATAAAAATAATAAACTCCTTATTTAAACTGCAAATTGCTTTTTATAACGATTCAACAATATATGAAAGAAGGGCTTAATGTTTTCACTGAAACTCTCGTAAATATAGATTGTACATTAGAAGTGATGAAATACAATATTGCACGGTTTAAAAGTGCTGGAAAAACCATCTGATTGAAGAATTTTTGAAATTGAATTTGAATCTATAGATTAAGTATACTAAATCTAAAGTATTTTCACAAAATGTCTACTTTAACTTGTGACCTTTATATGAAGATCACTTCAAAAATGCATTGAGCAGAATTTTCGCTCGAGTTCCGGCGCCGTTCATCCTAAAGGTACTCCAAGTGGAATGATACGAGCCGTAAAATAGGATTTCATGCATGTGTTGTGACCTTTGTGTCTGTCTATCTCTGCTTGTTAATGTAAGATCCCTTTCAGATAGCTAGTCTAGCAATCTAATTATTATTAAGTCTAGTTAAAAATATAGTGTTTGTTAACATACTCCTTCGAAACGGCTTGGCCGTTTTTTTATGTAAATCAATAAGGATTCATTGTTCGAGTTGGCTCAAAAACACCTTCAGTAGCCTGTTAGTTCATAAAAAATCTACCACCGTTTCGTAAAGTTGATTCCGTTGAGAAAAAACTGGCAAGAAATTCAATGCTTACTCTTTTAAATATATGATCACTTCGTTTAATCAGTGATTTATATAGAAGTGAAGTTATGATGGGCCTAACATGTCCCAAGAAATATAAATATACTTGAAATTAAAAAAAAAACTATACTTTGAAGTGTAGTGAAACAACGCTTGCTTGTTAACAACAAAAATCAACATATATTTAACCACAGATTACATTAAATACTGTGGATTTGATATATCCAATAAAAAAATTACTTTATTTTCTCTGATTTACTTGACATATTCTTATAATGTTAAGTTAACAAGTAAAGGTAAAGATAAGTGGCAGCCCATTAACGTCCCACTGCTGGGCACAGGCCTCCTCACTCGCATGAGAGAAGGATTTTTAGAGCATAGACCCACCACGCTGCTCCACTGCGGATTGGCTGACATAGTACACAAGTGCACTCTCTATTCCTTTACTCTCGTAGTCCGATGTGACGGGAATCCTACACGATCGGAGAGAGATCAGGCGCAGGACCGACGGCTCAACGTGCACTTCGAGACACGGGGTTAGATTACACCGCGAACTTCCCAACTTCGGGCAAATATTCAGAAAATCTTAACAGAAAACTCAATATTGATTTTTGAATTGGCCCGACCCGGGACTCGAACCCAGGACCTCATTTCTGTAGTCGAACATGCTAACCACTAGACCAATGAGGCAGTTAACAAGTAATGACATACTAATTATTTTCGACTTTCATTATTTCAAATGTGACGTACAAACATTTAATTACTTGTTATTTGACGATAATAATAAGTAAACGTGCTTTATAGTAAGAAGCGGACGCCACTCCCAAGAAGATGTTGAAGGTGTGCTTAAACTTCAACTTTTGTTGCTTGTCAAATATCCGAATTGGTACTTTGAGCTTCAGAATTTGCGTTATTTAATTCTTTAATCTTGTCATTACTTGAACCTCTCATACGTCTAAACGGTTGTTGCGACGGTATTTGCGTTATATTAAGTCATCCGTGATGTTTTCGAAGCTGCACCCGTGGCTGAGCAACTCGAGTGCGGTCACGTGTTTACCGATCGATTCTCCTTCGAGTTGATTCCTTGTAACAAAACTTTAACCTTTGCATTTTTACATACGATTTGGAACCAGAATAAATATCATTTTTTTTTAAACAAGGTAGGTCATCCTCTCTTTCACCACTGCCGTATGTAAATGATATTGATATTCCTATATGGTTCACAAGCTCGCACGTACTTCTTTGGTATCCTTTATCACACCTGATCCTTTAATAAATATCTCAAACTGTTTCCACCATTTTACCCACGAGTCGCCTCAAGCTAATGAACTGCTAACAATACGCAAATCTTTAGGCGGGTGATGGGAGCTTCAGGCGTAGGTTCTTGCGGCAACTTACCAGTGCAGTTGCCGTGACGACTGAAAGTGATCGTTTTGACACAGATGAAGTCCGTAGGATTCTTGCAGAAAGTGCCTTGATCCAGACATGGAAACAGAATCTCGAGTCCCCAAGTGCGGGTGTGGCTACAGTGGAAGCGATTCGTCCCCGCCTGGAACAATAGCTTTCTACACGGCAGAAGTCGCTTTCCTTCCGACTGATGCAGGTGTTGACGAGACATGGTTGTTCCGGTAAATACCTGCATAAGATTACTCGGCGGGACGAGTTACCTATTTGCCATCAATGTGGTGCAGCTGTTGATACAGCAGCCCACACATTGGCGAAACATCTAGCTTGGGCACCACAGCGGCATGTTTTAGTGACGTTGATCGGCGGGGATCTCTCATAGTCAAGTATAATGAGCGCAATGCTTGGCAGTGAGGCGGCTTGGAGTGCAGTTGCCTTCTTCGCCGAGGCTATTATCTCGTTGAAAGAGGCGATGTAGGGAGAGAGAAAGTGCACTAGATGCCCTTCTTCTCCGAAGGAGGAGGCGGCGGTACGAACGTCTTTTAGCTCCACTTTGAACCCATGAACTACATTGCCGGCCGCAACCGGGCTTGACAGTGAGAATGTGCAATCGGACCTCTGACAATGTCATCGAAGTTTGACGAGGTTGCTGCTGGGATTTAGTGGGTTTTCTGGCACAGCCAGTGGGTCCCACACTCAGTGCGTTAAAGAATTTCCCAGCCTTAAAAATAGTAGTAAAACAACGTTTCCTTGTTAAAGTCTGCATTAATTTTCGGTTACCTGAGTCTACTACAGAAACCTTGGAACCATTTGCGTTTGATTTGTAATTAAGGAAAGTTTTAAAACAATTAAGCAAAGTTTGGACTTCTTTCGCAGTATTACATATCCCCACGGCATCGGGAACTATGCTGCTGACACCGCAGGAAAGAGCTATTATTAATGGATAACTAAAACCTGCTTTTGTACCAAACTAATACCACATTACAGAAACCTATCACACAAATTGAAACATTTTACAACGTATTACAAGCTATTCTATTAGGTACTTGGTAGAAAAATAAAAACGTTTTAAGCAACATTCAAGCATTTAGGTATACGTTAATAGCAAAAGGCTATCACCAGATATTGAACTCGGAGATTTCATTACGCGTAGTGGCCGGTATCGTCTTTATAGTGTCATAAACGACGAAATAACATTAAAGGGGAGCATAAAAACACGAACTATGACATTGCATTCCTGTCTTAACGCTCATACAACGCTGAACTTTCATTTTAGCATGCTATACGAACACGGTGTTTCCTTTTTCTACATTCTCGGAAATAAGATTTTTTCACGCTGGAAAATGGCTTTATCTTCCCGTATCAGATCGTAAATCTTATTGAAACTTTGAAACTCTCTGATGAGCCAAAATACCTTTTAAAACCCATCGATATCCTTCCCATCCTTTAATGGAACATCAGAAGATTATTAGACGAAAGAAACCTTGGTATTCCTGGAAGTTATATATCACGCATACAGGAGAAGTGCAAATTTACGCCTCCCACCTCCTAACCTCATGAGTTGAAGAGGAGTGTCCACAGTGTCCTCTCTCTACCTCTCATGTGCCAATTACAGTAAAATAATAGTCTGAAAAAAGGAATCCACGGTCTTTCTCTCCCTTTGGCTGATGAGCATCCAGCGAAAGGTCACGCTGTCCGTAAAAAGTAAACTAACCTTTAGATTTCATATAAATATAGTATTCAACTTACGATGGATAAATAAATTATGAAATGTTTCAAAGATAAATTATTTATTACTTCATTATCTTTTGTACTAATGACATAGTTTTTTAGAAATCATATTTTAAAAGCTATATTACTTTAAAAATTACGACATACGTGGTGATAGAAACAACGAAATAACAAAAACATTAACAAATTTTAAATGTAAGTTGATCATTTATATGTTGACATCTTTGCTGGCGCAAAAGGTCTTAGTTTTGATTAGGATTTAGCCAATTACGTTTGCTAATCAACCTGAATCTGAACTGGTGGATGCTTAGGTGTCACCTTACCAGCAAAGACAAGCCGCCAAGCAAATATATTGCCTTCTGATATGATGGTGCATAAAAACAATATATACATGCAATAAGGCGTCATACTAATCATCGCCGTATTCCCATAGGGGTTGGCAGAAACCATGTCCTTCCACTTGCCAAGATCTTTGCATATCTCCCTCATCTTCCCTTCTTTCATTCTCATTAAACTTTTCACGCTAGTTCATCGGTTTAGAGCACTCTTGGTCTGGCCCTTATTTAAATTGTCCTAGATTTGGTCCATCCCATTCATCCTTGCCACATAAATCATCTTCATCTTCTTCTTTCATTCGTTCTCTCTACGTGCCCAAACCATATAAGCATACCTTTCTCAATTTTAGTCACTACATCTTCTTTTATACCACAACCATAAAAAACCACAAGAGGTATATAACCTTTAATGTTTTTTAGGTTAGAGCGATTCCTTTTGAGAGTATATCATCACTCACCAGTAGGAGGCATCACAGTCTAACACAAGATGTCAGCGATAAAAAAAAGTTGCGTGCATAAAAATAAGCACTTATAAGAAAAACCGTGAAAGAAAAAAAAATGTGCGTCTGTACAAAGTACACATGTCAGAAGTGAAACTTCTTCATGTGGTCTTGCAGACTGTGCAGATCTTTAAGTTGTTTATATTTATACAATTCAAAAATTTAGATTTCCGAGACTTAGACAGAGGGAAAAAGGAAGATATGTTAGGAATCAAATGAATTTAATTGTCATTAAAATATAAATTGTCGAAAATTAAAACAAATAATTTATTCAAATCTCAAATGACTAATGGTAAATAAAAATGCCATATGTTTTTTGTCGATATAAGAAATAAGTGTTTGAATTTAAAATTTAGGAAAGAGAATTTATGAAATATTTTATATTTCATGAAAAAAAAAATTATGAAATGACGAGTGGCAAATTAATATGCCGCATGATATTTGTAAATTTTAAATCAACCTAATCTTCAAACGAATTAGCATAAAAACGCTGCATATGTTCGTGACGTTAATCACGCGTTTCATCCGTAAAAATGTTACCCTCATGCGCCTAAAGAAGTTTTACTTCAATCCGTTATTAATCACAGAAATGATTCTAGAAATGTCATTCGATAAAGTTAAAACTTAACTAGATTAAATGTCTTTTTAACCGACTTCAAAAAAAGGAGAAGGTTATCAATTCGTCTGTATTTTTTTTTATGTTTGTTACCTCATATCTCCCGACTGGGTGGACTGATCTTGATGATTTTTTTTTGAATGAAAGGTGGTGCTCGTCATAGGGTCCCATTTTTTTTTAATCCAGTTCTGATGACGGCATCCACGAGAAAACCGGATAAGTGTTAAATTAGCATTAAGCATATGCGCGACAAATGGACGAATGACTCAAGATCACGTCAACCGATTTCGATAATTCTTTTTTATTGGAAAGGATATACTTCAAGGGTTGTTTTGTGATAGTTTGGTTAGGTTCTGATGATGGAATTCATGACAAAGTGACGGAACTCTTCAATTCTTAGGAGCAAATCAACGATACTCGACAGAATCTTCTATAGGCTACCCAGTTATTTGAGCTGTCTACCGTACCTTCGGTATGGTGAAGTGCAAGTCGTAGTTAAATATGAAGATCAATGGATCTCCTCAACGGCTTACAGTAAGGGTGCGGTTTAAGGCAGAAAATATAAGTGTATGTAATCAAATAGCAATGAGCTTACGTTTGTTGCTGCATTGCAACATGTTTACTTAAGATTCAATAAAAATAAAAAATAAATAAAAATTTTGACAAAAAAAGAACAGCCTTCAAAACAAACGGGATACCTGCCTTGGCTGACACCGACTCCGAATATAATAATACGCAATTATTTCTTATTTTTTAGAGCATTATTAATGTATTTTAAAGTTAGTTTTGAATGCGGTTCTTTTTTTGTTGAAATTTTTATTTATTAATGGTAGAATCAGAATTTATTATATTATTAGAAAATATAATTTAAGATTAAAGTTTGCGAACAGATTGATTTGTACCAAAAAATATTACTTTAGATATTAAAAATCAGTATAATTTCAAACTCAACAATAAACATACATGCAAATTTTTAATCATTTAGCCGACGTCTCTGGTTCTGCCATTTTGCTTTCGTATCCTATTTAACTGTGTTTGTACAGACAAAGTACAGATGAGTCTGTATTTACCTGTATTTTAGGTTTGAATGATCTACCAACAAATCACTGGACCTCTTCTAATGAGTTGCTGTCCAAATGTAAGTGGTAAAGATAAGGTTAATTCTATTTAAACCATACTAATATTATATTAACAAAACTGAAGAGTTTGTTTGCTTGAAGGCTCAAATATCAGGAAAATATTGTAGTGCTTAATGGGCCATTTATCGAAGAATCAAATAACTTTATAACAAGTAAGTGCGGAGTATTAATTAAACATGTTGTAAGAACGGGAGAATTCATTCTTTTTGAGAGATTCAATGGCGCTATGTAAACGTTTAAAGTTATGCAGTAATAATGGGCTGACAATGTTCCTTTTAAAAAGTTCTAAATAAGACCAAGATAACCTATATCTATCATTTAATACGTGCCAACTACTGATTGACATGACAACATAGTACTGTCTCAGCTTGGGCAAACGGTAATATAAGCATCTCTCTTTTTAAGTCATAATGTGTTCTTCTTGGTAGCTGCTGTAATACAATATGGGTAGAGCTAAAACCAGACAATAAAAAAGAAAAAAAATCAGTTACAAAGTGACCGTTAATAACGGTGCGTATGTCGCGTCGCAGGTCGTTAAGGTTTTTTGTGGTATTTTATAATTTGTGCATGACGTCAGGAGGGTACTAAAAAGGAAATACATTATTATAACAATCTTCCAAAATACGTCTATGAGATGTCAATCAATAAATTTTAATCCTTTATTACAACGAACTTAATTGAAATTCAAATATGTCAATAATTTTAAGGAATACTTAGACGGATAAAAGTGGAATTCAATGAAGAGTGTTCTGATCTCAATAGAATACATTAAAACTACTTTGTTATGGTGATGATCAAAAACGAGTGTGCTCAAGATTTGGATTACATAGCTAAAATAAAACTTATATTTGGTCTACTTTCTATCTAAAATATATGAAAAGTAACTGGCTATTAAAGAAAGAGAAGGAAATGTGCGCTAAATATATAACTAAAATAAACCACCGTCTTACAAAACTGAGATTGTATACTTAACTCTTTATACGTGTGCGTTTATGTACAAGAGGGAAAAGACTGGCAAAAGATATTTAAATAGAAACGCATTGGTATAAAGCATTTATGATTAATATACATGGAAATTAAGTCGCTACAAGAACCCAAAAAGCTTTATAAAAGTGATATCTCATATAAGTTAGTAAGCTGATGAAGCTCTGCCAAAATTGCTAATGACCGCGAAAACGTGCGGTCTCGTTGGATCGCGCCAAAAACCAATTTACTAGTAAACATCAACATTAAAATGGTATATTATAAGTTTATTGAGAACATGCAACATAGCTTTCAAATTATGTCAATAATTTCTTATTAAAGCAGGCTGTTACAGCAGTTCTGATATTAAGAACGCCATGAAATCCAAAGTTACTAGGATTCCTTCCCTGTTCTAAAAAGAACCCACACCAAAATAAGTCGACGGTCCCATTTTAAAGTAAAATTTCTTTACACCCACTTAACTTTGGAGGTGAGCTGGTGAGTGCGTGACGAGAGCGTAACGAATACTGAATTCGAGTGTTACGTTTTGCATATTTCAGTATGGGTAAGAGAGAGAGAAGTGTCAGCATACATATTATTTCTCTCATAGCTAGTTACTTTTCATATATTTTAGATACAATGTAGACTAAATTTCATATTTACCTCAGTCGTGTGGTCCAAATCTAGAGCACACTCTTTTTTTATCATCATCATGACAAGGTGAGGTAAAGTAAGTAGAAGCCCATAAACGTCCCTGGGCACAGGCTCCTCACTCATATGAGACAGGGTTATTAGAGCATAGGCGCACCACGATGCTCCACTGCGGATTGGCAGGCATAGTACACAAGTGCTCTCTCTATTCCTTTACTCTCATAGTCATGCGGAGGACCAACGGCTTAACGTGCTCTCCGAGGCAGGGGGTTGGCACACATCGCCAACTTCAGGCAAATATTGGGAACATCTTAATCGAAACCTCAATAACGATTTTTGAATTGGCCTAACCCGGGACTCGAATCCAGGACCTCATGACTGTAGACCAATGAGGCAGAGAGAGTGCACTTGTGTACTATGCCTGCCAATCCGCACGTAGCAGCGTGGAGGGTCTAATCTCTAAAATCCCTCTTTCATATCAGTGAGGAGGTCTGTGCCAAGCAGTAAAACGTTAAAGGGCTGCTACTTACTTTTTTATGTAACAATAGAAACGTACAAAGTACTTAAATGGATTTCTAATTTTAGGCAGCCTAACAGAATGTATGCCAATTTTTATTTCTTATGTATATATGAGGTATACGATATTTATTTTACATGGACAAGTTTACAAATATGTATACACAATAAGCCAATACTTATGTAGTAAAAGTAGCACTTCGAGTTTATTAAGATTTGGAATTAGATGTAGATAAACGGAGACGGCGCGTCCGCTTCCTGCGTCGCCTTCCGCCGGGAGCACCCTCGTTAATTTTATTTTAGCGACGCTTGCTTAATTTATTACTGACTAGGAATATATTTAACGTGAAGTATACATACTTAGCTTACACCATAATAGAGATAGGTTAGGGTTCATAGAAGTCAGGGGCTTGAATCCTGGACAGGTACCACAAGAAACTTATCTGCTTGATTGTTCTTTTCAATCCATCAATGTGCTTTTCGATGAATGAAACCATCGTTATGGATCCTGTAAATTGCGGGATTAATATATAAAATTAGATAGCATTCACTTAAGTTCAGGGCAATCACGATTTGTATTACAAAATTAAATTAAATAATAAGCTTCTTAAATTCAAAGGTTGTCTGGAGGATATCGCTCCAAGCGATAAGACCGCCTATGTACACATTTTTACCTTATTTTTTGATTTTATTTCTTTTAATATTTTGTATCTTTTTATTTTGTGTGCAATAAGTAATAAATAAAATAAATTCAACAAGTAATCTAAATCATTACTGTCATTTCCTACGCCAACTAGCACGAGCTTCTTTAACTCATTACATAGAGAAAAACTTAAGTTCAGGACAATCACGATTTGTATAACAACAGTAAATTCAACAAGCAATCTAAATCATTACTGTCATTTACTACACCATCTAGCACAAACTTCTTTGACTTATTACATAGAGAAAAAGCTTTTAATGTTGTTACTAATCTTCCGAAAGATTAAGTGAAAGGTTACAAACATGATGTCCTAGGTACGAGTCTGGAGGCGGGCGAATTGATAAATCGATATTTGGTTTTACTATTAAAAAATTTCAGTATTTGATAAAAGTCTGTTCTGCGCTTGATCTCTCCCCGGTCGTGTCAGATTGTCGGCATATCGGACGATGAAAGGGGAAGGAATAGAGAGTGCACTTGTGTACTGTGCCTGCCAAACCGCAGTGGAGCAGAAGCTCTAAAAAAATCTCTCTCATATAAGAGGGTCTGAAGGCCCGGCCGTTACGCACGCCGATGAAAGACTCTTTCCAATCGGGAGTGGGACTCACAGATAACAGAATACTCACTAAACCCAGCGGACCCCATCTATGAATGAGATCACTAGAGATTCCCTTACCGCATTCCACTCTTGTGATCCGGATGACACCTACTACCGAGGACTTACCACTCAATAGGGTGAAGCATAAAGCGCATACGTGCGACTTTTGCCACCAAACCTACTCCGACAGCCATTAAGGGCTTCAGCCGCTTGCTTTTTTTTTTTTTTTTTTCGCTGGGAAATGCATTTACGCACCCCGCCCGTGAGACAGACGGGAGTGTGGGACTCGCCGGTAGTACCAGAATACCCACTAAAACCCAGCGGAGCCCTCGTCATTCGAGAATGGATGGACCAGAGGTTCGTTCAGCCGCTTGCTCCCTTAGCCTCTCATGTGCCTCCTTCAGCGAGATTATGCTCTCCACTGGAGAAGGTCTCCTTTAACCAGCGACATCAAGATATGCTGCTGTGGTGTCCACGCTGGACACTCCACTAGAGTATGTTGCACGGTATCTCATAACAGGCGGGCGTTTCCTCACGACCTACAACCTGGTGCAACTACCAGCCGATCATGATTGTTCAGCCCGTGTACCAGACTGTAGGCAAGAGATTCTTGCCCCCTGGTCACTAGCAGTGAGATGATAATGACATGCTACTTACATTTTTCTAACAATATATACGGAGGGTGTAAACTATAAGTAGAAATTTAAACTATATTATACAAAACTAATATTAAACGTGAACATTAACCTGAATACTAAACAATTTAAATAATGGGGCACTAAACTCTATTTTACAGCATTTTGTAGTCAACGTCTAGACAATCAAGTGGGATTATGTCTGGGGTACGACCTGCAAGCGTTAGATAAATCTGTACGCCTTGAAGGTCTTAAACAGATACAATATGACACTAAATCACAATAATTTTCAGATTTATAATTATATTTTCCTAAATCATTTAAAATACAATTCTTCTGGATCAAAATAAAATAATCAGTGTACTTAACACACGACTAAAGTAATACTTGTACGTATCATTGCATAAACATATTGCCTTCACAAATATATAAATTTATCACGTTCACCTTCCGTTTGGCTTGCCCAATCACAATTTTTGTAACACTCTTGTCTCGTATTCGTCTTCTTACTCCCAAGTGTGCGTAAAGAAAGTTGGCTTCAACAAACTAAGCATCATACAACCATGGCTATCTTAAGAATACTTTAATCTGAACAAGTTCAGACATAAATTACTATAGAATTGTGGAATAAAAAATATGAAATAACATTAAAATAATTGATAGGTTATGCAAAGGTTATAGATTAAAGGTCAATAGCAAGTTCTATCTACTGAGTTCTATCTCCACTGTTCAATGATAAGAAAATTATAAATAATTTAGTAATGTAAAGATATATTTAGCTTTGGTACTTATGGGTAGTGTTAGGAATATTATTTTAAAAACAGGGTAGTCGTTAAATTCAAATTTAAAATTTATTCAAGCAGGTTTTTATAATACTTTTATATAGCCCAATATAGATTTTCTCGAATCTTACTATCAGTGTACGATTAGGGATGATATTATTAAGATCAATTTGAAGTGAAATCAAAAGATACTCTGCAGAATTTTCTATAGGCTATCCACATATTTGAGTTGCCTACCATAACTTCGGTATGGTCAAGTGCTAGTCGTAGTTAAATATGAAGATCAATGGATCTCCTCAACGACTCACAGTAAGGGTGCGGTTTATCGCAGAAAATATAAGTGTCTTTAATCAAATCGCAATGAGTTTACGTTTGTTGCTGCATTGCAACACGTTTTTAGGAGTACACATATTGAAACAAATTTGTTAGTTTGCTTCGAATTCACTAAAAATCAAAAAATAAATATAAATTTTACCAAAAAAAGAACCGCCTTCAAAACAAACTTACAAATATATTAATATGCTCTAAAAAGTAAGAAATAATTGCGTATTCTTTTATAGTCTTCTTCGTATTCTTATATTTAGAGTCGGTGTCATCAAATTAGTGTGTCAAAGAAGTTTCACTTCTTTGGCAAACTAATTTTAAGTCTTGTTTATATTTATAGAAATCTAAAGCTTTTGATTTCCGAGGCTTGAGGGAGGAAAAAGGAAGATACGTTAAGAATCTAATGAATAAGTTATGAAATACTTATTGAAATCTAAAATGAAAGAAAGAAAGAAAGGAAAAAATCTTTATTCGGGACAATTATAAACTTATACTATATTAATATCTTATACAAATATATTTCATTAATGTATAGATATATACATTAATGAAATATATATATGCAGATGTTGTGCAATTTCCGTGTGCCATAAACCTGACACACGGTACCGATTTTCAGCTGCAGCCCTATAGCCAGCTCTGACGTCACGGTCAGATCATCAACCGACTAACAAAATGACGAATTGTAAATAAAAATTTCACGTGATTTTTGTAAATATTAAAACTACATTCCCTTCAAACGAATATCAACTAATCACTTGTTTCATGTGTAAAAATTTTAGTCTTATAAAGAAGTTTTACTTCAAAAGGATACACTGTATTAAGTTATTAAGGCTTCTATTTCCGATTCATCACATTTCAGTGACGTATATTACTTCAAAGGGAATACTGGCAGCCGTTTGAAAACAATATCCGTGTGCAACCATTCGGTAACTCGACGGTTTTTACTGATGATTGTCGAAATTAATTGTTCAACTGGCAGCCATGATGAATGACGCAAGGAACGAATTCAAGTAGCGTACAAATTGCGAGCATAAATTACGCCTTAATAATTTCGCGTACAGGCTGCTCTCTCGATCACCGAAGTATGGCGGGCAGGTGTCGCCACCATAAATCCAGACTTGTTAAAAATTACAAGCCCCGTCAAGTTTTTACAGCTGTAATTTTTTGTCAGGCTCTCTATCTATCAATCTTTTACAGCAGCCAACAAACCGTACGTTTAGGAATGAAATGGATAGTTATTTTGAAATGAAACTTTTTTAGGCGCATGAGGGTAAAATTCTTACGAATAAAACGCGTGATTAGTCACGAAGTTGTGAAGCGTTTCTTATGCTAATTCGTTTAAAGGTTAGCTAGTTTTAATATTTTCAAATAACAAAAAATACTTGTATAGATTTTCATCACTTTTAATGTTTTAATGACTATTAAATTCATTAAATTCCTGACATACCTCCCTTTTTCCCTCCCTCTAAGTCTCGGAAATCTAAAGTTTTAGATTTGTATAAATATAAACAAGACCTAAAAATTAGTTTGCCAAAGAAGATGGTAACAAAAAAAATAATACCCGACTGAGTTTGTTGTGGGTTCTTCTCGGATCAGGGCGCGAAGGAACCCTCGTAACTTTAAATTTTAAGCCGTTCTTGAGTACCATCATCAGACGTATATTAGAATCAGAGTGTGGAAAAAATAATATAATTTGAGGTGAGTTGATAAAATTCTTTAAATAAATCTGCAGGTAAGTGATTAAGTTTATGCAATTTCGATTTCCCTAGCACAGTGGTGCGAGTACTTGCTTTACTAGCAGAGGTTCCGGGTTCGATTCCCGATAGGGAGAATTTAGGAAGTTGTATTTTTAATTTGTCTGAGTTTGGACTGGTGGAAGACTTTGGCTGTGGCTATTTAGCACTTAACCAACAAGGACATACCGCCAAGCAAGAAATTAGTGCTCCGGTACGATGCTGTGTAGAAACCATAAGAGGTAAATTGCCCCTTATCTGATTAACGCGCTGGCATCTTAGTCTGTACCATCATTTACCATTAGGTAAATTAGATAATTTTGAGTTATTAACGTCAAGTCGGGCGCGTTGCCTCAGTGCCTGAAGATGAAGCTCTTCGAACTGTGTGTGTTGTGCCAGTGATGACTTACGGTTCTGAAACGTGGTCGCCGATTATGGGCCTAATTCGAAAGCTCAGAGTCACTTGGTGTGCGATGGAGAGGGCTATGCTCGGTGTTTCTCTACGTGATCAAATCAGAAATGAGGAGATCCGTAGCAGAAGCAAAGTCACCGAGATTGCTCTACGAATCGCGAACCTGAAGTGGCAATGGGCGGGGCACATAGTCCGACGGACTGATGAAAGTTGGGGCCGAAGGAATGGCGCCCCGCACCGGGCGGCACAGTGTAGGAAGACTCCCCACAAGGTGGACCGACGACATAAAGAGCGTCTCCGGTAGCTGCCGGAACCAGGAGGCGCAAGATCGTGCCTTGTCGACATCACTACGTGAGATCTAAGTCCAGCAATGGATGTCCATCGATTGAAGCGACGACGACGAGTTATTAAGTCTAGGATTTTATTTTTGGTGACAGCGTAAGATTTTACTGTCCTTTCAGCAGATAATACAGTCTAAGATGTAAGCGCGACGTTAGTCCTAAAAAAAGGCGAACATACAAAAAAAAACCTCAACACTTTAATACTTGGTAAGTGTAGTGGAAGCAAGTACTCTCACTATTACACTAACGAGATCATCGAACTTTTAGCGTTCTCATGATTAAAAACATTACTAAACATCTCAAGTGAGAAATAAAATAAAAAATTATACGTTCGCCTCGTTTATCAAAGACAATTACATTCGTCAAATATATTTCGTGATCGAAAATAAAGAAAAATTTTAATTTATTGGTAAGAGCAACGAACCGTTCCTTTTTTTATATAGCTGGCCAATTGAAACGTTTCCAGCTCTCTGAATAATTCATCTTTCGTTTGAACAAAGACGAAGTGGGCCGCGCGGCGATTCTTTGATCTTTTGTAATTGGAATCGATGCTCATATTAAAAAGAGAAAATTCTTTAGCAACCGATGAAATGCACCGAAGCCATTTTCCTTCGAGTCGATTAAAGGCTGCGGTGATTTCACGCCCTTGATCCGAGGAGCGCTTCATTTCATAGAGTTCAAAGATGAGTAGCATTTTCAAACAGTGTTCCCCGCTTTATTACAATGTCATATTAAAAAAATCACGAATGGGATAATGGTGCAAGTAGAAGTTCCAGATACAGTTACTTAATTCGTCTTCTTTTAATGGCTTTCAGGTGTGATAACTCACCACACGCCACTTCGTTTTTTTGGAGATATGTTATTATTTCATTTGTCCTGGGTTCGAGTCCCGGGTTGGGCCAATTTGAAATCGATATTGAGTTTTCTATTAAGGTTTTCTCAATATTTGCCCGAAGTTGGGAAAAATGTGGCGGTGTGATCCACCCCCTTGCCTCGGAAAGCACGTTAAGCCGTCGGTTATGCGCCTGATCTCTCTCTGGTCATGTCGGATTGCCTGAGAGTGAAGGAATAGATAGAGTACACCGCGGAGGTCTGTGCCCAGCAGTGGGACATTAATGGGCTGCTACTTACCTTTTCTTATTGTTAAGGAGGGATGCAGGATCAGACGAATCACTACGGGTTCAGCGGACTGCATGGGGTTTTTAGGGCTTCAATCTTCGGATCTTGATAGTTTGGGTCTTCAGGGTTTGCTTGTTCAGTTATCTGTGTTCGTGTTTCGGTTCGGCAGAGTTATGGGTTCTTGAATGGGTTTTCAGTATGAAACTCTGATCGGGAAATTGCGACACTATGACCTCGCGGGCACAGCATTAGACCTGATGAGTTCTTATTTAACCAATAGAACGCAAAAGGTCTGTGTCAATGGCAAGCTTTCTGCGGGGTCGGTGACAAAAATGGGAGTCCCACAGGGTTCCATATTAGGACCATTTCTGTTCCTCATTTATATCAATGACCTTCCTTACTTTGTTAAGGGTGATCATGAGATTGTTCTGTTTGCTGATGATACTTCGCTATTGTTTAAAGTTAATAGACGACAAACAAATTATGACGACGTAAACAGCTCTCTCAATAAAGTGGTACAATGGTTTGAAGCTAATAATTTATTGCTCAACGGAAAGAAAACAAAATGTGTAAAGTTTACTCTTCCTAATGTGAAACAAACGCAAACCATTGTTAAACTTAATAATGAGGAACTAGACCTTGTAGATAGTACCGCTTTCTTAGGTATAACATTAGATAATAAATTACAGTGGGGGCCCCATATAAGTGGTCTATCGAATAGGCTCAGCTCCGCGGCTTACGCTGTTAAAAAAATTCGTCGTCTGACAGATGTTGATACTGCCAGACTGGTATATTTCAGCTATTTTCACAGCATTATGTCATACGGTATTCTACTTTGGGGTAATGCTGCTGATATAGATGCAATATTTGTGCTGCAGAAAAGGGCCGTTCGTGCGATTTACAATATGGGTCCAAGAGAGTCGCTAAGAAACAAATTCAAGGCAGTTAACATAATGACAGTTCACTGCGTATATATATTAGAAAACTTGTTGTA